>CAJGYO010000017.1:64133409-64458610 GCA_904845875.1 Miscanthus lutarioriparius | reverse complement strand
GCTATCGAATGTTGCCCGGGTGCCAGGATAATGTACCATAGAAACTTTCACATCAAAAGTCGAACGAGCAATCAACCCAGGTCGAACACCCTGTTAAGTGAAACATAACTTCTTCAAATCCATTAACTCCGAATTCCACCGCCTCATCTAGCATTCATACATCGGCCTAAACCTCATAACTAGTGTTTGTTTTCCTCTATTCCAATGGCCGATGTGAAGTTGTAACCTTTTTTTTCTAAAATAAACTCTCGTGAGTCGATCGCTTGCATCTACCGTTGGCTTTCATTCTTGATCTTAACGAAGCCTCCTTCCCATGTCTTGCCGTAAAAACATTCAAATCTCCTAGTTCCCAAAAAGATCGGATCGATCATTGCGATGCTTACGGACTCATCAAAGATAAACCAGCTCGACATCATCTCCATGCCATTGAATCAAACACTGATGCATGGTCGACGGTATGCAACAATTCGCATGAATCCAATCACGACCAAGGAGTAAACTGTATGATCCTTTCCCATCAATGACAAAGAACGTGGTGAGCAAAGTTTTACTCCCGATTGTCAGTTTGACATTTATTGTTACCTCCGAAGTCTCTGAGCATCATGTCGGTTTCCAATAGATCTTCTGTTCCTTTGCCAAGCTTACAAAAAGTAGTATAAGGCATAAGATTGACAGATGCACCTCCGTCCACCAACATCTTGCTCATCGGCTTTCCATCAACAACACCTTTCATATACAACGCCTTCAAGTGCCGATGTTTGACTGGTCTGTCAAATACCGCTTGCTGCACGACTGTCAACTTGGCAACCATCTCATCATACTCTGATTCATCGAAATCTGAATAAACTTCTTGATTTGCCTGAGCTCTGAACTCTAATGGCAACAGAAAAGCCATTTGGATATTAGCCGATGGTTGCTTTCTATCGGCTATTTGCTTGGCACGCCATACTTGAGGTTTACCGTATACTTGAGCCTGTTCCAACTCTTTATTCCTTAGGCGTTGCACCCTTCTCTTCTGGCTTCTTGTCAATCCTCCGGGGCACCATTGCCCTTCCTACCAGACGTGCTCCCTTTGGTTGCTTCCTTCTTCATGATCAGCCTAGTCTTGGTCAACAACTCTTTTTCCCAGCCAATCATGAATACTTTTATTTTTGAAGCGCCGATCCATGTTATTATGGTGATATGCATCCTGGGCATGGATAGACCGGCGGTTGATCTGAGATTGCCTAAATTCCCAATATTGATTGCTGTATTCTGGACAGTCCTGTCTGGTAGGCAATTTCAAACCTCTGTTCCAGCAGTATCTGAAGAAAGGACAATTCCAGTGCGATTCAGCTTGCTTTCTTTCATACCTCTCTTCTTCTAGTCGACGCTGGTATTCTTGATCCTCTAACCATCGCTGATAATCATTTTTCTTCTGCCGCTGCCACTTATTCAACAAGATTCAAGATGTAACTCGCGGCTTTGTCGCCCCATCCTTTGACGCTTCCCCCTGTTCATATCGGCTCTTTTGCTGATCACGACGTTTTTTAATCTCTCTGTATTCATCGTCCGATATTTGCATCTTGGGATCAACTGTTCCAGCTTCTCTTGATTTGGTCAATGTTAGAACCTTAGTTTTTCCTTTGAATAGCCCGACATCAACCATATTTTGATCTCCTAGGAAAGGATTATCATCAACTTTCATCTTCCGAGGCGATCAAACTTGAGCCTTCCTTGTTTGAATAGCTCTCTGTATGTCTTTTTAAAATTTCGCATTCATTGATGGAATGAGAAGTAGTATTATGAAACTTGCGTAACTTCTTGTTCTTTAATTGTTCGTGGGACAACATAACATGATTGTCCGCAATTTGATCTGCCTTTCTCAAGAAGTCAAAGAGCTTGTCCGATTTTGTGACATCAAAGTCATAGCTCTCCTCGACTCCTCTTCCCAAGGATTTGGCACCATCACTATCTTCTTGCCCCAATTCCATTCATTTACAAAGAACCTCCTCTTCTTCATTCTCATAGCCATCGCCATACGTCGTCGAGTATGGATCATAAGCTTCAGCTATGGTGGTACTCTTCTAGAATCGGGTATCTCTGTGCATACTCTAGAATTGGCTATTGAGCGCTGCTACTCGTTGAGCCAACTGACTCATGTTATCAAACTCTTGCCCTAGCAACTTTTCTTTCCACATTGGCAGCATTCCCTAGACGGTTAAAGCAAATTTAACTCGATCATCCGCCAAAGCTCAATGAGAAGCACAAGTTCCTAGTCTCTCGGAATCTCTCAAGAAACTCAAAGTCTGATTCATTAGTCCTCTGTCTCATGGTTGTTAAATCGGTTATCTTCTTTTCTCCAGTCCCAGTGTAAAAATACGTATGAAACTTCTTCTCCAGGTCAGCCCAATTGGCAATGAAGTTGATTGGTAGTGACGAGAACCAAGTGAAGGCTAGCCCTGACAGGGATAAGGAGAAGAAACGAACTTGATGGGCATCCTCAACTGATGCTTCCCCTAATTGTGTGAGATACCGACTGACATGTTCTATTGTGCTTGTACTGTCTTGACCAGTGAACTTGGCGAACTCTGGGAGCTTGTAATTTGTAGGAAGAGCGACCAAATCATACCATTCTAGATATGGATGATTGTATGAAAAAGTCATTCCTTTTGGCTTTAGACCGAACTGATTCTTCATCATCTCGGTCACCTTCAGCAACAACTCGTCAGCTTGCGGATTTAGATTTCTCGGCACTTGCTGACCCACCTGTGGATTGAAATCCCGCGTGTCTTGATATCCTAGATTTGGTATCATGTGGAGGGTGCTATAATCCGTGCCATAGTGATAGCCTTGTGGAACCTCAATCTGTTGGGTCCTTTGCTGGCTTGCTGCTTGAAGTCTCTGATTATAGACATAAGGATATATATATATATCTCTATGGATCCTTTGAATTGATGGTGCTATCTTCTAAGCCGACGACGGTATATGGCCTGATGTGCCAAAATTGATCATCTGGTTTTGACTTTGCCCCGCCGGCTGTTGCACATGCTGTATCGACGGTCTAGGATTGTACTGTATCTGATTCGTATTAGTACCTAGAGTTTGTTCAGATGAACCTTGAAGTGCCTGAACGTCACCATTACCAGCTGGTGCTGCTTCTTGATGGCTGGTGCTGACTTGATTAGTCCCTTGGGTCAACGGATCTGGAATGTTGTAACAAGTCGATCCAACCTGACTAACTAGAATTCCATGAATCGTCTCTTTCATGGCGTTGTGAAATGCGTCAACGAAAGCTTCATTGTGGCTTGATAGAGCATCCCGAACAGATTTGTCTATGGCTTCTGTAAAGAAACGTCATTCTTCAGCTTCGACTGTATCTGTCTGCCTGTGTAGTAGAACTCTTGGTAGTGGAAATTTCTGAATAATGGTGTTGTCACGTGTTTTGGTGTAAGACAACAAACACTTCTTCTGAAATTCTTCTGTAGCTTTGTTGATGGTACCCTTATCTTCATCAGGTAGGTCTTCATAATGTACCACAAGGATGTTGTCGTTGTTGTGAACCGCCATGACGATTATGGGGTCCCACCGGGCGTGCCAGAAACGTGTGTCGATACAGAATTTTCGTCTCCGTGCCGAGGACACATGCAGCAAGCCAAAAGGGTCCGCTCGATGGAGTAGATCCGCCTAGCTTCAGCGTAATGGTGGTCGATCCTACGCAATCCTCTCGAGATGTGCCAGTCAATTTGACCCTGCAACTGATAAGGAGAGAACGTTTATCAGTAATTAAGGGCGGAACGTGCCGGTGTTGCCAGACAGTCCCGAATGTGCGGCTCTGAGGGCCGATATGAGAGGAGGTTGACTAAATAGTCAATTCCAGCATATTCATAAGAATAAATCGGTTAAAGCTCATGGGGTTGTGTAAGAAGAATCGGTTATCATCCAAGATAGATATAATTTTAGCAATAATTTAATCAATGGTAATAAGATATCCATGATGATCGGTTTAAACTGAGCCAATGATTACAAGCAACTGAACCCCTTTTTATATAAAGAAACAATTCAACACCACTTAACCATTTAATAAAGATGAATCTAATGAACATGTTAGATCTCATCTATCGCCATGACCAGTGGGGCATGAGGCAAAATCATGCAGGCCGTAGAAACAACAATAGACTCGACGACCCTAACTCATTACTAATATCAGTGGGGCATGAGGCAGAATCATGCAGGCCGTAATACAATAACAAGATCATGGGGCTAATATATCTTTTAACTTATCTCTACTTTAATGGTCTCGTAATGTAATCTGTTCGTGAGAGCGCTCGATATCGGCTAAACAACCGATTCAGGCATAGCGCACAGTTAGGGTCACGCCTTCTCAGGAACGGATCTATCAACTAACGATCCCCACTCCACGGTGCTAATAGTGGGGTGAGAGGCAGAATCCCACTGGCCGTGATAATGAGCCATGGAACGGTTCTCGCTAACCAATAGATCTACTCAAGATCGAGCATGCCTTAACCGCACACTATGCACGATTAAGATTGATACAAAAATAGCCAATAAAAACATAACTCATCGTTTAAAATGTAGATTAGATTAGTTTTAGATTAGCAAACGATGGGTTAAATAAGATATAAGGCTGATCCAGATCAATCTCAATCGGGCAGAGTGATATTGCTGTAATTAGATAAACAATAAAAGCAATAAGCAATATCGGTAACTTAATGAATCTACCAAAGACTGCCATTCAAAGGTAGAGCCGATAACTTGACCTTGATCTAGTTCAAGCAGTGGGGTGTGAGGCAGAATAACACAGGCCATACTTGAACTAGGCAAGAGTTGATAACTAGCCTATACCAGAGTCGCAGTGGGGGTCGACCGGATCGATGCAACCATACGAACAGAGGTATAAACCATGACGGTACTTATAGACAAGTAGTGGAGGTCGACAGGATCGATGCAGCCGTACTTGCTGAAGAACTCGCCGAGATCTACTCTACTCCTACTCCTAAGGGGTGGCCGCAGCCGAAAAAAGTAATTGACTTTGTATTTGATTGATTGGTTCCCTCTTACAATAGCCGTGGTTTGATATTTATATCCGGAGTCTAGACATGAATCCTACTCGAGCACGATTTGTTACAATCTTTGGCATAAAAATGAAAACATTCCTAATTTAAGATAACTTGGACTCTAATCTTTCTCTTTTTGTAGAGTCCAACATGCCTCGTCCCAGTGCCGATCATAGCTTCTGTCATTATCTGCTAGCGCTATCTAAAGAAAGCTGATTCTAGTGCCGTATTCGAATCAGCTAGTTTTGATCTACACGTAATTGATCCCTTGCTGACATGATTCTAGGAGTTTTCGAGCATCTGAAATCCTTCTTCCAAATTCTGGTGTAAACAGACCGCTTGGAAGCGGTGGAGACCGAGGCGCGTCGCCTATGGGAGGAAATGGAGGCTTCTTAGAGGTCAGAGAATGAGTCGCTTCGTCGTGAAGCACAGGCTAGATCCCAGGTTGAGGCCCTGACGTCCTAGGTGGCCCGACTTCAGGATATGGTGGCTGCCCAAGAGTCAGAGATCACCTCGGCCAACGCTGCTTAGTAGATGACCGAGCAGGGGCTACAGCGCCTTGAAGCTAAATGCCAGAGACAGCGCTCAACTTGTAGTGGTGAGTCTTCTTTGACTTCGCATCATGCCTCTACTTTGTTTCTATGTTCAGTCATGGACCGATGTTCTTTTCCATAGGGTTGCGTACGAGGACGCTTTTGGATCAAGAGGAGAAGACAGCCATAAGCCAGAGGATGTTGGAAATGGAAAATCAGTTGGTGGCTTTGACTATCTCCGGACGGGCTCTTGGTGATGTTGTGCTTGGCGCCGACGGGGTGAAAGGTCCTTGTGTGGTTTTAGTAATTGAGTGACAACCTTGATGGACTAATTACGTTTATGTGAGATACATATGTGATTAGTCCACAGGTACATGTGTGTGAGCAACATATGCCATGAAGGTGAAAATGGCTTGGAGATGTTGTAAAGCTCGCACGTGTGATGAAGGAGCTCATTACAAATGTGACATGACATTGAGTCATGTGATCAAGGTGGAGAAGATCAAGACATAACTTAGCTTGATGGGCGGTTGCAAGCGTGAAGGGTAAGTCGGAGGCTTTGAGTGATGGACCAAGGTGGCGGTGAAGCTTGAGCAAGACTTGGCGCCATGGACGAAGGAAACCGTGAAAAGCAAGTGGTCGAGGTATGTTTTGTGTGATGGTTGAACCATCTCATGGTGGTCATGTCATCTTTGTGCTTTTGTTTATCATCAAGGTCCGAGGTCGAGAGAATTTCAAGAGTTTGAGGACAAGTCGGTACGCCATTAACTGCACTCTTGGTGTTGGGAAACAACCGAGAGATATGTCAAGGTTTGGTGTCATTGCTTGAACAAGCTATTGGTTGGAAGCCTCGAATATAAGGAAATAATTGAAGCAGATCAGGAGCTGGTAATTAATCGATCTGTGTAGGCTCCAATAGTTTCAATTGCATTTGTACACATGGATAATATTCATCACCATTTTCACTGTAGTCTTTGGATCTTTGCAGGGGATAACGTGCTTCTATGATGATCTTGTGGAGGAGTTGATGTGGGGAATGAAGAATCTCATGCGCAGCTTTAGTGCCTCAAGAACAAAAGGTCTTGACCAAGGAGAAGCGCCTCCCTATGAGTAAAGGGCTGGAAATGATCCTGCGTTGTCATAACTTTGATGTCAAGCCAGAGATGGTGAGTTTTCATCAGAGCCTGTCTTTAGTTACCTTTTACCTGATGTGTCAAGTACTGATCTGTGCGCTTGAAACCCTTATGGTTGACCCAAAACCTTTTTTTGTTGTAATTAAACAGAAGACTCACAGTTCTTTTTTTTTAACAAAACGACACGAGATTATGCCCAATTTCATTGAAATTAGGAGAAGAAACAAGCCCCTAGGGGTGGAAGAAGGCTCATAGTTCTTATAGATATACATTTAGTTACTCATTTTATTGCCTATTCATTTTAGTTTCTGAGGTTAGTTTTTATAAACAAGTAAAGAATTATGCCTTGTTTATGGCACAGGGATAAAATATTTGTCTTGTTCTTTACAAACCTGTTGTGTTATCTAAAAAAGGTTGGGTCATGCCTGCCTTTGATCAATGCCCCTTTGTTTGTATTCATCTAGGTCAACGATGAAATAGTGGAAACAAATTTGCTTCTTTTTATGACTGGTGACTTGGTTGTAAAGAAGCATTCCAGGAGCCTTCACATGTCAGATTCAGATCTTATGGAGATATCTGGGTTCAACAGCCAGGACTGGGATACTATGAAGATTGCAACTGCTATGAAGATGATAGCTTATCCAGACGAAAAAGTTGAGCACCCTCCTGAGGTGAGCCATAATACTACTTTTGCAAGTGTGTTTTCGGGCCTGTTTGGTAGAGTTGTGCTCCCTGATTCTCCAGCCGTGCCTCCCTGATTCACTGGTGAAGTGATTCTGAGTGATTGTCTGATATAATCATTTGGCAAGTTGTCTGCGAAGTGATTTCTGAAAGGAAGGATTTTGCTGGAATTGTCCATAGTACCCCTGTCTGTCTGAACTGAAGTACGCCCAATATTTGTATTAATCATTATGGTTTTGTTAGAAATTGAGACTAATGAAATTCTTCATGTATTTCGTGATTTTTGCATGCAGTGCAAAGGACTAACACAAACATTTTTTACATTCTCATCGCACCAGTCTGCAGTGTCTTCCTTCATGGTGCTGATATTCGGCCTGTTCGTTGGTTGGTTTCTGGGTCGATAAGTCCTACCGGTGCTAGTTTGTTGTGAGAGGAAAACACCGCTATCGCCTCGATAAGCCCTCATGAAACCAACAAGCGAACAAGTCGATTGTTTCATGTCTTAGAATTAGTATTAGTAGTCATACTTCACAAACATGTAAAGGACTAACACTCATGCAAAAAAATTATTTTCAACTAGCTACACACCAAAGATCACATACAAAATCCATAATACAAGAAGAAACATGTCTCCAGATCAGAGATCTGAGCAAGAGGGGGCTTGGACGGCAATGAGAGGAGGTAGGAGGCAGCCTGCAAAGAATACAAATCGTAGACAAAATCGATGGATCTGAGGAGAGAACGATTTGAGAGGGATGGGATGAGCATCGGCCTTCAACTCACCGGAGAGCAAATGACGGACGAGCAATGGAGGGGGCATGGCGGTCGGTGCGTGACGAGCAAGCGTGCTGCACCGGGACAAGGAGCGGGCGTCGGGGAGGGAACGGCGTGCGGGCGCTCCTCTCTCGTCGCCACATGAGAGTCGCGACGCGGCGCCCGCACTTGAGGGGACAGAGAGACGGTGGGGGAGAGGAGACCAAGGGATTTCTATTTTATACCAAAGGGCATTTACTTGCAAATATCATGAAAGTTTGTGGGGAGGTCTGCCTCTCATATGGTGGGGATCGGGAGTGAATCCGGAGGAGCATGTTTTTATAGCTCCCTCGGATGTACACAGAATAGAGAGCGATTCACTCAGATTCACTGGAGAAGCTAGGGCGTATTTTTTATGTTTAGCAGCCGAGGAGCGATTCTCTTGGAGAATCTGCTCCATGGAGCACTCCCAGACGCAGCCTTCATTCACCATGCACTCGTTATGCATATATATGTCATATATACGAATCTCATATACTTGCTTGGTCTGAGGTTTTGTGTATCTCTGTTTCTATCAGATGTTCTCAAAAGATGAGCTATCGAAGATACAGAAAGATGCAAGTAAATATAACGATAAGATCATCAAGCACGATGTCGCTAAAGTCTTCGAAGAATTGGTGCGTGCCAAAAGATGTAAGGAGATTAAGGTGACACTCATGCGGCACTTGGTTCGTGAAGCTACCTTGATGGTTGGGGAAACTGCAAACAAGAGGCTCAATCAAGCTGATGACTGAGGTCTGAGGGCTCTACAATCTACAAACAAGATGTGATGATGTAATACTTTGTTTGGATGGAGATAATTATGGAGTAAAAACATGAATTAGGTCGCGTCATTGGTCTGTAAGACCAAATTTGGCCGATCCTCCTCAAATAACACCGCTCATCAACCACCCGCTTATAGGTTTCTCTCTCACAAAACCAAATGGTTTCAAAAACTTTTATACCAAATGAACGAGACCTTAAGGTTTTAATTAAACGTATTATCTCACGTACACGAGTTATTAATTCTTTGTTATTTTGAGTACCATTGTTGATATTGTGATGGAAGCATGCAAGTCCCACTTGAATTGGTGCATTTGAACCCTGCTCTCAGGCCTTTGGATTTCATTTTATATCCACGGTAGTCCTAATCATCTGTGCACACAAGACTTGTCGTCAGCTAAGCATCACTTTGGTATCGGTTAAGCAAGGGTGTGACAGGCCTGTCTTTGATTTCATTAAAAGATTTAGAGATATTAAAAACTGATGTTTTAATTTGATAATTTATAAAATGATTTTGCTGATTTGTTTTTTGTTGGCTTACACACACATATTAAAGAAAAAAGGTGGAGCACTTTTGAGTTTCTCACTATTAATTAGTTGTTACAAAAAAACCTTTGGCCATTGAAAATCGAAGTAATGTTGGAGAATATCTTAAATCACATCATTCTAATATGGGCGTGGCTAGCGCCCGGATGTCCGGACATCCGCACACAAATTTCGGCCTCTCCGTCATGCCTTTTCGCCTCGATCCTGGCCCACCTTCACCCTGGCCCCCATGTGCGCGCTCATCTCATCTCGGCTCACCGGTCGCCTCGACCCTCTCTCTCTCTCTGCGTGAGTGCGCGGGCAGCACTCAGGAGCCGGGATGAGCAACTGAGGACAAGCACGCCCCTAGCGCGCCCCGACCACAACACCACCACTCAGTCTGTCACCCCAAGCATCACAAGCCCTTGCCTACTACTCCTTTCCCCGGTAGCACAATATAAAACACTTGCAACATAGGAAACATTTGAATGCAACATACGTCCAAAGTAGATGAAACATTTGGAACACGCACTTGCAACATGTGTGTGAAACACATGAAACATCTAGATTTGCAACTTGCAACATGAAACTACTTGTCGCAACATAAGACAAACAATCTGAAATATTTGGAACACACTCACAGTTGCAATATATCTCAAACATCTGCAACATCCGGATAAAAAAAAGATTGCAATGTATATCCGGAAATGTAGATGAAATATTTTGAACAAACGCTTGCAACATATGCAACATGTGCAACATCCCCGATCTACTTTTGCAACATCAAAGATAAAATAAATGCAACATACATCTGAAATATCTGAAACACTTGAAATATATGCAAGTAGGGGAGGGAAGGTCGGGCTAGTCGATTTTGGCGTTGGGGTGGGAGCCGGCTGCTTCAGCAATGGGAGCACCACCAAAGACCACCACGCTCGTTAAGTGCCCTTGGCTCGACCAGGGAAGACTAGAGGCGCCACGGCACGTGTGCCCCAGTGGCCATGGCGGGGTCAGTTGCGTGCCCAACATCGATGGGCGACGGACGAACAACCAGGGAGCAAGCGACGCAGGTGACTGCCACACAGGTGGGCGGCGCAGGGAGCGAGGGCGCACGACGTGGCTGGTGATAAGGGTAAGGGCACGGTGCGGTAGCCAGATGAGCGCGCGCTGGAGAAGGAGGCGGACGTATGAGCAGCCATGCTGCTTTGAGGCCTAGTGGATAAGCACGAAGGAGTGAGGTGTGGGCTCGGAAGGGACGAGCGGATAAGCGCAAGGGAATGGTAATTTGTTTTTTTTTTGTTTGGGGCCGCTCCTGGGGAGCCACGTCCCTGCACGAAGTATTTCTGTTCTAATATACATGCTATTGAGTATCGTTTGGATAGCTCAGACGAAGAAACTATAATTGTTTTATTGGGTTGTTCGGCTGATGGTTTTTACGGCTGATAAGCCAGCTAATATTGTTTTGTCGTGAGAGAAAAATACTGTACGATGTCTGATAAACCATGCTAAGAAGTTTAAGCGAACTGGACGTAAATAAGTTTCCTGTTCTTCTTTCAAGTCAATTCCATCTTTTGCCACCGCTTGGTGAGTTGAAGCGTCATACATGTTATAAATGGTATATTTTTACTTCCCACGCAATTAATAATTATATTACGGATTTATGGTTCGGAAACGACTCTAACCAATCATTAATAAAGGGCGATTAAAGTCTATCAGGATACAAATTGATAAATTGTCGTTTTCTGTTAGTACCTTCTGTTTTCCTTTTTTCTTTTTCCGTTCTTCTCAGGGAAATGTTGATGAAAAATTTCGTGCCGATCTTGTATAGTCGCCGATCAACAAGTAGAGTCGCCGATCAACATCTTTGTCCTTCTCATCTTTTGCCCACACACGCCCAAACCGGACCGCGTCGGGCCACCACCCTGTTCCGGCCATAGCCCGTTCCACTCACTGCTCCCCCACGCGCTCGCCCCCGCCCCCGATCCACCACCGCGGCCGCGATGAGCACCGCCTCCGGCGACGGCGCGGACGCCGGCGGCGACGGGGCCTCCTCTGCGGCGGCGGCCGCGTCGGCGCCCGCCGGGAGACGGATCCCGCCCGCCTCGTCCATGCCGTGGGTCCGCAACCTCCGCCGCTTCGTCGGCACCGGCGCCGGCCTCGGATCCGAGGCCCTCATGGGTCAGTCAGTGCCTCTCGCCTCTGTTCCTCCCTTAGCCAGCCCCTCCGGCCTCCGCGCTAGGCTAGGCTCGGTCGGAGCTGCGCGCTTTGGATTTCGAGGTGTTGGTGGTTAGGTGCTAGGACTAGGGTTTACATCCGCCCCATGTTGAAATGTGTGTGGTAGGAGGATGGGATCTGTGCACCATAGGGTTTATGGTGATGTAATGCAGCCCCACGGGTAACTTGGATACTGATTTGCAGCTGTTGATTTTGGTGGTGATTCATTGGGGAAGAGAATGGTGCTTTCTGAAGAGGTAGTGACGTTTAGGAAGGCTATAGATTTTGGATGTGTGCTGTTTGAGCTTGCACCTATACTCATAATTTGATGATAGGGGGATACCTGGCCTCAGGACAGTGGGCTGAGTGCTAGTACTTCTCTGTCACTGCACCTGTACGGAGAACTAGGACCATTTTTCTTTTGTAATTTATCACATTTATTGAATTAAAGTAGTTTTGGTAGTTCCTTACCCATGGGTGCAGGAAATTGATACAAAAAACTAGCATGTTCTCTTTGGAAACAAGCTTAAAATAAAATGCTACACTAGACTCTGGTGGTTGCTTTATTAATCAACATTTACATTTCGCACTACACTCATGATTTGTTCTATACGCATAATTTGCAGAACTGGAGACTAAAAGGATATTGCTTGAGATTTTCAAGGAGCGGCAGCGGAAGAGTGCTGAAGCTGGTTCCATCCCAAGTTTTTACAAGAAGGTGCATGATTCAGTTTGCTGAGTGTTCTTGTCCTTTTATATTTGTCCTCTTAAGATGGAACTTACAGCTTAACTTAAAATAGAACAGTAGCAGTTCTAGCTGCCTGCATAGAGAGTAGTAATTTCTTTTGGGTTTCCTCAGTAATTTCACTTAGTTCTATTTGTAGAATCTAACACCCTAGTTGTGGATACTAAACTAATCTCCATCTTGTGTCCAGAAACCTGAAGAAGGATCCATTAGCTCTAGGGTTCAGAGGTTGGCCAAGTACAGGTTTCTAAAGGTAGCATCTTTTGGTGACAAGCTAAGCTTTATTTTGTTGGCATTTTCCTTTTCATGACTTGTGCCTTATGGGAGATTTTCAAAATCAATTACAGAAACAATCAGAACTTCTGCTGAATGCTGATGATCTTGATGCCATGTGGGTTTGTCTCAGAGAAAATTGTGTTATTGATGATGCTACGGGTGCTGAAAAGGTAGGATTCTTTTTTGATACATGTATTTTACATCACATCCATTTGTAAAGTCTTAGTTTTTGTTGCATGTTTGAATGTCAGCATACTAGTTTCGTTCCGGGCTCACCGGTTCACCACTAATAGCTACATGCGTGATCTCCATTTATGTTTCTTTAGCTGTTTATGTAGCACTATTTTTATTACTATCACCCTTTCTTATTTCTTCCTGGAATACTGCAGATGAATTATGAAGATTTCTGCCATATCGCCACAGTCTGCACGGAGCAGATTGGTCAGAAATGCAAACGTTTTTCAGCCCTTCAAACTTCATGAAGTTTGAGAAGGATGATTCTGGGAGGATTGCTATCCTACCATTTTATCTTTATGTCATGCTAACAGTGAGTTATTTTCTGCAAGAAAGAGTAGTTAAAATTGCCAGCTAGTTTTGTCCCACATGCTTCACTTTGTGTCTAATAGTTGTGGGTTGGTTAAAACCCACATTGTTAGCAATTCCGTTCTCTATTCTTATCTGAAGTAATTTTTACTCCATTAATTATTCCGCTTTCATTATTTATACCAAGTTTGTCTAAATAACTGTTAGGCTACACCTTAGAATCTAATTGTGCAAATTATGGTGCTATACACTGATCGCTTGCTTACTGGTGCTTCTGCAGGTTTCTCTTACTCAAGCAAGAATTGATATGAGTGAGCTCGATGAGGATTCTGATGGTTTCCTTCAGCCTCATGTAAGGGCACCCCAGGACATGTTGATGATAGTTTGCACCTTAGAAGTGTTTTTTATGCCTTAATTGTTCTCGTAGGAAATGGAAGCATGTATAAGAGGACTCACTCATTTATTTTCATAGGAAATGGAAGCATATATTAGAGGACTCATCCCCAATTTGGCACAATTGCGTGACATGCCCACTGCATTTGTTCAGATGTACTGCCGCATAGCTGCACGCAAGTTCTTTTTCTTCTGCGATCCACACAGGCGGGGTATAAGAAAAAAGAACTAGACTTATACAGTGGATGTATATCCAAAACAACATTATAAGATTAACTTCCTATGCTGTATTATACTGTTTATGCTTGCAGGGAAAGCATGCATAAAGAAAGTGTTGCTGAGCAATTGTCTTCAGGAGCTAATGGAACTACATCAGGTACTTTTTAATATATTTTTGCACTGTTCAATGTGGTGAACTTGATAATCTTGGTACTTCTACATTGAAATCTTGCTGCATACTCGTATTCCACATGGTTTTGGGGATTTGCGCATTTTGATGATTATCATCACTTGTATTTTCAGGAGAGCGAGGAAGAGGTAACCGATACCGAGCAGGCAGAGAACTGGTTTTCCTTAACTTCAGCTCAGCGCATATGTGGTATGTCAGCTGGAATTCTCGTAAATAGTTGTTTTGCCCCGTAGATTTGAAATGTATTATCTACGTACCATTCTAGTGTGGTGTATGGTCAGTGTTTGATTTTTACCTGATGCCTGCGCAGACATGTTTCTTGCACTAGATAAGGATACAAACGGTACACTGAGCAAACAAGAGCTCAAGGAATATGCAGATGGTACATTGACTGAGATTTTCATTGAAAGAGGTTAAACTCTGCCACTGTTATTTTTATACTTTATTGTTGTCCCAAAGCTAGTGTCTTTAGGCATAGATCATGAACTGTCTTTCAGAGTTTGTTCATGAATGTATAACAACAATGTGGTTGTGTTTTTCAGTTTTTGATGAGCATGTTCGCCGGAGCAAAGTTGGAGGTGGAAACAGTCGCGAGATGGACTTTGAAAGCTTTCTTGATTTTGTTTTGGCTCTAGAAAACAAAGATACCCCTGAAGGCTTGACATATTTATTTAGATGCCTTGATCTTAATGGAAGGGGGTTCCTTACAACTGCAGATATCCATACTCTATTTAGGTATGTAATTATTTATGGACTAATTTACACTATACTAGTCTGATGATAGATGCAGCCCCCCTTTTTCTGATGGCCTAATTAAAGTGTTTTAGCATAACATTTCAAACTCAAGTTTGAAAATCTATACCCTTTTGATCAATCTATTTGGCTTGAAAGCAGTACCGAACGAACTTTGGTTTTGACTTGCTCCATTGTGATGCTCTACTCTGTTATTTGTATTTTTGCGAAAATTTACCTGCCTATATAAAAGTAAAAGAGGGAAAAAGGACTGACTCTTAAACTACATGAGGTTGGCTTGAAACTTACTTTCTTGATTCAGTTGCACTACCTATTTCTGTTATTCCAAGCTGCCTAGAGTCAGCCTGTCATCATTATGGATTTACATGTATAACAATAAAAAAATTGAAATTTGTGTTAAATAGTACTGTGAAGTACAAAGCTTGGGTTCTGTTCGATTCCTATTTTGGGAAGCACCTGTATTCTTCAAGAAAAGAAAGGAGGCTGTTAGAGTTAACATTCCTACCTGATGCCATCTTCCTAGATTGAATCTGTCATTTTTTTGTGCTTGCTGAACTTTTAGTTTGTTCTGCTGGCCTTAACAGGTCGTATATCAGTTGCTTCAATAGTTAATCTCTAACCACCAGATGCTGTTATGTATTTCTGTTCCCCTTTTGCACCCACAGCCACAGGCATCCTCTATTTTATTTTTTTTTTTTTAAATTTAGTTTGAATCACCAGTTGCAATGTTGTTAGGCAACACGTGGGATGTGACTGACAAGTATTATCCCAGAAGGCTTGAACAGGGGCTGTTCGGTTGCTGTTTAGCTTTTATGCAATCTAACTAGCTAAATGTGTATTTATTAAGTCCTGTAATTTTTTACTGTAATTTGTTGATTAAAAATAGTTTCAACTATTATAGCTGATACTAGAAAATGCTCAATACAACAAGTTAGTCAACTCAGATATTTGATCATTTTCTGAATTCTGATACTCTTATTTCTCAATAGTCTTCAAAATATGTTTTCAAGTAGTGCTATAAATTCTTACAACACTATGCTAGTGGAGGCTTATGTATTGAACTTATTCTATGATGTGCCCCATGACATCAGTAGGCTGCTTTCTGTTTAATTTGATCATTCATGTTTCTCATGCAACCTTTTTCATGTTTTCAGAGACGTACACCAGAAGTGGATTGAGGGCGGGAACTATGAGCTTTGCATAGAAGATGTGAGGGATGAAATTTGGGACATGGTGAAGCCCGCAGATCCTCTCAGGATGTCGCTGTCGGATCTTCTTTCTTGCAAGCAAGGCGGGACTATCGCCAGCATGCTTATAGATGTGCGTGGCTTCTGGGCCCATGACAACAGGGAGAACCTTCTCCAGGAAGAGGAAGAACAAGTGGAAGAGGCATGAGTTCTGTTCTCCAGCTGCCTCAAAATCGCAACATCCTCGGAACTGCCTGTACCGCAGTATCAGTCACTGTAACTTAGCTAGTGTATTAGATCCGTCGCCACCTGTTTCCTGAAGCTTTTTTGTTGTAAGTGTGCCATAGTGGTCTTTGAACTTGTCGAGGCTAGCGCTGTGTGGCCATATTGTACATGTAGATTGCACCAAGCGCGAGCAATCCTGACTACGGCGTTACGCCTGTAAGCCTGTGTAATTCGTTGTATTCAGTTCGTACAAGGCTTGTGGATTGTTACTTGATTGCCTGGTTTATGCTATTTTTGCTACATCGCAGAAGCTTGCGCTCGATCAGTGGTGAAGCTCTAGCCTGTTAACCGTCTGTGATTAAATGCACCGTGGGTCCTTAAACTTTTGGTGTTTTTTCATCTCTGTCCTCGAACTATTAAAGTGACTATGTAGGTCCTCAAACTATTTCCGCGGTGCATCTATGGTCCAAAAGCAGCCACACGAGCCACATAGTCCGATGTGATGGTGCCATAGTGGCATTTGGAAAGGCCAATTTTGCAGAAAAGACCCCATGAATGTTTTGATCATTAGTGGGTACTGTAGCCTTCTCTTCCCCAATCTTCGTTAGCGTTCTTGGCTCGTCGGCCTGTCACGTCAAGCCGCTGCGCCACTTGTCGCCGTCGCCCGCATTCTCCGGTCCAACGCACGCAGCCTCCCGCCGTCGTCTGTTAGGTTGAAGATACAGCGCCTCCATGCATTCTGCGAGGACGCTCAGCAGCTCGTCGTCGGCGCAGAGGGTTGAGGCCCCAAAATTCAAGAAGCGCACTAGGCTGCCCCTTATGTCGTGCCCCACATGTGGCAAGGAGATCTTGGAGCTCACTTCTTGGGTCCAGGATCTGAGGCCCCGGGGGCCATCTTCTTCAAGTGCCGGCTTCATGAGAGAGATGTAAACCCTTGAACCATCTTGTAGCTTTCAGCTCCTTTTGCTTTTGTTAAACCCTTGCTGTATAAATTGCAGGACCCTCGAACTTGCCCTTGGTATCTGTTTGCCAACAAGTATGAGAAACTGCTGATTAAGAGGGGGGTTATTGAGAAGAGAGGGGCTACTGATGCCGGCATTAGGCCTGAGCCATTGGCTGAAGTTGAGCAGATCAAGATTGCAATTGGACGCATTGAGGGAGTACTGGAAGCCAACAAGACCGAATTGACAGCTTTGCTTGATGATGTGCTGTCTCTGAAGAATGGAAGTGATAGAGTAGCTGAAAAGCTACAGAAGTTGATAGACCTAGGAAAAATTGTAGCTGTGTGTCTTGTAGTTGTTGCTGTGTTTGTTGTTCTAGGTGTAATAATTATGTTTTTCAAGTAAAAGTGGCAGCTTAGTAATCTTGTTAATTATGTGTTCAAGTGTTATGAAAAACCTGCATCTTGTTTTAGTTAGCGTCTTGTTCAGTGAATGGAATTTCTGTTTGTATCAATGCAATATTGTCTCAGTTTATTTTATGCAATTCTCTCCATCAATTGAAGAAGTTGATAACATGCACGGGAAGATAGCAGATCAACATGCTGACATACCATTACCATCAGTGTCAATTCAGTCACTGCAATTACATACCATAGTTTAGGCCATTCCTTTTATGACCATCAAACTGCAACTAGAGAGTACATTGTCATTGCATATGATCTATATCTCTATGATCACTACACAAAAGGCAACTATTTTCATGTGCAAAAGGATGACACTACATCTTGGTACTGTACTTGCTCTTACATAAGCCCAAAGTTATTTTTTTTTTCAGATTTTTCCCTTTGAACTGTCCTTGGAAGTTGGAGTATAGGTGTCTAACACAAAACCTGTGTTCTGAGTTAGGAAAAGTTTGCTGCACAACAGGGATTAGACCTTTTTGTTTATCTGTCATGATGGTCCAAGGTGTAGTGTTCTCTTTTCCAAGATCCTCTTTCAATTTCTCTTAAGAACCACTTCCAAGAAGCAAGACACTCAACCTCGACCACTACCATTGCAACAGGAAAGATACAGTCATTAGGATCTATTCCTACAACAGTTAGCAACTGACCCTCAAATTTAGTTTTGATGCGGCAACCATCAAGACATATGACAGGCCTACATCCACTTAAAAATCCCCTCTTGCATACATCCAATGAGACATACGGTGAACTAAAACAACTATCAAGCAATTTCAAATACAAAGTGTTGCCTGAATTGTCTTCCTAAGTTCCTGCCCATAGTTCCACAAGTCAGTAAACTGCTTCACTTCATCTCCATATATCATGTTCTATGCCAGTCTCCTAGCTCTAGATAATTTGTTCCTAGATAGGGTCAAATTTAACTCCAGCTGCACTGTCCTTGCAAAAATTGTCAAAGTCATCTTCTCATCAGCTCTAAACTTGTCTACATACTTCTTGGCTAGCCATGTTACAGTACACCTTTTCAGTACCCATTTCTTCTAACAAGTATGATCCCCAACAAAAGTCTTGATCACAAAACAGTTCACCCTTCTATCTAATGAAACATACAAGTACTATGGACAATCTTCATCACAATGAGCTTTGATTCTAATCCTATCATTCTTGGTCATCTTTATCTCCACTCTATTCTTGATACTATATTCAATAATAGCCTTTCTAAGCACCTCTACTGAATCAAACTTCATGCCAACTTTGAAAATTGGGTTGTGCAAATCTTCTGGTATGAAACTTCTCATGTTCTGTCTAGCCTGACTCTCTTCATCAGATTCTAGTAACTCCAATTCTTCTTCATCAGAGTTCAACTCATCCCATTCTCTGCCTGCTGAGTCCTTGTCTGTGCCAGTTGGGGCATTTCTTTTCCTCCCTGCTCTGACTATTGTCCTTTTGCTGCACCCTCATCAACCACCCCTTCATCAACATTGTCACAAAACAGGTCATCATCACCATCATCAACATCATATGTCAACAAAATCCACTTCTGAACTGCCTTCACTATCATCACCATCGGCAGAATCTGTCCTAGGAGAGACAACCACCTTTGTAGGACTGATCACTTTGGGTAAGGTTGCAATTGGATTGAACGCAATGTCCTCCTAGTTGTTGCTATCAATTGAATTGTAATGGTCCATAAAAAGCACATAGTTCTTGACCTTAAATGCAACTTGCTTCATTATCTGTGCTTCTTTATCCGATTCAATCAAACGCAAACCGGTTGACAAGTCCATCTCAGGCAACAACCAATTCACCGGGACACCCAGATCATAACCTAGCACCACTGATATCTCATCTACTCCAGAAAAAGACCAGTACTTCACCTTGACATGATTGAACCAATCAACCTTGCCATCGAGCTACACCAGATCTACACCAGACCCACAGAAAAAGCCACCATGATGCACTTTCACTGAAAACTCTTAATCGTTAGGCCCTCAAGAATGAAAATCAACCCTAAAATCGAGCACGTAACCGGAGCATAGCCACCAAAATAGTATGTCGCCTACCGGACCTACTACTACGGCTCCAAATTAATAGCAATAGATAGCATTGAGTATAGGGATATCGACTCCCAGACACTTACCATAGATTGGTGCCGCTTCCCCTTTCAGCCGCCGACGACTGACATGGTGCCGTCAAGACAAGAAATTTGTGCGACCAAGGCGACACCCATCATGGAGCTCGGCCGCCACCGACGAACTCGTGCCTTGGCTTCACTACTCCCTTTCCATGAGTTCGCCACCACCCCAACCCACCCTCGCCTCTTCTGTCCCGGCTAAGAAAGATTGGGGAAGAGAGCGGCTAGAGTTGGAAGTGAGGAAGACAACGTTCACAAAGTGGTTTTTTGATAAATTATGATGCCGTGAGCTTCCATACGCCACTATGGCACCGCCACGCCGGACTATGTGGCTCATGTGTGGATGCACCGAAAAATTCAAAGCTAAACTTCCATCCATTGTCCAATTTTTCTTGCTTTCTTATTGTTGTCTCGTTGTTGCTTCCAAATATGTTATTTTAAAATTTAAATTGCCATGCTTCTCTCTCTCTGGGTGAGGATTTTATATCCCGTTGTTTTGTGCGAGAGGGGGAGAAACAGAAACAAGAAAGCTGTTGGGCCTAAATTGGCCCAGAAATGGCACAAGCCCAGATACTATTCCATGGCTTTTCATTTCAAATCCCCTTCTCTCTCTACTCCCATCTCTAGTAGTCCAGTCCACTCTGCGACTGTTGTGGGATCAGCAAATCAAACCAACCCATCAAACACCAAAAATCCCCGCACGAGCTCCGGTTTCAAATTCCCTCGGCAGAGCTCGCCGCCGGGGATGGAGGCAGCGCGGGAGTCCATGGCGGCGCTCCTCGACGCCGGCCTCTTCGGGCCCGCCCAAACGCTGGTACGTGCCGCGATTCCTGCCTCCCCTTCCCCTCCTTGCCTTCCATCCTCCCCGCGCCTGAATCTCTAGGGTTTCGGGGGAGCAGAAGCGGGTTCGGGGTTCGCCGGTAGCGTCTGGGGCAGGGCTAAGCCCCTTGCATGCGACGTGTGCGAGCGGGGTTGGGTTGCTGAATTGGGTGATGGAGCGAGGTTTCCGTCGCAGCAGTGATTACTCATTTACTCTTCTCCTTCACTTGCAGGGGTGTTTCCTTGTGTCGTCGGCGGGTGCGGGCAACGATGCTGGCATGTCCATGAAGGTGGAGAGCCTGGTAAGCCCAAGCTTCCTTGACCAGCAGCTCTGCAAGTGGTGCTTGTTTGGACTAACTTATTGCTATGATTCTGTCAACTCCTTTTCCTGTCTCACTTCTGATGCCATATTGCGGAAACTAAACGGGTTGCAATGCACAGATTAGTTTCTTGATAGTCAATGCACGGATTGCCCCTGCACCCAGTTCTGTTCCTTACAGGGCCTTTTTTTTTGAGCTGATGTGCTTGTTGGCCTACACCGCAGGTCCAGCATGGTGATGCTTTGTATGGAGAGAAAGAGTTCCATGAGGGCACTGGTAATATTTCCAAAAAAAAAAAAACACTCATGATTGGCTTACAAGAAGTTGCAGAAGTAAAACACATCAATTGCTGATATCTCCGTTGCTAATTTCCCTTTCTTCCATGGCAGAATGCGTACAAGCAAGCTATGCAATATAGTAGAAGTATCCCTAGGCAAGCAACAAGTAACACCAGAAGTGCAGTATCCGCCATAGGCCGGTCACCTTCTCCAAATTCTTCGAATCTCTTATCATTCAATGAAAATGAGGTGTGAATGGCTGAATATGGCACTCTTGTGTTCTCATGTTGATATCTATTATTCTATTTACGTCATTCAGTTTTGCTGTGCTGTTGCAGGTGAAGTTTAAGATCGCTCTTTGCCATTCTGCTCTATGTGAGCACCGTGAAGCACTTCATGAGGTTACTTGTTTTTCGTTTTCTTATGTCTATTCTTCATTTTCAACCTTATTATCCTGTTTTAAGAATACAGATGATGTGATATATATGCTTTCTGCAGATGGAAGGTATTCCTTCGAAAGTGAGAACACTGAAAATGAATATGATGTTAGGGAAGCTTTATCGAATATCAAGAAATAGCCGTACAGCTGCTGTCTGTTATAAGGAGTGCTTGAGGTATAACATATCAAAGAAATTGCTTCCTTGGAGATTGTGTTCTCCAACTTCTTCGACATAAGTTGCCCAATTTGTTCTTCTATAGCAAGTTCTTTCTAAACTTGGTTACAGAAACCGCTCAACTTTTCTATGCTCACAAGACTGTCTACATCTCCATACTTCTCTGTCAGGCAATGCCCTTATGTTTTCGAGCTATCACAGCTTTATGGAAATGGGGCTTTCAGCAAAGGAATTTTCTTTATTATTTCCACAAGTAAGTATGTTTTGTTTGCTTATAAGCTGTAAATAGGAAGTTCTGAGGGCAGATAAGTTTTAACTTCGCATGGTAGAATTCAGGGCTTCTCTGTGCTTCATTGTCAGATGTCCTGGTCGTCAACTTTATTGTTTGTTTGAGCTATCAGAATCTATTCATGCTCTACATGCCTGCCAGATTTGCAACAAAACTTGATAGGCTGTTTCAACAAATCCGTCCGCTTTGAACTCGAAAGTTTTTCCAAGAGATGCTATTGTTTCCTCTAATCTATTGTACAACATTTGAGCTATCAGAGTCTCTTCATTTTTTTTACATGCTTGCCAGATTTGCAACAAAAATTGATAGGCTATTGTTTCCTCACTACAACAAAAAACCATCACTTTGCATTTTATACCAAAAGATGTTGATATTGTCAATCCTGTGAGCAAGTTCTTACTTTTTCCATTTCTGAACGCTGAAATTTTCTTCTCATTTTGTACACAGTACCTTAGCATGATCTGACAATCACAGAACCATATCCCGTCAAACCTTTTATATTTTTTACATTTGTTCTGTTTCTGTACATATAATCCATATGGACTGTTGGGTTTCATTTTTGTTTGAACACCACATACGACACATGTAAAGCTTTATAGAAACAATAATACGCATACATCAGTTTATTCAACAACCTTTTCTCTGTAAATTTTAGTCATTAGTCAGTTAAACTTCCTTGCAGGCACCAAATAGAGGAGGCAAGGTGCCAGGTGACTTTGTAGATGCACAACGTTGGTGGAGTGTAAGTGAACAATGTTGAGGCATAAACGTGCATAGCACTCGATGCTTAGTCTTAAACATCCTTCTCTATCAAGTAACTAGATTCACAACATTGGTGGAGTGTAAGTGAACAATGTTGAGGCATAAACATTCATGCCACTCAATTTTTAATCTTAAACAGCTTACTCCATCAAGTAACTAGATTCGTGGCTGCCATCTTATGTTTGATTTGCTATTAATTCTCATAAACCATTGGACTCCAAAACCACATCATGCATATATAAATGCTAAACTCTGTTAAATTGAAACTGTATGCCAATGAAGTCATCACCTTTTTAGCTCCCATGTTTTGAAACATTGACACAGCCCTGAGTATAGCTAGGGATGAAGCCCACTGGTGGTGTATGGCAGGAGCAAAGGGTCTTTCCTTGCTCACTGCTTGGGGCTTTTAGTTTTTTAGCCCGCTCGGTCGTTGTATACCCTTGTGACTGATTAGGGGTACCGTCGATTTGTACAAGTCGTCCGATTAATCGTCCTAGTCGGTCCCATGGTGACTAGGTTCGACTGGACGACTTGAAAACATTGTTGTATACTCAGAAACAGGTGCTTAAGCCTTAGAAAACAGGGAAGGTGTGGAGGGGTGTGTGAGTGTGTTTGGGTCTATGTATGACTCCTTTTTCTTCTACTAATACAATGATACGCAGCTCTCCTGCGTGTTCGAGAAAAAAAATGCTTATTTTTGTGTGTTAGGGGTGGGGAATGCATCTGGCCTCTTTCTGATTATGTAGATTGCATAATTTGCCACCAATTCTGCAACTTATGTGCATGTTTATGTCTGCCACGTTGCACTGTCATTGATGAAGTGTGATAGATATGTTTCTTTCAGAACAGTACTTGTTATTGCAATTTTAAATTTAGTTATGGTTTTCAAGAAACTGTCAACTCATCCAGAGATATCATCATACTGCATTGTTCTTTTTATAGATTGGTTCAGATTGATTATTCACTTAAATTATAATTTTCTTGACAGCGGTATGTTGAGGCGCAGTGTTGCATTGCTTCACATGATTATAAAGGTAACATAAGTGTCCTTATGAAACATTTTATCTGAGGATTCCAACATATAGTTGAATTTTGTTGAACTTTTGAAGTTATAATTCACATTCTCATTGAGAGCGTCCATTATTATTATTGTTAGATGATAAATGATCTAGAATCAGCATTGACTCTTGGCCACTGAATGTAACTTTGTAGTTGACACTTCCTAACTTTTACTTGTATCTGTTAAACATAAACTTGTAGCTTTGAAAGTATTTTTACAGGGATGTCATTTCTTTATATTTACTAGTTAAGTGCCCGTGCGTTGCTACGGGTATACATAGAATCTCATGACAGATAGCCGCACGTGTAGAACATATGTAAAATCTCATCCATCCATTCATTAACAATTTATTTGACATAAAGCTAAATATTAACCATAGAAGAAAAGAGGCATGTTAGAAAATAATAACCATCACGTTACAAATTAAACATAAATTCACATATAGTTATTAAAAATATATTATAATATAATGAGTGCATCCTCTCAGTAACATGTCCACAAGATCATCATATGCTACTTGTCTCCTATTGTTCCCAAACTTCTTCTATTACCTGAAATGCAGATGGATACGACAAATGTCAGTAACAAAAGACACAAATGTAAGAAAATATAACAGCTATACAAAACAGAAGACAATAACTTTTATAGAGTGAGGACCTCCTTGTAGACAATATTTTTCGTGTATATACCATTTATTTTCGTCTTTTTTTTTCTTATCCTTGTTATCACTTGGTGGGACGGCAAGGATCCTAATGTTCGATCTGGCAGTGGCTCTAGATAGCGCAACATACAACTGACCATGAGAGAACACTGATTCAGGCAAATACACACCAGCATGGGGGATAGTCTGCCCCTGAGCCTTGTTAACCGTCATGGCAAAGCTGAGTCTAACCAGAAACTGCTTCCTCTTGAACTGGAATGGGAACATCTCATCATCCGAGGGGCATAACGGAATCCGTGGTAGGAAGATTCGCTTTCCGCCATGGTCTCTGACCATAATTTCTGCATCGATGGTATTTCGTTGGAACCCTCGAACCACCAGCCTCGTTCCATTGCAAAGTCCACTCGCAGGGTCGATGTTCCATAGCAATATGACCGGGCACCCAATCTTGAGCTTTAACACATGTTGAGGGAGACCGTTGGGGGTCAAAGTGTTGAGGAACTCAGATGGGTAGTAGTTGTGTGGATCATCAACCGCACTGTCAAAGCTATGATACACCATCTCATCCCCTTGGAAACGGCTTATCATCTTCATGTTAATCATATCAACCCAGTCGTTCCGCGTAGATAATATTGCTCGTGAGGTGATGTAACTCTTGTTTGACATATTGGCATTGAGGGCAGGGAATATGCAGTCAATTAACGTATCAAGATCACTGTCTTCCTCGGTCTGTGGTATCATTATTGCAAAAGCAGTATTCCACGGGAAAAATATATTGTTCTATCTTAGGGGCAGGTTCATTATTGCAAAAGCAGTATTAAAGCATGGAATATATAGATAGGCACACATAGAGTACTCACTGCTCAAGAGTACTGGATGCTAAATCTGAACAGTGTATGTAAACTAATATAATGTATGTTCAACAATCTATATAACACTGAGGCAAGTTTAGGTAACAAACAAATAGGTGTGACCAAATTCAATAATTTTCATCGGTAGCAGCCCAAAGATCATTATCGAAATATATGGAACCAAGTTGCAGCTCTAAAAGCTAAGTGACGATTTAGATTCTGCAAACTTCCACAAGTTTCTAACAACCCATAAGGGGTGCCAAAATCATCAAATGGGACCATGTGTTCCTAAGAATCCCTTTAAAATTAAATACCTAAGAAAGTCTACTTATCAGGTCTGCGAATAAGTTAAGGATTGAAATTCATATGTATCCATATATGAGCTGCTACTGCTAAAACAAACTGACTGAATTCTAAAAATGATGTAGCCGAACCACATACCAGAAAAAGATGGAGCAAACAGCAGGGATACATGTTTTGCATTCAGTGAATCCAAAGGTTATTCAGAAGTAAATCCAAGGTAATCAATGTAATTTCTTGATTATTTTCAGTTAATCGTAGCATTCACAGGTATAGGCTGAGGTTATTCAAAATGAATCCGAGGTTTCTCACATCTAATGAGGACTCTTACTCTCACATCTACAGATTCTCTTAAAACTGCAGTTGACAGAGGCAACACTGAGGTCTATAAAATTAGTTTCCCCATAACACCACTGAAGTTAGCTTTCGAAGCCTGGACCACTGAATTGAGAGCAGTCTAATTTTTAAGAGACTATCATTAAACATTATTGACTATGTAATGGTCTATCATTAAACAGCCGTCGTATGCATGTGTGTGGACCTGGTGAAATTCAGAAGATGGGTACATCTAAGATAAGCAAGTCCCAAGTTAATCTGTGATACATACTTTTGTGCAAAACAAGCAATCGGTGGCACAAGTGCAGAGGCATTTAGTATGGCCCCTGATGGTGAGCAATGGCAGTTTGTACTGGCTCAGTGACGTGAATAAATTCAAGTTTACATCGGCAACATAAACTTCCAGAGATGTTGGGCAGCATATCGATATCAATCACCAATTTGAAAGTAGCGGTAGCAAGCCAAGAACACAGAGGCTCAGCATGGCAGTTCGATGCAAGTAGCAGCATGCCAGCAGTGCAGCCCATGAGAAGGAGATGCTAGCTAATTAGCTTAGGTGGTCAGGTTAGCTGCAAGATAGATATATGACTCCAGGGGGTACAGGTTAACTGAATGACAGTATACTGAAATTAGCATATAGAATTTTGAGGTGGCTGCAGAGAGATTGTGATTCAGAGATGAAAGGCACGAAGGCAGTTGCAGTGTCCTGGCATCCTGGTTTGTGTTCACAGTAACCATTATTCGGTGCAAGCCTTGTGCATGCATTTTTAGTTGTTCTACTAAAAAAAACTCTTAAACATACTTGTCGACAGGGATGATCTGATGACACCCAACTTGTGCACCACTGGCAACATGTTGTAGATAGTCAGATGAAAAGCAGTGCAGCAAATTTCTAGTTCCCAATTCTGCAGAATCAACAGTGATGCAAATGCAAATTTGTAGACAATTTAGATGGAGTTCAGCAAAGCACTGAATCTGTATACATTCTTATCCCGACCATCTATGCCAAATGTGAAATCGGCCACAATGACTCTGAAACTACTGATTTATTACCACAGTGACTCTGAAACCGCAGTGACTCTGAAACTACTAATTTACCACATCACATGTGTAATTGGCCATCTATGCTATTTTGAAATCTGAAACCACAGTGACTCTAAAACTACTAATTGCAGGGAACTGAAAGGGAATTACGCCAATGAAAAGCAGGGGGTTTGGGGTTCGGACTGCTCACCGGTGGAGTGAAGGAACGTCGCAGAACCGGGGTGGCGCGCCGGGCGGCCGAGCAGCAGGGTGTCGTGGCCGCAGATGTTTGGCGGTGCAGCACAGGGACGTCGGAGCCGCGTCCTCGACTCTGCGTGCTAGTCGTGGCCGTGGACGGCGTCTCGACGTCGGACGAGGCCGCGGCGGATCTCGGGCTTGCCGCTTGGTACGGACGAGGCTGCACCCGGCGACGCAGGAGAGGCAGCCGCAACGCCGGCGTGCACGACCCTGACTGTGTGGGAGCTGGCGTGCAGGGGCTTGCCGCTTGTGGCGGATGAGGCTGCGTCGGGCGACGCAGGAGAGGCCGCCGTGCACGACCCTGACTGTGTGGGAGCCGGTGTGCAAGGGCTGGCGGCGGCGTGCGGACGAGGCTGCAACGACGGCACGGGTGGGAACGACCCTGACTGTATGGGCGCCGGCGTGCAGGGCCGGGGCTGGCGGCAGCGTCGGAGCGGGTGCGGCGTCGGAGCGTGGGAGGCGTGGGTCATGGGGAGGCTGGGGCACGGCAGTTTTGGGTTTGCGGGAGGCTTCGCGCTGTGCGAGGTAATTAGGGGTAAGTGGTCCGATTAGTCTAATCTGATGATAACACGTGATTCTTTTTAGTTGTAGATATCAGTAATTGATACTCCATCTGATCCAAAATGTAAAGTCATTTTAGGATTCATTTTGGTCAAACTTCTGTCTCTTTGACCATCAACAGATAAAAAAAATCATGTTCACTGAAAATGTATGGTTGATGTTATTAGATTCACCACAAAAAATACTTTCATAATGTGTATTCCTTTTCATTTGATGTAGATTATTACATAATATTACTTTTTGTAGACTCCACTTGTATATCTTGGACATTAAGTTGCAGATTTTAAATCAGTAGCAATGACATGTATTCATTTCTAGCGATCGCATAATAACTAGGCTTACTGTTGCTTGTTTTTTATAGGTGGCCTTGACATATATCTAGAACTAATGCAACGGTTCCCCAATAATGTGCATTTCTTGCTGGAAATTGCTAAGGTTTGTCTTTCTTCACTTCTCTAATCTCCCTTATTGAATTAAGGGCTGTCAAGGTCTCTCAGATTTTTCTTGGATCATACATCCCTTCAACTTTGATGTCAGTGTGCTTGTCAGTGTCTAGAGAACAAGTGAAGTTAATTGTTCATTTCCAGCTTTATTTTGGTGGTTTTTATGACCTTTCTTCATGTGTTGATCTTGATATTTGAGCTTCTTGTTTGAAGGTTGAAGCCATCATAGGCAGGAATGATGAAGCGATAATGAACTTTGAGAAGGTAAATTGAAAATGTACAGAGCTAAAGCCCCTGATTCGGAAATCGTGTGAACAAGTAACAAGGTTATATAAACATTTGCTATATTCACTGTTGTTTCTTTCCTTTTTTTTTGCAGGCCCGGTTTATTGATCCAAACATCATGACATATATGGATGAGTATGCAATTCTTCTAAAGTCAAAATCTGACTACATCAAACTGAATAAGTTGGTATATGATATGCTGCATATTGATCCTGCAAGACCAGAGACATGTGTTGCTCTTGCAGCAATGTGGGAAAGAAAGGATGAAAGAAAAGCTTTGACATATGCAGAAAAGGTAAATACCTTGTGGGTTTGATGGAAACTCACCTTCCATCTAATGCTCCTTACGATGTCTTCCTTTTCAGAGCCTCCGAGTTGATGACAGGCATATAACTGGCTATATTATGAAGGTAATACTGCAAGATATTGTCTATGCAACTGGATTTACATTATTATGGTAATTCCTCTTGCATTACAATTTGCGAAGCACAAGGATGGTTGCTGCTTATTTTCTCTGGGAAGTTCATGTTTAGATTTTGTGTCTGCTACCATCTTTGCTTTTTTAGGATCGCCATCTTCCATTGCTAGGGCATATCATGATTTTCCCTCATTGGTTTGTCATTGTTTGCCTACTGTTCTTTCAAGGGCAATCTGCATCTTTCATTGAATCGACCAGATTTGGCAGTGACAGACTTTAGGGGGGCTCAAGAATTGAGAGCTGATCTTCGTTCTTATCAAGGTTGGTAGGCTTGGTGCATCTGATATTCAAAGGCTTGGTGCATCTGATATTCAAAATCTATTGTCATATTGTTAGTCTAAATAGAGGTATTCTCCAGGTTTGGTGCGTGCTTATCTAGCACTTTCTAAATGCAAAGAAGCATTATTCACTGCACGTGAGGCAATGAAGGTTCTGCATCAGTCTGCAAAAGCTCTCAAGCTAGTTGGCGATGTTCATGCAATTAGTTCTAGTGGGAGGGAGAAGGTAATCTTATTTTGCCATGGGTCACTGATTCAAGGATTATATATTTTTTGGGGTTCTGGAAGCAATCATGCCGCTAGATAGCTAGTATGTTTAATCAGCTGCAGGTGGGCTGCTGTACTGCAGTAAAAAAACTACTGTCCTAGCTGCAGGATAAGCCTGCAAAACTTATTAGCTAAGGGACACTACTAGTCTACCAAAAGTCTGTCCCTACTGCACTTCTAGTCTAGTGTTCTCGCTGCAGCTTGACTGCTATTCAGCCTTTGAAAGTTGTCTGCAGTTTGCAGACTTCTACTAGTGTTCTCACCAAGCTGCAGCCTTGACTGAAGATTGGTCTGCATTTGCAGACTTCTGTGCAAGACCAGCAGCAGATTATTCAACAAAGGATCCTCTTAAGACAAGTATATGTGCTTTGTAACCTGCTTTCTTTTCTCAATTAAGTTACTGTGACTTCATTGAAATTGACTTGTATATATCTTTTCAAATGGACATCTTGTGATTCAACTCTGTACGCTATTATTGGATGATACTACCTGTTGGTCGATTGTGCTGATATAGATATCATTGCATCACTTACAGGCAAGAAAGTTCTATGAATCAGCCATTCGTCTTGAACCTGGATTTCTTGGAGCTGCGCTGGCCCTGGCTGATCTGCATGTTGTGGAAGGACGGAATAAGGAGGCTGTTATGCTACTGGAAAAATATCTAAGACAATGGGCAGATGATTCTCTACACATCAAGTTGGCTCAAGTACATGCGGCAACAAATATGCTTTCAGATGCACTTTCCCATTATCAATCTGCACTAAGGTGCGCATTAGTAGCAATTCTGCAGTAGCATTCATCATCTATTAACCTTTTCGTTGCTGTTGGTTTGAATCCTGAAGACGTGGTAGATAAATAAAGTTTAGTATATGAATATGTAGGAGTAAATCTGATTATTGAGGTAAGATTTTGGTGATAGTTCCTGGGGTTGGGTTTATGTACCATCTACAAAATGTAAATAAATAACTAAATTGTGGAAAGTTTTGTACTAATCATGTTTCTCCTTCAATTTTAAATTGAAACTTGGCTCTTGATGTTAGTACCATGGTTTTTCTTCCAACCACGGCCTGAGATAGCTATGACAGGATTGGGTGGGTTAGCTCAATAATTTGTGTCTTCAACTAATATTTTGATTATTCTGCCGATTTTGGAAGAAGTGAACTATTCTGAATTGACAATCAGATAATTCACTTCCATCCTTATCCTGCAAGGCCCAAACCGCATGCTTACAGCTCAAAAGCTACCCAAGAAGCATCAGAGTTTTGTAATTGATGTATGAGTAAATAACTTACTTTCTTTGTTCTGATAAGCTTTGTTCCTGTTTATTTTAATCCAACTTTGTGGTACAAATCAACTGGTCTGATATTGCCCCTGCGGTTACTGACTCCGTGCTTAGTATTCTGCCTTGTGCCTTCCTATTTCTTGGTATTACCTTCTAGTTCATGAAAAGGGAACTCAATTGTGTTTCAGAATAAACCCACAAAATGAAGCTGCAAAGAATGGATTGGAGCGCTTGGAAAAACAAATGAAGGTTTGTGCAGTTCACAACTACTCCCTCCATTCCAAATTATAAGTCATTCTTTCTAAGTAGGTAACTCTTCCTATGTATCTAGTTATATGTTATATCTAGATACATAGAAAAAACTATTGTATTTAGAAAAGCCAAAACGATTTATAATTTGGGACTGAGGCAGTATATCATACTGATTAGCTCACCAACTTTCAGTTCTTGTTTTCATGTTTTGCTTCGGTCTACCTTTATACTCCTTTTGCTTTCCCAACCTTATTTACTCGTTTCTAAATATCCTACTGGTGCAAGATAACTAGCATTGCCTCATTGCCTACACTTGTTTTTCATGTGCAGGGAGTGGACCCAGATGCTCCGGAAGAGGAGGAAGAGAATGAGGAGGATGATATCGATGATCGAGATGAGTTTATTTGAAGCTAGAAGATGATGCATATATTCAGCCTCTTACCTGGTTTCATTACAGGTCTCTTATACTTGCTGGAAGGTGGCGCTGATTGATCGCGATCATCTTTGTATAGCGGTGGCAGCAGTGGTTGTGTTACTTACTTGTAACTGAATAGCAGGTGTTCTAGCGTTGCTGTGCTCAGAATCCAGGTGTTTGTTGGGGCGAAATATGCCCATGAGCTTGTAAAAATGCCGACCCAAACGGTACAATTTAACTTACTAGATTTTGGCCGTGATGTATGCTATTTCCTTTCACTTTCGTTTTGCGAAAAGTCGAGAACGTACGAATAGTCGTAAAAGAAAATATAACTACTACATCACAGAAGTTCGAATGAACCTGCTTGTACACTTTCTGAATACTACAACTGGGATGACTGAACTGTGAACAAAATCTGCAGACTAATCAATCGATGCTCATGTGGTCTAGATGCTTTTATTAGCAGAAGAGCAGACAATGGCAAAACAGTATCCTTATTGATACTTCAGCAAAAAAAAGTGTCAAAATGTTTTCAGCTGAGTAGAATGGGCACGTAACTGCACATGTACGATGCAGAAATTTGGAACTGTTGCAGACTCCTACATGTCTATGCCATCGTGACAGGAATGCATAAGCGCCCTAGTTTTTCTTTGGGTATTCTCTTGCACCAAATATGGTTGACCCAACTCTTACATTTGTGCTTCCCATTTCAATCTGCAGGCACATAGAAACAACGTATATCATTATTAATGCAGCTATCAGCCTACCATGTCTCTTCCGCACTCACAGATCACAGTATCTCCCTTACCGCTTGTACAAAATCAGCTGACATGCCCATAGACAGTTCGCACTGCTCTTCGGGTATTCCAAGCTCCTTGCACACCTCTTCCCGGCAGTTAGCCAGTGTCTATGAATTTAACATACGTAATACACATTAACACACATATGAATGCCATATTGCCACTCCAACAAAATTTCTGTATCCCAGAATATATTTTTACCTTGAAATTCTCAGGCGTTGAGGAGTAATCGAGCATCCCAATTGTCATCAAACCAGAGAACACAAGGTTTGGGCAGTTCAATTTGACATGCTTTGCTAGTTCGGCACATCCTGAGGGATGTACTCCAAATTTCGCTGAAATAGAAAAATAGTATTCAGAACTACATACATACATGAGCTCTGGGCATGCTCGCAGATCAGCCTACAGCTTCCAAATGCTTATCGAAGACTAAAACAATGTGCTGCATATCAACTATCAATGCTTAAAACTAAATGGAACACAGTTTCCACATTCCGAAACCACTATAACCAAGCCCAAAGTGAGAACTTTCATCCTTTCAGTATCGTATTGAAAAAGGAAACTAAAGACCAAGTTCACACTAGTAATGAGAAAGGAAACAAGAGTACTTACATTCTTCTCCACTAGTGTTGACTTGGATCAAAATCTTAAGAGGTTTTCTCCCCAAGTCAGCTACCACTCGATCAAGACGGTTAGCAATCTGAAAGAATGATTGTTACATCTAATCTGGTTACAGATTCAAGATTGAAAAACTGAGAGGACATCATGACGAGTAACCCAAAGGTCTATGACACAGCTATCGTTAGTTAGGACCTAAGTTATGCAACAAAATCTTGCTGTACAGAAGAATGATAAATCTGAAGCCTATATACACCCAAGTTGAATATACATAATGAACGGCACTATCTTGTATAGCCAGAAGATAACAAGTTATACTCGATGCTGATAGGGATGAGTCTGACAGTATAATGTTTTCCTCCTTTTTGACTCAGCAAAGGAGACACTTTTACTTGAAGGTAACCAAGTGAGTGGCGGAGTGAGCTACTGATGTATGAGTGCCTCAAATGTAAGTGTTTCCCAAGTTCAAAAAAAAAATGTAAGTGTTTCCCAGAACCAAGAAAGCAATTTATGGAATCACAAGATAATATTAAATTGATCACATACCTTCTCATCATCTACACTCTCAACCATATCAAGGTTTGGCACGCCAGCTAGAAGTTAAAGGAACGAGAAAAGAAACATTAGCTCAAACCATGAACTAGATAAGGGCATAAGGCACAAGTGCCAAAATCTGTACAGAATCAAAATAAAGTAATAAGATACAAGACAGGAACTCTGCAAAAACAAGAAAATAGATGCCCCCTCTACTCTTTTTTACTTATCATTTGATGATGCAACTGCCGTGACATTTTAAAACATTAACCTCCTATATATGCAAAGTCGTATTTTTAATAAAGTCAATACCTTTGTATTTTGAACAATTTCTGACATATAACTATATAAGTAGAAAAATAATGGTAAAAACAGTAGTAGGAGAGCATGCCAATGTATATACGTAAAAAATAACAGAAGTAGTACGAACCAAGTAGGGCTCTGGCTTTGTTGCTTTGCAGATTCCCAATGAAGTGCCACTCAATATCCTCAGGAAGCTACAATGAGAAAAACACTTGATTAGACACTAACATGATTTGATTGAAAAAGATTAGGTAATTGACAGCAAGTACACCCTCCATTCCAAATTATAAGACGTTTTGGCTTTTCAAGATACATAGCTTTCACTATATACGTAGATATACATTATGTCTAGATACATAGTGAAAGAAATGTATCAAAAAACCCAAAACGTCTTATAATTTGGAATGGAGGGAGTATTAGAAAGCATGCCCTGCGAGGTGCGAGGAAACTTATGACATTGGATCCATTAGAACTTCAGAAAACATCCCCAAAAGTAATGAAAATGGAAAGGTTGTCAACTTTCATTAGCTACTGGATAATAATGATTGACCAACTGTTGTCCAACTAGCACCCCCATATCACAAATTTTATACCCTCTAGTTGCTGGCACGGACCTACTTCTCATGTTAAATGGAGAGAAGTTAAAGATGAATTGATAGCATTTCCACCACATTATCATTTACTGAAGATAGATTTAGAATATGAACAAAGCTGCTATACACTTTCTAGGATCAAACATAGCAGTTTGAATAGTACAGATAATATGTCCATTTCATTAGTTCAAATGCATTCTGATGTGGTGCCTCTAGCAACCAAACTTGTGGTCCTTTCCAGCTTACCAATTATTCTACTTAACCTGCAATTGACTGTAAGGGAAGTCACTGACATCCATGTCATTTACGGCTGTGCAGAACAACTTGAAATGCTCGATTAAATTTACTCTTTACTGCTTTGAATTTTCATGCAAAAAATAATTCTTTAGTGAATCGAATTTGGCTGCCAAAAAAAAAATCAATATTTGGCACCCATTGGTATTTAGATCTTCCTTTTAAACCTAGGAACAAAAAATTCGAAGCTCGTCACTCTCAAGATATTGATCACACGAATCCGGATACTAATGGCGCAGTTGCCAGGACTCAGCGAGAAGCTTAAATTAACGAGATGCTGTCTCTAATTTCAATGTTCCATCCATCAGGTTATCAATTTGCATGATATGGGACCAAAAGCAAGGTTTTGGTGGAGCGAGAAACCGGGTGAACAATTCAACCCAACCTGAGGCGCCTTGTCGATGAGCTCTTGGACGTAGTTCTCGCCGAAGCAGCGGTGGCCCGCGTCGTAGACGCCCCGGATGACGGGCACCGGCTTGGTCTTGCTCACCGCCACCACGCGCACGGACCCCGGCGCGCGCCCCGCCCGCGCTGCCGCCTGCTGCGCGCGCGACAGCACCGAGCGGAGCGCCGCCGCCGCGCCCTCCGCCGCGGCCACGGACGCCATCTCCGCCTCCGCCGACGACCCGCCCTCCGTCGACGATGCCACCGCTGCCGTTCAGGCGGGAGCTAGAGAAAATAGGGAGGGGTGCGGCCGTGCGTGCTAATGGCAATCCCTATGAGCTGCGCCCCTGTTTAATCATCGGCGTCCGGGATCGGACATTTTTAAACGAAGATGATCAAAATCTCTATTCCTGTCCTAAATGAGTTTGACCTGTCAACAGGATAACCAGTTAGAAAGACTTATGTCGAAAATAAGTCTCGAAAAAAACTTCAAATTTTTTTATACCCATTACTCATTCTCTAAATGCTAAGACTAAGCCAATTTCTAAGGAAGACCAAATGAAAAAGGTTAAAATTACATCTCTTGATTAATTGATCGAACACAACCTCGAAGATGATGCCCAGTTCTTCGTCGAGGAGGAAGAGGAAAATCCTACGGACCCTAAACTCTTAGATGAATTGTTGGAACCACCTAAGCTCGTCATTGAGCTTCAACCTCTGTCATCTGGTCTTAGATATGTTTTTCTCAACAATGATCAGGATTCTCCCGTGATCATAAGTGATTTTCTCAAGAAGAATCCATCCGCTTGATAACTGTCTTAAAAAACATCGCTCTGCTTTTGACTACTCGCTCCAAGACCTTAAGGGAATTAGCTCTGCTCTTTGCATCCATCGCATCCCTATAAATCCTAATTCTATACCTTCTAGGGAGCCGTAGCGTAGGCTTAATAATGCGATGAGAGAGATTGTTAAGATAGAGGTGTTGAAACTCCTACACGCCTGGATTATCTACCCCGTTCCGTACAGTGAGTGGGTAAGCCATGTTCAAATTGTACCTAAAAAGGAAGGCATGACTGTTGTTAAAAATAAAAATAATAAATTAATCCCCCAAAGAAACATCACTAGATGACAGATGTGCATTGACTAGTGAAAACTTAACAAGGCAACAAGAAAAGATCATTTTTCATTGCCCTTCATTGATGAAATGTTAGAGCGACTGAGAAATCACTCTTTCTTCTGTTTCCTTGATGGGTATTCAGGTTATCACCAGATTCTGATCCATCTAGATGACCAAAGCAAAACCACATTTACATGTCCATATGGAACTTATGCTTATCGTAGAATGTCCTTTGGACTATGTAATGCTCCAGCTTCTTTCCAAAGATGCATGATGTCTATATTTTCTGATATGATTAAAGAAATCATGGAAGTTTTCATGAATGATTTTTCTGTTTATGGAAAAACTTTTGATGATTGTCTTGAAAATTTAGACAAGGTTTTGCAAAGATGTGAAGAAAAACACTTAGTACTTAATTGGATCCTTTGTAGTCCACCTCCCGTTTATAGGCATAGCAAGACCTTGTTACTATAGGAAACATACTCTGCTTTTTCTTTAGTAATATCTCCAGAATTGAACAATAAAAGACAAAGCTTACCGAATTTAGAACTAGAAGACCTTTGTGATCTTCTCTATGCTCCTATTATCTAGCCTTAATCGTGAAGTTGGACTAAGTTAGATTTAGTTATAAAGCCTGCTTATAAAGCCAAGGCCGGGGTGATTGGGAAGGCAAGCCAATCGTCACCCATGAACTGAAGCGACATATTAATCACATGCCACGCGTAATCCTCAGAAGTTGAGCCGGCGTGGCCACTCGAGTGCCTGACAACCGCTGCCTGACTCAGACGGAGACCGCGTTGACAAGACAAGATGACTCCAGAGTATGGCTTATTTTATTTTACAGCTCATCATCCAACTATGCGACCCTATAACTTCTACCTGACCAGCCTCGTTCTCACGGGTATGAATTCGGGCTCTTGAGATAAAGTCCTGATTCCAAACACCCTGGAAAGGCCTGAGTACAGGAAGGTTACCGAGTCTCACTTGACCGATAAGCTCGGGGGCTACTGACGGTGTCATACTCCTAGGATTTCCGACTAACGGATATGCTGGCTACCGAATCCATACCGAAGAAGTCTCGAAGGTTCATGACTCACCTATTCAAGGAAGGATATCTAAAGATCACACCAAGACTCAGACTAGGGCACGACTATGTAACTTGTAGGGCAAGTAAGCCTTGGATATAAATAGCTAGCTATCTGCCCTATTGTAATCATCAAAACTTTCATAGACATAACCATCTTGTAATCGCCATCTCGCTATTCGACGAGATCGTAATACAAACAAGTAGCAACTGGACGTACGGCTTTTACTCGCTTCCTGGGGGCCTAAACCAGTATAAATTATGTGTCTCTACTGTGCTTGCTCTTTGCATCAGGTGTATTCCTCAAAGAATCGAATATCTGTCGGTAAAAAACACCGACAATAAATAAAGGGAAAAGCATCAACCAACGAATGCACAGAGCGTGCAAGTGCCATGCTGGAACTACACATCCTTGTGAAATTCCCACATTTGGTCTGGAGAATCAGGGTTTGTAGTTTGGAACACCAAGTGCAATAGGTTGAAATCAGTGACCAAGCTAGAGCAAATTAGAATGGGGCACTTAGCTTATGGATGCATATACATGTGTTGTAGGGGGTGCACATGTGGTGAAACTTTAATCAAATCTATTGTTTTGCAATTTGGGGTGCATTTGCACCCCCCTAGAAACCCTAGTTGAAATAAATAAATATGGATACTAAAACTACGAAGCCTCGATACCAAAGTTTACCACCAGGAATTTAATCAGTCAACAAAAGAAGGTAACAACTTCTCGATGTTGATCGCGTGAGGAAGGCCTCTGCATTCTCTATATTACAATTCTCGCCCATTTATCTTCATAAGGAACTAGGCAGCTAGTATATGTAAAATGAAAATAAGGCTATGGGGGCCGCGAGCACTGGCATGTACTCGCCTAACTCTTTCAAGGGCTCAACCTATGTAACTAAACAAAAACACAAGTGAAGAAGTGTGGCAGAACCATATAATCTAATGCCTCCCAGGAGTACTTGTCTTCTATTAGACACTAAGTACTCAAGGGAGGACACCAAATTATGCAGTTCCGTCGAGCACACCCCAAGGGAGAACCCGAAAATCCACATTTTTCCTTCAGGATCACAAATGAGAGAATAAAGCTTACATCATTATTAACCATTTCTTACATCACTTTCCATGTAACATCAGAGTATAATATTTATTGTTTATAATAGCGGAATATGATCATGTTATCAGAGTTACGAACAATTTAATTTAACAACAAAATATAAACATGTGATCAAAGTTACAGCGGAAATAAATATTTATTTATGACATGATGAAGCATTGATATATAAGCTAGGACAACAGATTATAGAACTTCTATTTATAAAATATTTGGTGAGAGTTATAAATAAAAACTATGATCGTAGCGTAAAGGAATCCCCTCTGAGCTCACCAGGAGGAATCCACACACAAGAGTCAGCTCTAGCATCCGCCTGTCACCTGCAACAGGGAGAAATAAAACCCTGAGTACTCAATTGTACTCAGCAAGACTTACCCGACAGGAGGAAAGAAAAGACTCCAAGGATATGCAAGGCTATCTGGCTTGTGGGTTTATTGCATCTACAGGAAGCATTACTAAGCGTGCGTCCTTATATTCAATTTTATTAGCAGTCATCGTTAGTTTATTAACTAACCATTCTATGTAAGCACCTGTGCTACTTTGAAGCAGGTGGTAAGCAATAGATTCATTGTACCATCTTTCATCTTCTAGTTCTTACTACGGTGCTAGATTGTAGACAAGTCGTACCGGATCGTCTGGTGATAAGCGAATCAATGTGCCCAGATGAGTACCCTGAAACACACGCCTTACTTGTACCCCAGGCACAAGCAGGACCAACCCACTACTCTCCTGTCACGGGGTCTAGGTCCCCGTCCAAACTTGGACTCCAAGCCCCCGCCCCTGAGTCCTGAACTCAGTGCGGTGCTAGGACCTCCACCCAAAAACCACCCTGAAAGTTGATCCAGAAAGAGTCAGAACCCATGACAAGAGAGTAACAAGTCTACCCGTGTCCATACACAAGTATGTGTTCAGGATAATAAGTCTATGACCTACCTAGAACCTAATGCAACGGCCGGTCCTTAACCGACACAGATAGGGAAAATAGTGTAACCAAGCTATGTCCCGTTGGCTGCAGGACACAACCTCCTACACCCACCAATACCCAAACTATATCCCTGTCCGGTCTCCATTTATCATTCACATATATATTCCAAGTGATAATAATATAGTAACAGCAATAATATATTTTCTATCTCTCGCGAGTGACAGGCAATCACTCGACTTCTATCGGAGGCCTGTAGCATAGCAATCTACACGATCCTGTCATACTAGTAAGACTCATAGAATAAAGATATATATATATATATATATATATATATATATATATAAGTGGGTTTCATTCAACTCCTTAAAACTTAATGCACAAATATAATTTAAAGTGCAGAATAATAGGGGTTATGCACCGGGGCTTGCTTGGGTAAGATATAACCAAAAGTTAGTATTCTATCTTGGTGACACGATCATCGAGACACCATCTTTTCCACTACTCTAGATGACTCCATGATCCATCATCGTCCCTATTATGGTATGCAATGCGATGCAGCGATGATGCAACAATTAATTAACAAGGCAACAACAATTCTTAAAACAGAGTACGTACTACGAACAAACAAGCTAGCTCTAATGACTAACGTACTAATCTACGCATCAACATCATCAAGAAATATGTTATTTCCCAACAAGTGTTTTAGTTATACAATTCCAAGGTGTTTCTTTATTCTATTCTATCGATTTAATCTTTATTCAAAATAAGGCATCATTATCTATCTAGCAAACTAATTATTCTGGAGCTACAAAAATTACAGTGAGCAGCTAATAATATTAGAAATTTACTATAAAATTTTTAGAGTTAACACTATCACCATTTTCTCACAAAAATTTCCACAAGTTCACATTTTAACAATATTAAATATTGCAAAATAATTAGGGCAACCCTAAAAACATACAGAACCTATCCAAACAAAATACACTATCAGATAGATCATGATTTTAGAAACTTAACAAAATTGGTTTGGCATTTTTATGATTTTTCTACACTTTATTTTTAATTTTTGAAGAGCAATGAATTAACAAAACAAAAATCATTACAACAAGAAAAGGGCCTAAGCGGCTTGACTCGGCCTACAGGCGCGCGCGTGGCCTGCTGGCCAGGCACGGCCCAGCGGCGGCTGTAACGGTGCGGGCGGCCTAGGTGGGCAGGCGGCGGCCCAGCAGCCAACCCATGAGCGGCGCAGTAACGGGTGCGGGCAGCCCAATGCGAGCAGGCCGGCCCACGATGGGAAGCCCAGCGATGGTGGCACCAATTTGCGCCGAGGCCCCTATACTTTTACTTAATTCACCCGTAGGACATTACACTCCTTCAACACTATTTACATGAGTCATGTATTTGCATAGGGAACCCTAAACAAAATTTCTACTTCAATGCTCACCCTTCTCCCTTCTTCGGTGAAGCAGAAGGACAGAGTTCGGCCGGCTTCAGCCGACTCGGCACGGAGGGTGGCTGGCGATGATGGAGGCGGTGCGTAGGTGCTGCAAGGGAGACTGCCGCTCCTGTGGGCGTTGGCGTCATGGCTGGGGCGCAACGGCGGCAGCGGACGATGGCGGGGACGCTGCGTGGCGCGACAGCTGGCGTGGGTAGGCTCCTCGGCACTGGGGGGACATGGCGTGCCCCCGGCTAGGCCTCGCTTGTCTGGTGCAGGGTGCAGTGGCCAGCCGCATACGTGCGGTGCGGCGATGGCCCGAGCAGGGGACGCGGTAGCTCCTAGAGACGCGGCTACGGTGAGCGCACATGGGCACAGCGGAGAGCGAGGCGGAGGTGGTGAGGTAGGCGAAGGGGCAGGCGCTGGAGGTGGAGCCCCGCGGTGGGCATCAGCAGCAGGGCGACACGGAGCGGACGACAGCGGGGTCTGCGGTTGAGGCTCTTGGGAGGAGCAGCGCGGTGGGGTTACGATCTAGCACGGTCGTGGGGGCTTGCCCGAGTGCTCGCGAGGGGCCGGCGACGGACGAGCAGGAGGCGCGACGATGGTGGCCCAGCGTAGGAGGAAGCAGAGAGAGAGACCAAGCGAGCGAGAAGGGCGAACAGGAGCTGGGGCGCCTCCTCCTCGGCAGCAGAAGAAGAGAGGCAGGGGAAGCAGCGCGAGGGCTCGGTGTCGATGAGAAAAGTGACCAACACTTAAATATTTATAGTTTTGCCATACGTTGTGATTGGATGTGGCCTAGCACTCAATGACACAGGGTTTATACTGGTTTAGGCAACGCGCCCTATGTCTAGTTTGAGTCGATCGGTGACTTTATTCCTGAGCCCAGGTGCTCAAAGTTTGCTGTGGGGTTACAAACGAGGGAGTAACATGGGGGGTATCAGAGGTCCGGTCGGACTCCGGACCGAAGAGCCAAGAGTGATGGGAGCTCCGACGTGCGCTAAGTGTTTGAACGTACGCTCTGTCTGGCTTTAGAGTTCTATAGCCAAGCAGAGAGAATCAGAATCAACCTTCTGTTGGTTGTTTGGGTCGTCTATGTCAATCGATCCTCCTCCTTTTAGAGAGAGCGCATCCCCTTTTATAGATCAAGGGGATGGCTTTACAAGAGAGAGTGTGTGAGATAAAGAGAGTGTGTGTGCTACCTAGTCTTGTTGCCCACGTCATTAGGTACAAGGCGGTTTGTCGACGCCTACAATATTGTTGATGCCCTGATGCATGTGGTTGGTTACATCATGTTCTTCTGGTATGGCTAATGTTGGCACCTACCATACTGTAGGGCAAATGTCGGCGCCCATAACACTATTCATGTTCTAACACATCTGCAAGGTTGTGGAGCACCCTTCTAACATGACCTGACAGTACTGTCCCATAGGTGTGTAGGGTACGGTCCTCGATATTACGGTTTGACTTCAGCACCCTGCCTTACTTGCTCCTCCTGACTCTTTGGGTCCTTACCGAGCGAGCATCCCTGTTCGGTTGTTTCCTAGTCTGCTCCGACCACGACGGTCAAAGAAGAGCTGTAAGCAGAGGTTTGGTGTCCTTCCGGTCGGAGAGGCGAGTCGGAGTTGGAAGCAAGCGTCGTCCCTCCTTAGCCAAGCCTTTCCGATCGGAGAGGCGAGTCGGAGTCGGAAGCGAGCATCATTCCTCCTTAGCCAGGCCTTTCGGTCAGAGACTAGATCACCCTTCCGGCCTGTCGTTGGGTATCTGGGCTAGCCCAAGAGTTGTGCGTTGTTCGCAACATCGTCTGCTGGGTTGAGCTTTTGCTGGGAAGCAGGTCCATTAGAGACCTCGGGTTTATAAACCCGATGGGATCCCTTGAGCCCCCAGACGATTCGGGTAGAATCGTCTGTAGGATTTTTCATTTTGATAGCGGGTGCACGCGAGCGCACCCACGGGTGTAGCCCTCGAGCCCCCGGCGATTCTGGTAGAATCGTGGGGGGGTTTCGTTTTGCCAGCGTAGGAATTCTTCGTTTTGACAGCGGCTGCGCGTGAGTGCACCCGCAGGTGTTGCCCCCGAGCCTGCGTCTGACTGGCGAGTCGGTTGGAGGCTAAGCATTTTGGTACCCTTTCCTGGGGCCATAGACTGTCGTTTGGGGTGTTCGCTCGTGTGTGTCCCGCCCACGACCTACACGGTCTTTTAATTTCCCGAGTCGGTATCGGGCGACATGGCCCCTGAGTCCTATTGGGCTCGATAGGGGTTGGTCTAGTTCTATGCGTTACCCCGTCCATGGTTTCCACAACTAGAGGGGCTGAGCTAACATCGCTTGCCTCGATGGCTCGAGTGACGTGCTCGGTGAGCTCACTAAGGGGTACGTTCGAGTGGAATCCGGGTCTGTCGTTCGTGACGGGTTCGGCATAGCCCTCATGTGGCTTTCCACTACTCCTTAACCCGTGTCCTGTTAGATGCCCAGGTCATTTTGGAGACCGAGTAAGGTGGCCCGCTAGCCTCCCCTTGATGGAGATTCTGTGGGCATGGCTCAAGGTTAGGATCGAATGAGAATGTTGAGATGACCATGTCTGCTTCTGAGCAGATTGGGCTAGGGCCGCTGGGGCTCATCTATGTTTTCTCCACTGGCTCTGTTTGACATGAGGTGGCCTCGAACCCTTCTCGAGCTAGCCTTCGAACCCCGGTCGGTCGTTGCTCATGTTGAATGAGGCAACTACTGCTTTGTGACGCAACATGGAGCATTGTGATGCATCAATTGCATATGCGATGCCTCGGATGTATGGGATGAATGAATGATTGTATGAATGAATGTGTGAATGTGTGTATGAGAATGGATGAATGAATGATCATGCATCAGAAAAATAAAGTAAGAGGGATTGGTAGAGTTACCTTGATGACTCGAGTGACAGGTTTTGAGGAGTTTTTATCGGATATGTCCGAATGGGATCCATGTTCGTCGTTCATGATGGAGTCGACATGGCCCATATGGGGCGCCCCTCTACTCCTCACCTGACTCTCAGCATTCGTCTAAGCCGTCCGATTGACTCATGAAGCCCATTGGTCTCTCCTTGGTGGAGATCGCGTTGTTGGGCCCTTCTAGGTCCTGCCTGGGAAGACAGAGAGTCGGTCTCTCCTTGGTGAAGATCATGTTGTTGGGCCCTTCTAGGTCCTACCTAGGAAGACAGAGGGCTTGCCTTCGTGTGATTGCACCTTGTTTCCCATGCCTAGCGTATGATAGTGGTGCGTCGAGTGATCCGTCGCGCTTCAGTCCTTTCGGGTGGGAGAACCTCCTCGAGGAGGTAGGCGAGTAGCGGCACTCGCTAGTTGGGTTGATCGAGTGCCACCATGGAGACATCGGTGGGCGACGTCGTCACGGAGGCACCGGGGTCGGAGCCCCCGAGTGCCAAGTTGGCATCGGGGTGTGTCTAGATCAAACCTTCTAGGATGCAGGCGGATGGCTCATGAAGGTCATTGATGAAGACCCCATCCGAAGTTGGAACCCACCTGGCAGCCAATTTTGTGAGAAAATCGATGGCCTCATTGTCCTTTCAAGGGATATGATGTGGTTTGATCCCCTGGAATTTGTCCTCGAGCTTGCACACCTTCTAGCAGTATGCTGCCATGAGGGGGCTTTTACAAGAGGACTCCTTCATGACTTGGTCAATGACCAACTCCGAGTCGCCGTGGACGTACAGCCGCGTAGCGCCGAGCTCGATGGTGATGCACAGTCGAAGTGGTTAGGCTGGCCCTGTTGGGGCTGCTTGCTCGCGTGATCAACCACGGCGACCAACATGGAGTTGGCCAGTTGGCGCCGATCCTTTTTGTTCTTTTTGCCCCTTTGTGTGGATGGGCCCTCGTCTTGGTCCTCACGCTTGGCCTAGCCCTTGTCCCGGCCTCCACTAAAGACCGCTCCGACCGCCTCCTCGCCGGAGGTGTGGTTCATGATGACGTTGAGCTGGTCACGCGTGGTTCGGGGCTTTAGACAGCCAAGCTTGTGGATCAAGGACTCGCATGTTGTCCCGAAAAAGGAACACGCTGATGACGTCCGCGTCGACGACATCAAAAAGGGAGTTGCGCCACTTCGAGAACCTACAGATGTAGTCCCATAGGGTATCGTTGGGCTCCAGCTGGCAGCTCTTGAGGTCCCAGGAGTTCCCTGGGCAGACATACATCCCCTAGAAATTCCCGATGAAGATCCTCTTGAGGTTTGCCCAGTCGCGGATGCTGTCATGCGGGAGGAATTTGAGCCACGCTCGAACATGTTCCCCCATGTAGATGGGGAGTTATTGAATGATGAAAGTGTCATCATCCACTCCTCCGGCTCGGCAGGCGAGCCGGAAGTCTTAGAGACATATACTAGGATTCGTCTCCCCGGTATATTTGGCGATGTTGGTAGGCGGTCAGAAGCGCCACGGGAATGATGCTCTCTAGATGCGTCGGCCAAAGGCCCATGGCCCTAGGCCATCCGGCTGGGACTCCGGTCGTCGGGTCGGCAACCATGCCTAGGGTGTGTTTCACCTCCCCTCGATGATCCGGCCGAGGCCCGTGTCGCCTACTCTCGCTGCCCCTCGATGGACGTCATCGTCATGCTGGGCTTGACGCCAGTTGTTGATGATGTTGCGAGCGTCTTGGTTCAGCCGAAGCGCTCGCGCATAGGGGGTCGGTGTGGAGCGGGCGTCGGATGAGGCTGTGGTGCAGCTATGGCCTCCTGTTCCGCGCCCGGCGACTGTAGTGGTGAGCGGATGGAGCAATTTGTCTGGTGCATCCCCACTCCCTTGGTGGGGAGAGAGGCTACGAGTCGGTGGCGCGATGCAAAGCTCTCCGCTTGTTGAACGGCGGTGGTTTCCACCAGCGCCCGGAGGTTCTGGTGGATTGCCTGCTCCTAGGGGTCGACAGGCTTTGGAAGGCCGCGTAGAAGCATTGCCGTAGCGGTGATATTCTGGCCAGCCCGAGCGAATTGTTGGGGATCGTTCCCCTCTTCCATGATGTCATGCTGGACCTAGCAGGCGTGACCTCAGGCGCCGCTCGCTGGGTTACACGCGCGTGACGCAGGTGGTGGTTGGTTCTGCCGCCTTTATTGTAGCTCCTCGCTGTGCTCCTACGCACATGCGAGGGCCTCCGCGTGAGGGTCTAGCGGGGTGTGGGTCTGTAGAGACTCTGCTACCACCGACGGTTGTCCTAGGACATCTGCCATAGCGCACTCCCGGGATAGAGGGTGGCTAGGTGCCCCGATGTTGCCGATGCTAGAGCCGTCGCTCTCAACATCGTCATCCATGAGGTTGTGAAAAGAGGTGGGAGCGTAGCCCGCCATCCCCACAAATTCGAATGTGAGAGGGGGCGGCGCCAGCATCTTTCGAAGCCCCTATGCGTACGCATCCGCGAGGGACGTGAGGCCGTACGGGAACTGGACGCATGGCGGTCGCGGCAGGGACAACGGGGTCCCTTCGGAGAGTCGGTGGGAAATATAAAAAAGCGAGTAAAAAATAGTATGTACATTACTCACAGTGGGGTTTATGCCCAGCGTGGACTCGAGTGAAGCGCAGGCGTCTCGTCGTTGAGGTCGCTTGGTGGCTCGACGCCAACGGAGGCCGCTCCTCCTCCGATGGGCGCCGGGACAAGTGCCTCCTTGCGGAGGTGAAGCACGCCGAGCCAGTCACCGACAAAGTCTAGGCTTCCGAAGAGGAAGGCCTAGGACGGCTCAAAGACGGGAGGAACCCACATCCAAACAGGTGGGAGTGCGGGAAACTCTAGTGAACTGAAGCAAGTCGTATCGCTTGAGCCCGCCATGCCGAAGACGGCAGAAAGGTGGGCCATCCGATGACCAGAAGTGTGAACGTACGACGTCTTCCCCACAGATGGTGCCAACTGTCGGTGCGAAAAGTGACCAACACGTAAATATTTGTAGTTTTGCCGTATGTTGTGATTGGATGTGGCCTAGCACTTAATGACACAGGGTTTATACTGGTTCAGGCAACGTGCCCTACCTTCTATTGGTTGTTCGGGTCAAAGGGCTAGGACTCCAGACCGAAGGGCCAAGAGTGACAAGAGCTCCGACTTGCGCTAAGTGTTTGAACATATGCTCTGTCTGGCTTTAGAGTTCTAGAGCCAAGCAGAGAGAATTGGAATCAACCGTCTATTGGTTGTTCGTGTCGTCTATGTCAATCGATCCTCCTCCTTTTGGAGAGAGCGCATCCCCTTTTATAGATGAAGGGGACGACTTTACAAGAGAGAGGGTGTGAGAGAAAGAGAGTGTGTGTGCTACCTAGTCTTCTTGCCCATGTCGTCGGGTACAAGGCGGTTTGTCGGTGCCTACAATACTATTGACGCCCTGATGCATGTGGTTGGTTCCATCGTGTTCTTCTGGTATGGCTAATGTCGGCGCCTACCATACTGTAGGGCAAATGTCGGCGCCCATAACACTGTTCATGTTTTGACATGTCTAGAAGGTTGTGGAGCACCCTTCTGACATGACCTGATAGTACTTTCCCGCAGGTGTGCAGGGTACGGTCCTCGGTATTGCGGTTTGACTTCAGCGCCCTGCCTTACTTGCTCCGCTTGACTCTTTGGGTACTTATCGAGCGGGCGTCCCTGTTCGGTTGTTTCCCAGTCGGCTCCGACTGTGATGGTCGGAGAAGAGCTGTAAGCAGAGGTCCGATGTCCTTCCGGTCGGAGAGGTGAGTCGGAGTCGGAAGCGAGCGTCATCCCTCCCTGGCCAGGCCTTCCGGTCGGAGAGGCGGGTCAGAGTTGGAAGCGAGCGTCGTTCCTCCTTGGCCAGGCCTTCCGGTCAGAGACTGGATCACCCTTTCGACCTATCGTTGGGTATCTAGGCCGGCCCAGGAGTTGCGCGTTGTTCGTAACGTCGTTTGCTGGGCCAAGCTTTTGCTGGGAAGCAGGTCTATTAGGGACCCTGGGTTTATGAACTCGACACTCGGCCTCCACATGAGCGCAAACACAGGGACAGCGTGGCATGAGCTGCGGCAGGGGTAGGTGAAACGAGCGGCAGTTGCAGCTCGGCGTGGTGGAGGAGAGCAGACCGGCATCGGCTTGCGAGCGTCGCTTGCCAGCGACGATGGTGGCGCTGAGGCGACGGAGTGTGCATGCGGAGGTGGGTCGAGCGGTCACCGGCTTTAGTGCTAGCTCAACGCTGTGCTACCTGCCCGCGCGCGTGCTTGCTTGCCTACTCGCCTCGCCGTGGATCAGTCTGCTCGCTAGCCAACAACTAAACCATGACATACAGCTGATGACCAACTATAGGGACAGCTCATATCTCAGAATTAATCATGCTCTTTGGAATATGCAAGATTGTACTACGTATAGTAGTAGTAGCAGCAAACACATGTGATGGAGACATGGACTGGACGCAGTGATGTTCACTGTGATAAAATTAAGATAGGTATAGTACGAAGAGAGGATATTACTACCCCTATATCTATATATATTTCTATTGATTTACTAATTTAGACAATTAGCAACATCTAGGCACAAGAAAATTTTCAACGAAGCTCGAATTTAAATTATATATATATATATATATATCGTTGTTTTTTATTTCATTCTATTTTTGAGTTCTCTTCTACTCTAATCTTGATCTAATTTATTATTAATAAGTTAATAATTACATGTTTAGTGCTAAAGGGCTCATGTAACACTGGAGGTGTTACAAGAAGAAGTAAAGAAGCAAACAAAACTGAGATGCTACAAGTCTCAACCCTAACTAAAAAGCTCGATAGAACCAAAACCACAACTCAAATGTGGAGTTTATTGAATTTAGAACTTGTTATTGCAGCGTTGTTCAGATCATGGCTACCGTTGTGAGAGAGAGAGAGAGATTCAGGCTCAGCCCTAGCGGGCGCAGAGTGGTTCTAGGCAGCGGGTCTTGCTAAAGCTGTTCTAATGGTAGAACTCACCACATTTGGCCTAGCTGAGCAGACAAAAACCAATGGTTCAAACTATAACAGGTGCCTAGAACACTGAAATCGGTGAGTTTTCAGGAGGTGCAGATCCAAATCTTGGTAGAGCTTGTGAGTGGGAAGACCATAGATCACATGGTTGGTGTGCCTCATGGACAAAGTTGTTTTTGCCCTTGGGGCATGTGCCCCATGTGCATGCACCATTGGATTACCTGAAAGTGCATCTAACCCTTTAGTTGGTTTGAGTGGATTGAATGATAACACAATTAAAGGTCTAACAAGTTTGTTAAGTGTTGAATAGGAAACTAAGTAAGCATAGACTTGAAAATTGTATAATGAGAATGTATCAAAGGTTCAACAAGAATGCAAACTTGATGGTATCCCACATTGTTTTCAAATGAAGGCCAAAGTTATGTTTTATTGTGCTACAAGATTATGGAAACAATTTAGTTCAAGCAAAAAGACAACAATACTAATGGAGTTGATGAAATGACTTTTATGTTATGGGATATCATGACATCATGTAAAAGCAAGCATGTTTGACAAATGGCAAATGAGACATGAGTTGATAAACATGAAACGGTCTCATATAGGTGGCTTGCTTTGCGTGAACAAGAAGAGTTTGATAGTGGATTAACTTTGATCAAATATTGAAGAATGAGTCAAGAATGCATGAGTGAGAAAATGCCAAGCAAAGGTCAAATGAGAAAGGAGACAATATATAATGGATACAAGATGGTCTCTACATTGTTTTGCTTGTATGGATAAAGATTTGGAAAATCACTATGCATTGATTTGATCAAGCTAGAGTATGAAGATAGACATTGAAGTAAGTGTTAGGGGGTGTCAAGCTAAAATGTAGAGGATAGATATAAGGAATCATGAATTGTCTTGATAATATTGATGTTGATTCATATTATGGCAATCTATGTGAATCAAATTGAAGCTTGATTGATCTCAACATTCCTATCAAGAATATATTTAAGCAAGCATCACAATATTGAAGAAATGGTTTTCAATGGATGCTTAATGTTAGTTCAATCTATGATGTGACTTGAGGATGACTCAATAGGGTGAAGCTAGCAAGGAAAGGGCTTCAAGGGACTAAGTGAAGTGAAAGGGCAAGTGACGGCTTGAAGACCGAGGTATCATAGCTAAGGTGAAGAGAGTACTTGCATTAAATCGAAGTACTAATCGAGCTATGAGGAGTCATATAGTGTTGAGGATCAAATAATTAGTGGAAGTGACTTGAAGCCATGAATGGAACTCATATGTGTTGAAATAGTTCAAGTCACATGCTCAAGGTGGGTTTGCTCAAAGAGATGGGGCAAAGATGATTGTAACCCCTTATGAAGTGATATTAAGTAGAAATGACATATGAAGACATTGAACACTCAAGTGGTTGAAATAGATATATCCTTTTGATCTTGAGTATAGGTATGTCGTACTATCAAGAGGAGTGCAACACAGATAGTTAGACAAAGTCTTAACTGCTCAAACTAACCAAACCCCGAGTGCTAACTTGAGAGAGACAATGACACAACACTTGCACTTGTTGATCTTGTGTCTTGTACATGGTTGGGTTGGATAGCCCTTTGAATAAGCTTTATGAAAAGTCCAAGATCATTGAAATCGGAGTTCGACGTAAAAAGTTACGATGTTTTTCGTGTGGATTCATATGTTGCCCTCGGCACCTGCGGAGCCTCCGCCTGTTTACGCGGAGTCACCGCACCACGGAGGCTCCACTCTGCAGGTCATAACGGCTAGTTTTTGAACTCTAACGGCTAGTTTTTGTGGGATGGCTGTATATACCCATCCCATGCCTCCTAGTGGAGCTACTAACTCTTATATTGTTCTAAACACATCCAAAGCCTTGTGAGAGGTCTCCCCAGCCATTCCTTTTGTAAGGGTTGTGGTTGAAAGCATCTAGGCCCCTAGTTGGGTTTCGATGATTAATGACAATACGTGATTACTATGACTAACGTGTGTTTTGTAGAGGCAATTAAGTTAGGTCATGGTAATGGCAATTGATTGGGCAATCATGGTTGTCATGCCCCTACGATGGAAATTATTTTGGTTTTCAAAGGATGGACAACAAGGTTAAGGATGGACTAGTTCTAAATGTCGTTTGGTGTTGAAGAGACACTTAGAGTAGTTTAGGACTTTGTTTTTCCTTTGGCCATACTATTAAGGGGGATATGAACTAGTAGCTTGACCTTGGTGAGTCTAGTGGGTTAGGTGTAGTGCACACTTGTCAAATCTAACACTAGGTAGCTCCAAAGTAGCCCTAAGATCAATTAGAGAAAACTTCATTCACATATGATTTCGAGTTAGAAGTGAATGGAGGGTCAAATGTTGACCAGACGCTGGTCCCGGTGTGACCGGACGCTGGTAGTAGAGTCCGGTCAGTTCATTTGATCAAGGTGAAGTCGTCTGGTTGAGACCGGACGGTGGGTGCCAGAGTCAGGTCAACTCTAGTAAGGTTCTAGAGAGGAGAATCCTGATCGAATGCGTTCGGTCAATGCTGACTGGACGTTGGTCAGGTTCCGGTTGCTGACCGGACGCTGAACAGCAAAGTGACTGAACTCTGGGCACCAGTGTCCGGTTAACATCAGTAAGGGTCCAGAGAGAAGTTTTTGTGACCGGACACGTCCGGTCAGTGCTGACCGGATGCAGGTCAGAGTCTGATCACAACTTAACGGCCCTGTGGCAGGGAGATCTGATCGGAGTGTTCGGTCACCCCGCAGTGTTGACTCAAGCACATAACGGTTCATTTTGAATGAGAGGGTATAAATACTTCATCTATTCATTCAAGGGAGTACTCTTGCCCATTTCAATAGCTGAGAAACACCCTTGAGAGTGCTTAGGAGAGCAAGAGCCTAGTGAGGTGATTGAGATTTGAGAATCCAAGATTAAGGCCTCATTAGTGAAAAGAGAGTAGCAAGTGTGCATCCACCTTTCTCATTAGGCTTGTTGTGGTCAAGTGAGAGTTCTTGCTTGCTACTCTTGGTGATCTCCATCACCTAAACGGTTTGGTGGTGATTGGAAGTTTGGTGATCATCCGGTGGAGCTTGTGGATGACCCAACTCAAGTTGTGAGCGGTTGTGGGTGATTCACCGTGACGGAGTGTCGAAGAATCAACCCGTACAGAGCACTTGATCCTTACGCGGATCAAGGGGGAGCTACACCCTTGCACGGGTGCTCCAACGAGGACTAGTGGGGAGTGGGGCCTCTCGATACCTCGGCAAAACATCACCGTGTTCCTTCTCCTCTCTTTACTTTAAGCATTTACATTTGAGCAATTCAATTCTTGTCTTTACATTCTTAGAATTACCATGCTAGAGTAGGAATGCAACTTAGGGTGCTAAACTTTTATGCGGTATATCAATAGAATCACTTTCTAGGCACAGGGGGTGAAGTGGGCTAAGTGTAGGGTTTATTTATTGCAAAGAATTTTAGAATTAACCCAATTCACCCCCTCTTAGGCATCTTAATCCTTTCAATTGGTATCAGAGCCTCGTGCTCACGTATTTAGGCTTAACCACCTAGAGAAAGATGTCTCATGGGGATGGACCTCCTCCTATCTTTGAGGGAGATGATTTTCCTTATTGGAAAATCCGCATGGAGGATTATTTAAAAGCTCTAAATGTTGAAATTCTTAGTGCCGCCTCTCAAGGTTTCCCAAAACCTAGGGATCCCACGCACCTTCAAGGCGATGAAGTGAATTACTAAAAATAGAATGCAAAGGCCAAAAACACCATCTTTAGAGGCCTTTGCAAAGATGTGTTTAACCGGGTAAGGAGCCACAAAGACACCCATGCACTATGGTCGGATATTTGTGCGCTCCATGAGGGAACTAAGAGCGAGCGTGAGGAACGCTATCATCTTGTTATGAAAAAGCTTAATTCATTTGAGATGCTTTTGAAAGAAAGTGCTAATAAAATGTACTCATGCTTAAATGTTCTTGTAGAGGAAGTCAATGGGCTTGGACTTACACAAATGCAACCATCCGATGTTGTAAGAAAAATCTTGAGTGTCCTCTCCATTGACAAATATGGGCATATTGTGACTGTGCTTCATCAAGGTGATCTTTCCACCGCTACACCAACTCAAATCTTAGGAAAGATCAACGCTCATGAGATGTACATGCACATCACACCACAATATGACTCATCCTCTACCAAGAAGAAAGACAAGGACTTGGCATTCAAGGCTAGCCAAGTGAAGGACAAAGCAAGAATTGAGTATGAAAGCTCTAGTGATGATGAAATTAATGATGCAAGTCTTGCTCTCATGGTGAGAAGAACCGCCAAGATGCTAAAGAAGCTCAACAAGAATGGCATCAAGTTTGATGGCAAGAAAAAGAAGTTCTTCACTAGCACTAGAAGGAAGCCAATCTCTGAGATGGATTGCTATAATTATGGAAAACTTGGTCATCTAGCACATAAATGCCCCAAGCCTAAGAAAGACAAATACAAGAAGAAGAACAAGGGCAAGAAAGATGACTCAAGTGATGAAGATGAAGGTGAGAAGAAGAAAAACAAGCCATACAAAAAGGATGGCAAGAAGAAGGACTTCCATAAGAAGAAGAGAAATGGCAAGGCATACATCGTCGGTGATTGGCTCACGGACATTGATTCATCAAGTTGTTTATCCGATGATGATAGTGATAACGAGAAGGTGGCCGCTATTGTGATTGACTCTTCATCATCTTCACCGACACCACCGTCATCATCCTCTACACACCTATGCCTTATGGCCAAGGGTGAACGAAAGGTATCAAATGATGATGAAAGTAGTGGTGATGAACATGCTTGCAATGATGATAGTGATAGTGATGATGATGAATTTGAATCACCTTCATATGATGATCTTGTTAAATTACTAAAGCAATACACTAAGATCATTAGAAAGTCAAGAGCTAAGAATGAAAAGCTAGAACTTAAGAATGACTCTCTTTTAGCTAAATGTGACATAGCGGAAAAGGCTAGTGTTGAGCTTAGAGAAGCAAATGATGCTATGTCATCTAAACTCAAGGAGCTCAAATCTTCTAAGAAAAAACTTAAAGAAAAACATGATAAACTTGAGGGGATACATAATGAGCTCATCACTATCCATAACATGCTAAAAGAAGAGTATACCAACCTCAAAGTTAATCATGACAATCTTGTTATCTCTCATGAGTTTTTATCCAATCAGCCACATGATGCTACTAACCATGTTGTTAACATTGATATAGCTACATCATGTGATGATTTGATTATTGAGAGCATTGAGCAAGGTTCTAGTAGCAAAGGCAAGCAAGTGGTTGAGTCCGATGACTATGATGAGTATGTCAAGATCAAGAATGAGAATGAGAAGCTAAAGAAAGATCTTGAGAAGCTATCAACCACCAACACCATTGTGTTAGAGAACCTTGACCATGATAGTGATCTAGCTCTTGAGAATGAGAAGCTTAAGGAAGAAAACAAGAGACTCAAGGAGAAAAATCATGATGAGCTCAAAGAAGAGAACAAGAAGCTCAAGTTAGAAAAAGAACACCTCAAGATCGGGTTGAGCAAATTCACAAGAGGTCAACATCTTCAAAGTGAGCTACTCATGAACACCGTCATGAAGATGGATAGAAGTGGAATTGGATATTTGACAAATCAAGAGAAGAAGGCTCAAGCTCAACAACAACAACGCAAGTTAAAGCCAAAGCCAAAGAGGTGTTTTGAGTGTGGACAAGAAGGCTACTTTGCCCATGAGTGTCAAACTCCACCACCACAACCCTTGCCCAAGCATGCTAGACCTTTTGCTTTCAATGCTCATTACATGCTTAGAAAGGATTCTAGTGATAAAATGAAAGTCATATTCTTAGGACCTCTCAACAAGAATAGGTCTAAGAAAATTTAGGTTGCAAAGTCACTTGTAGAGAAAGTCAAGGGCCCTCAATAAGTTTGGGTCCCTAAACAAGCTTGATCTCTTGTGTGTAGGTGAACTACAAGACCGGTGAAAGTCATTGGATAATTGATAGTGGTTGCACACAACATATGACCGGTGATCCTCGTATGTTCACCTCACTAGATGAAGAAGTAGATGGCCAAGAAAGAATTACATTTGGAGATAATTCAAAGGGCAAAGTCAAAGGATTGGGCAAAGTGGCAATATCAAATGATCATTCTATCTCAAATGTGTTATATGTTGCTTCTTTGAGTTTTAACTTGCTATCCGTTGAACAATTATGTGATCTTGGCTTCCAATATTTGTTTACCGAGAAGAAAGTTGTTGTATCTAATAAGGATGATGATCAAGTGATATTCAAGGGATTTAGATACAACAACCTATATCTAGTGGATTTTAACTCCGAAGATGCTAACTTGAAGACATGCCTATTCACCAAAACATCACTTGGGTGGCTATGGCATAGAAGACTTGCTCATATTGGGATGAGCTCACTCAAGAAACTTATGAAGAATGAATTGGTGAGAGGATTGAAAGATGTGAAATTTGAAAAGGACAGGCTTTGTAGTGCAAGTCAAGCCGGCAAGCAAGTTGCAAACACTCATCCTACAAAAGCTTTCATGTCAACCACAAGAGTGCTAGAGCTCCTTCACATGGACTTATTTGGACCAACAACATACAAGAGTTTAGAAGAAAATCTTTATTGTCTCGTGATTGTTGATGACTATTCAAGATACACATGGTTATTCTTCCTTCATGACAAATCTGAAGTTGCATCATGCTTCAAGAAGTTTGCCAAGAGAGCACAAAATGAGTTTGAAGTGAAGCTCAAGAAGATTAGAAGTGATAATGGTAAAGAATTTGACAACACAAACATTGAAGCTTATTGTGATAAAGTTGGAATCAAGCATGAGGTCTCCACAACATACACTCCTCAACAAAATGGTGTAGTTGAGAGAAAGAACCGGACACTCATTACACTTGCAAGAACAATGCTTGATGAGTACAACACACCCGAAGCTTTATGGGCGGAAGCTATCAACACCGCATGCTATGCATCCAACCGCCTATTCCTTCAAAAGCTTCTTGGCAAGACACCTTATGAGTTGCTCAATGGGAAGAAGTCGGACGTTTCCTTCTTTAGGGTGTTTGGTTGTAAATGCTACATCTACAAGAAGCGGCAACACCTAGGGAAGTTTCAAAGACGTTGTGATATTGGCTTTCTTGTTGGTTGCTCATCAAAGTCCAAAGCATATAGAGTATTTAATCATGCCACCGGCTTGGTTGAAGAAACATATGATGTGGAATTTGATGAATCTAACGGCTCCCAAGGAGCATATGAGAATCTTGATGGTGTAGGTGATGAACCATTGAGGGAGGCCATGAAGAATATTCCGGTTGGAGACATCAAGCCTAAAGATGATGGAGATGATGTACAAGTGATTGATCCACCTTCTTCATCAAATGTGCCACAAGATGGTGATAAAGATGGGAGAGTGGAAAATAAAGATACTCATGTCTCCCATGATCAAATGGTGACATAAGCACAAGATGTTGATGCTCCACAACCTCCTCCTCAAGTGGTTGATAGAAGAAATTCACCTCTACTACAAGCTCATCCACAAGATCTCATCATAGGGAGTCCATCAAAGGGTGTAATGACTCGATCTCAAAAACTTGCTTCTTTTATTGAACATCACTCTTTTGTCTCTTGTGTTGAACCTAAGAATGTAGAAGAAGCTCTTCAAGATTCTGATTGGATAAATGCCATGCATGAAGAGTTGAACAACTTCGCCCGCAATAAAGTTTGGACTCTTGAAGAGCGACCACAAGGTGCAAGAGTCATTAGAACAAAGTGGGTGTTCCGCAACAAGCAAGATGATCAAGGCATTGCTGTGAGGAACAAGGCAAGACTAGTTGCAAAGGGGTTCTCTCAAGTTGAAGGGTTGGATTTTGGAGAGACCTTTGCACCCGTTGCAAGACTTGAAGCCATTCGTATCCTCCTTGCATATGCATCGCATCATGAAATGAAACTATATCACATGGATGTTAAAAGTGCATTTTTAAATGGCTTTATAAATGAACTAATCTACGTTGATCAACCTCCTGGGTTTGAAGACCCTAGATATCTTAATCATGTTTATAGGTTGTCCAAGACGCTATATGGGCTTAAGCAAGCCCCAAGAGCATGGTATGAACGCCTTCGAGATTTCCTTATTGAGAAAGGCTTCACCATTGGCAAGGTCAACACCATACTATTCACCAAGAAGCTTGATGGAGAGATCTTCATTTGTCAAGTATATGTTGATGATATCATTTTTGGATCATCAAATGAAGATTCTTGCAAAGAGTTTGGTGAATTGATGTCGAAGGAGTTCGAGATGTCTATGATTGGAGAGCTTACATTCTTTCTTGGTTTTCAAGTCAAGCAAATGAGAGAAGGGATTTTCATCTCTCAAGAAAAATATACCAAGAATCTTCTCAAAAGTTCAATATGGATGAATGTAAGCCAATCAAGACACTAATGCCATCTAATGGGCATCTCGACCTAGATGAGGGAGGTAAAATGGTTGATCAAACTCTCTACCGCTCTATGATTGGTAGCTGTTATACTTAACCGCATCTAGGCCCGACATCATGTTTAGTGTGTGTATGTGTGCTAGATTTCAAGCTAATCCTAATGAAGCTCATTTGATTGCTGTTAAAAGAATCCTTAGGTATCTTAAGCACACACCAAGCATTGGCCTTTGGTATCCCAAAGGAGCTAGATTTGAATTAGATGGCTATTCTGATTTGGATTATGCCGGTTGCAAAGTTGATAGGAAAAGCACATCCAGAGGGTGCCATTTGCTTGGTAGATCACTTGTGTCTTGGTCCTCCAAGAAGCAAAATAGTGTGGCTTTGTCGTGGGTGCTTGTTGTGCACAAATACTTTACATGAAGTAAACTTTGCTAGACTATGGTGTAGTTCTAGAAAAGGTGTCACTTTTGTGTGACAATGAGAGTGCGGTAAAGCTTGCTAATAATTTGGTTCAACACTCTCGCACCAAGCACATAGATATCCGCTATCACTTTCTTAGAGATCATGTTGCTAAAAATGATATTTCACTAGAAGGTGTAAGGACCGAGGATCAATTGGCGGATATCTTCACTAAACCGCTAGATGAGTCTACATTTTGTCGGTTGAGGAATGAGCTCAATGTGCTTGATTTTAGCAATTTCACTAGAAAATGAGCTTGTGTTGTCCCTTGCATTGCATTGTAATATACAGCATGTTTACTTCTTGGTAATGCATTTAGTGCTTGTCTAACATGGTTAAGATAACCGCCGAAAAGTGTGTGAAGAAGCTTAACCTTGGATCAAACTTCATAAGCAACTAAAATTACTTTCAAGTATTGCATTGCATATGCATGTATGTTGTTTTATCGTTTCTCTTCAATCACCCTTTTATTGCCTATTTTCTTAAAAAGAATTATAGTCTAAGGCAAAATACTTTAAATTTTTTTGAGGGTTTGAGATAGGTCACTCACATTAGTCCCAATTGGTGCTTATTTGGGTCTTATTGAAGTTGGAACTTGATTGGGAACAGGCAGCATGAAGGAACATTGAAGATTTGCTGAAAAAGGGTGACCGGACGCTAGACCGAACTCTGCTCCCTGCGTCCGGTCAGTTCATAGGAGGTGAACCGTTGCTGTGAAGGAGTGACCGGACGCTGAAACAGTACCTTTCCTATGTCCGGTCAGATGGCGTTCCTGCGTCCGGTCAAGCGAAGAAGATGAAGACAGAATCGACCAGACTCTGGCTGCGTCCGGTCAGTAGGGATCGGACGCGTCCGGTCGAGACTTGGGAAGATTTGGACCTCTCAGTTGTCGACTGGACTCTGGGTGGCAGCGTTCGGTCGTTGGCATTGGAGCGTCCAATCAGTAGAAGTCGTGCGGTTTCAGGACTCTATTCCTTTCCTTTTCTCATCCGTCACGGGGGATACATCATATCATCCGTACGGCGAGCTGCTCATGCCCATGCCCTAACCCTCGTGCTGTCGTACTTGCAATCTCGCCACCGTGTGCCCGCGCCCTGCATCTGCACCGCCATGCTCACGCTGCTCCCGCGTCGTCCACCGTGCCGCCTGCTCTGCGTCGCTCCCACATAGGCCTGCCCGCGCCACCTACCCGCAGCCGCCTGGCCTCGCAACAGCGCCGCGCCCGTGCCCTAGCACCGCCGTGCCACACCCATGCCCGCACCGCAGCAGCGCCACCACCCTCCACAGCGCCGCCGTGCTCCAACGTGGCCACAGTCACTAGAGACGCCTTGTGAACCTCCCTCGCCACAACAGTGCATCAGTGCCACTTCACTACTTCAACCCTAACCCTAATTGCCGATTCGGTGGTGCCCGTGCTCCGTTCCTTTGCTCTTTGGATCATCGGTTCATCATATAGCAAGTCATTGCCTCTGATTTCGTATCTATTGCTTGCTTCTTAGGGTTTCGTATCTCTAGATGTATATTGTAATTATTCATATATCCAATCTATTCTATCGTGCAGCGAGTCGGTGTGTTTGAGGTTACTTTGGCAGTTGACAGTTAACTCGAGGCTAAGCCCATGAGTATGGATCGAGGCCAAGCCTCGTGAGTGTCAGTGATAGTTGGTTCTTGTCCATGATTGTAGTTCTTTTTAGCTTCAGCAATGGCACGTGTCAAGAACACCGAAGGTGGTCCAGGTGATGAGGATCCGAGGCCTCTGCCTTGCCTATCTGCAGAGGTGAAAGGCAAGGGGACAAAGAAGACTATATCAAAGAAGCGGAAGTTTGCAGATGCTGATACAGCGAGAGCAGCAGCAGTAGCAGCTATCACAGAGCGTGCAGAGAGAGGAGGTGCTCGGAGTGGTGTTGTCATTGCAGATCAGCTCTCACCAGCACAGAGGGCCGTCGTTGAGGTGGTAGAGCGTCGTCATGGTAGTCCAACTAGGACTGTCATGCTTGAGGGACGGCGTGTCATTTTGGAGGAGAGTCAGCCTCAGGGGGAGCCATAGCAGCAGGCTCAGCCAGCAGAGCAGACAGAGCAGACTCAGGAAGCAGAGCAGATCGAGGAGACAGAGCAGGCACCTCAGCCACAGTTATGCCGCTCTGGTCGTACTCATACCCAAGTGACACCGAGGCCAGAGACACAGAGGAGGGGTTCTCATCCGCCTCCTAGACCACAGGGTCCACCTCCAGTGACTCACCTAGATTTGAGGGCCGCCACAGCTAAGCAAGTATAGCAACTCAGGTTCGTGCAGTTCGAGGACTGATTCCCACCGAGGAGGGATGAGCATGCTTCAGAGGGTTTTTATACACCACTGCAGGAGGACTTCTACAATGCTTATCTAAATAGTGGTGTGGCTTTCAGATCATAGAGGGTTTGTTCCATTGAGGCCATTGTAGCAACAGCTGGAGAGCAGATCCGCCCTCACCTCTCTTACTTGCCAGGATTGACTGACCTACTTGGATGGACTGGTAGATATGTACCATCATGGGTCCGTGAGTTCTACGCTACACTTTGGATTGACCTAGCTCACAGGTTCATACACTTTGCATTCAGAGGCCATGACTACAGGCTGATGAGCTTCAGGTTAGAGAGATCCTCAGGTTATAGGAGTCACCCATCCGCCTTCACAAGGTTTGCTATGGACACACAGAGCCTCCTAGATGCCCTCACAATGGTCTTGTGCCTCCCACAGATCTCATACGACCTTGCTTCACAGAGCCATTCAGCGAGGGGTCGAGCAGGACACCCAGAGATCTTACTCCCATAGCTAGACTGCTTGATGCTATCATGAGGAGGACCCTGCTACCAAGGATGGGATATCATGAGGGATTGACTTGTATTCAGTTGTGGCTACTGAACTATCTGATGCAGCAAACATTGTTTGATATATGGGATGTCATTCTTTTTTAGATGGAGGATACACTTATAGAGGGATTCAGAGGTCACAGGCAGCTGTTGTATGCTCACTAGATCACTTTTCTAATTTATAGGGCAGTCACAATGAGGCCTCCTAAGATGTTGGTAGAGTATTCTAGTGCTACTATAGAGTTTCCAGCTTATAACATGACTCAGATGCTCTATCATAGCAGAGTGAGGACACCTAGCCACCGAGTCGTCGTCCAGAGGTGCCAAAGTCTGCATCCCAGCAGGATGAGATTATCAAGGGCATTGCAGCAACAGAGGAGGAGCAGCTAGATGCACAGTCAGGAGGGTATGATTGAGAGTGATCCTAGTGATAGCTCAGATGATGATTATCAGGCTATTCCTAAGATGCCTCCACGATGACATGACGGTAAGGCCAGTGGCTCTAGCTCAGCTCCATAGGCACCGCAGACAGACCCCGCTCTACTTGCTATTCTTGAGCAGATGAGGCAGGATCAGGCTCGCCAGGCCTAGGAGATAGCTGCTGCTCTAGCACAGGTTCAGGCTAGACAGGACGAGTTCCAGCGACAGCAATAGGCTATACAGCAGCAGTAGCAGCTCCTCATTCAGCAGCGGTTACTTGGTTTCATGCAGCATGTCGTTACTACTATTGGAGCTCCACCGCCACAGCTTACACCTCAGCTCGGCTAGCCTGCCACCACTACAGTGACTCCAGGTTTTCAGCCCAGTGGGCTTCAGAGTCAGGGACAACTAGCTACCATGTTCGCTTCACCTACAGAGCAGGTGTCCTAGTGGTTTGCTTCACCAGTGCCAGCCCAGGGTCTTTCCTTCACACCTCTACATACGGGCTTCACACCGGCACAGAGTTCCTCGTTGCTTGTGACTGATACCCTAGTTTTTAGGAGCCTTGGTGCTACTTTCAGTGAGTTGACAGGGCAGTCTACACCGCTACAGCTACGTGTCCCTGGACCTTCCACTGTTGCTCCAGTTACTAGGACTATAGAGATGCTCCCATCATCAGTTGCATCATCAGAGCCACCTGGTATAGTCATACCAGCAGAGTCACAGGTCGCACCAGTTCTAGAGCAGACCCAGACCGCGTCAGCGTCACTTCCAGCGATAGAGGGTCAGACAGCTCATAGCTCCGGATCAGAGGATGATGCTACCCAATTCTAGATCGCTCATTGCATCTCAGCGCCCGACCTGTCCGCTGCTGCCCCGCCGATAGACCCTTAGGTTTTGGTGCTTGACGCCAAAGGGGGAGAAGGATCGAGTATGATAGATATAGGGGGAGCATTATATTTAGGGGGGAGCTTATTTATTACATTTGGCTTTTTATGTGTGATACATTATTATGCATTCATGTTTACTTTCATGCATTGAACTACATAAGTGTGATTGTGATATTAATGTGATACGTGATATTTATGTGATATGTGACATGTGTGCTCTCTACTTTGATCTTTATATATGTCATGTCACTTGGTTGTGCTCATTTGCCTTGCTTCCGCGTTTTACTCCGATGCAAATGAGCTTTATTTCTTGTACTCATGCTTATTTCATATCTATTAAGTGCAGCATCTTGGCTTGGGTCATATAAGCTTGCCTAACTCTTTTGTTCTTATTGTCAAAAGCTTATATGAACCAAGCATGTTGAAAACATAATCTCTTTTACATACTCGAGGTTGTATTGTCATCAATCACCAAAAATGGGAAGATTGAAAGCATCTAGGCCCCTAGTTGGGTTTCGTTGATTAATGACAATACGTGATTACTATGACTAACGTGTGTTTTATAGAGGCAATTAAGTTAGGTCATGGTAATGACAATTGATTGGGCAATCATGGTTGTCATGCTCATACGATGGAAATCGTTTCGGTTTTCAAAGGATGGACAACAAGGTTAAGGATGGACTAGTTCTAAGTGTCGTTTGGTGTTGAAGAGACACTTAGAGTAGTTTAGGACTTTGTTTTTTCCTTTGGCCGTACTATTAAGGGGGGTATGAACTAGTAGCTTGACCTAGGTGAGTCTAGTGGGTTAGGTGTGGTGCATACTTGTCAAATCTAGCACTAGGTAGCTCCAAAGTAGCCCTAAGATCAATTGGAGAAAACTTCATTCACATATGATTTCGAGTTGGAAGTGAATGGAGGGTCAAATGTTGACCGGACGCTGGTCCCGGTGTGACCGGACGCTGGCAGTAGAGTCCGATCAGTTCATTTGATCAAGGTGAAGTCGTCTGGTTGAGACCGGACGCTGAGAGAAATGTGACCAGACGCTGGGTGCCAGAGTTCGGTCAACTCCAGTAAGGTTCCAGAGAGGGAGAATCCTGATCGGACGCGTCCAGTCAGTGCTGACCGGACGCTGGTCAGGTTCCGGTTGCTGACCGGACACTAAACAGCAAAGTGACCGGACTCTGGGCGCCAGCGTCCGGTCAACATCAGTAAGGGTCCAGAGAGCAGTTTTCGTGACCGAACGCGTCCGGTCAGTGCTGACCGGACGCAGGTCAGAGTCCGATCACAACTTAACGGCTCTGTGGCGGGGAGATCTGACCGGAGCGTCCGTACACCTTGATCGGAGCGTCCAGTCACCCCGTAGAGTGCTGACTCAAGCACATAACGGTTCGTTTTAAATGAGAGGGTATAAATACTTCATCTATTCATTCAAGGGAGTACTCTTGCCCATTTCAATAGCTGAGAAACACCCCTGAGAGTGCTTAGGAGAGCAAGAACCTAGTGAGGTGATTGAGATTTGAGAATCCAAGATTAAGGTCTCATTAGTGAAAAGAGAGTAGCAAGTGTGCATCCACCTTTCTCATTAGGCTTGTTGTGGTCAAGTGAGAGTTCTTGCTTGTTACTCTTGGTGATTGCCATTACCTAGACGGCTTGGTGGTGATTGGAAGTTTGGTGATCATTCGGCGGAGCTTGTGATGACCCAACTCAAGTTGTGAGCGGTTGTGGGTGATTCACTGCGATGGAGTGTCGAAGAATCATCCCGTAGAGAGCACTTGATCCTTGCGCGGATCAAGGGGGAGCTATACCCTTGTGCGGGTGCTCCAACGAGACTAGTGGGGAGTGGCGACTCTTCGATACCTCGGCAAAACATCGCCGTGTTCCTTCTCCTCTCTTTACTTTAGGCATTTACATTTGAGCAATTCAATTCTTGTCTTTAAATTCTTAGAATTGCCATGCTAGAGTAGGAATGAAACTTATGGTGCTAAACTTTTGTGCGGTAGATCAATAGAATCACTTTCTAGGCACAAGGGGTGAAGTGGGCTAAGTGTAGGGTTTATTTATTACAAAGAATTTTAAAATTAGCCCAATTCACCCCCCCCCCCTCTCTTGGGCATCTTGATCCTTTCAGTGGTTAGTGTGGGAATCAAAGTGTTGGGTTGAGAAATTTTGATATAGTGAACAAAAGAGAACAAGCCAAACCTTGAGAACTTGTCAGACTTCCCTAATCATTCGTTGTGCATTTGTTACTTTTAGAGGTGAAGCCTCTAGATAGTTAGGCATCGCCCAACGAGCTCCCATGCTTGTGGTGAGCCACGAGAAAATTTGTATTGCCCAAAGATCTCAGTGAAACCCTCAAACTCAACCTTAGCATTTGACTTGAGAAGATGATAGAGATACAAAGAGACCCAAAGCCGTAACACCAAGGTGTTAGAAAGGACGTTAACATTAAGCATGCCTACGTTAACTTGGTTAATGTAGGGTAACGGTAAAGTTAGTGTAGAAAGGAACTCCAAAAACATATGAAGGAACAAAAACCAAATTTGGGAAACGAACAATCTCAGGTGTTACATTTTAAAACCCTAACTCTCGTACCCAACTTTAGTTGTTCTACAGGAAGATGGGTCACAGTGTCACACCTTAATAAAGCACATTTAACCTTAATATAGTTTAATGGATGCAAAAGTGGCTTGTATAATACTACGGTTAATATAATATAATACTATAAACGTTATACAGGAAGATGGAGTCACACCTTTGATATTATATTTTATTATCCATAGTATTATATTATTATTTTTTGTGAGACCCAATACATAGAATAATCGTTCGGACACTCACCTCCTATAAACAAAGCACGCACACCCTCATGAGTATCTTGGAATAACCGAGACGCCTCGATATCGACCAAAGCCTGATCGGCCGGGCCTTATTACCTTGTAAATGATCGTAAATTTTCAGCGTATTTTTCTCTCACACCAAATTAACTAGCAGTACTTCTTCACGATCCAGCAACGATCCAGCCTAGCCAAACGAATAGACTGCAACACGTCATTTACCACAAAAAAACTATGAATAATATTATTTTTAACTAATATTATTCATAGTATTACTATTTTATTCGTAGTATTATTATTACAAGCTAAAAGTTACTAGTAGTGTATGTTTGGATCAACCTGATGATATTTTATCCTAGCTTTGCCCTAGTATATATGTATAGTATCTAAAAAGGTCAAAAATCTAAAATATCTTATAATTTAAAATAGAGAAAATAGTGTAGCAATGGAGTGCTAGGGTTGCACGGGCTGCGGCTACAGCTGCGGTAGACATAGGCATCTGCTTTGGTGATTCACGGTAGCAAATGCCTACGACTGCAGTAGCAGCCGCGGCAAGGACTGAAGGACGGGACCTGTACTATGGCTGTACCGTATACTGCTGGCTTATGGATCGCAATCCGCAAGCTGTGGCCAAGCTGCAAGCGTAAATAAAGGAAAAAAGCATCAGCCAACGAAAATGTACAGAGCGCGCAAGTGCCGCGCTGGAACTACATCCTTGCGAAATTCCCACTTCTGGTCTGGGGAATCAGGGTTTGTACAATAGTTTAGAACACCAAGTGCAACAGGTTGAAATGCATAAAGACGCATACTCAAACTGTGGAGTCTCAACCAAAGTTTAATCCGCCAATCATTCAAATTCAATCAATCAACAAAAGAAGGTAATAACTTCTGGATATTGATCACATGAGAAAGAACTCTGCATTTTCTATATTACAATTCTCGTCCATTTATCTTCATAAGGAACTGGACAGCTGGTATATGTAAAATGAAAATCTAAGTGTGTGCGGACTGCGAGCACTGGCCCGCACTCTGCACAACTCTTTCAAGGGCTCAACCTATCTAACTAAATAAAAAACGCAAGTGAAGAAGAAGTAAAGAAGCAAACAAAACTGAGATGCTGCAAGTGAAGTCTCAGCCCTAACTAAAAAGCTCAGCAGAACCAAAACCGCAGCTCAAATGTGGAGTTTATTGAATTCAGAACTCGCTGCTGCAGCGCTGTTCCGATCTCTGTCTCCATTGTGCGTGTGAGGTTCAGGCTCAGCCCTAGCTGGTGCAGAGCAGTTCTGGGCAGCGGCTCTTGCTGGAGCTGTTACAGTGGTAGAATTCACCACATTTGGCCTGGCTGAGCAGACAGGAACAGCAGTTCGAACTGTAACGGGTGCAGCCAACCAAGGAGGTCGCTGCTGGAACACTGAACTTGGTGAGTTTACAGGAGGTGCAGATCCAAATCTGGGTAGAGTTTGTGAGCGGGAAGACCATAGATCAGGCAATGCAGGCGGATTAGTATGAGGAGGATTCCTTCTAAGTATAGGCTCATCATGCTGGATGGAGCTAGCATAATGCTTTCGCTGGACAGAGTTCTGTGCTGCAACTGAAGGACTAACACAAGACGAGGATGGCATTAGCTGTTGTTCATGGGGCTGCTTCAAACCTGCCTGCAACGTTTGCTGATCTTCGTTTGGTTCCAACTTGTGGGATGACGGTTGTGTGGTAGAGCTTGGGACAGTGGGAGTGTCATGTTCTTCCTCAGGGGAAGTACTGCTCCCAGTACAGCCTTCTTTCCCATTTTTGGTTGGTTCTTGAACCTTGCGTGGTGGACCACCACGTTCTGATGTCCTAAAGGAATCTAGGGTAGCGCATGGCGAGAATACCACAGCATCAGGAAGCTCAACTGTTTCAGTGTGGTCCTGCCTTTTCTCATGAATTTTGTGAACAGTAACCGGCAAAGGACTTCTTGGCACATAGGAGACAGGGTAAGGTGAGAAGTACCGTGGCAGGGCAGGAGCAGCTTCAGGAAAACATGGAAGAAGACCTAGAGCATCCTGGTTAGCCGGATTGGAGAATTGCCCTCGAGGTGGAGGGTACATGGGGAGCATAGCTGCTGGTGGGGGAAACCTTGTATTACCCATAGCTGGTACCACTGGAAAGCGAGGTGTTGGCTGTGTCGCTTGCATCCGATGCCACAGATGGTACATAGCTTGATCTGGTGGAACACTAGGATAAGCCTGATTTTGCATATATGGCCGGTAGAATGATGTATTTGGTTTAGGATAAGATCTCCGTGATGATGGGCGGTTATTGCTTTGCTGTTTTTCCTTTTGATATGGCACCTTGCCACTATTTGCCTGGCTCAAGCTTGCAAGAGTCCGAGTAACTATGACCTGTTCCTGCTCTTCATCATCCTGATCAGCCGGACACGATGAGGACGATGGCTCACCTACCCTGGGCACTGTTAGGAACAGCAAATTAAATAGTCAGCAAGCAAATTAATTTTACAGCAAATTAAAAATGTCGCTACACACAATTTACGGATTAAATATTAGATAGGCACATAAACTTTTGTGAGGATATGATAGTTTTTTCTTATATTCTAGCATCCAAGAATCACTTAACAACTATTCCTACCAAATGTGTTGCTCTAAAAACAAAAGAAGGCGCAACCGAAGCCAACAAAATCAATATGCATCAAGAAACTCAAGTTGGTACCGAATGAAATGGTACTCACGTTGCTTCAATTCAGACCAGGCAGCCATTGCAGCATTTTTTTGAGCTTGCTTCTTGGTTTTGCCAGGATTGCCAGTAAATGTCTTTCCTGCCAACTCCACTGTGCATGTGAACACAGGTGTATGACCTGGCCCAGATCTAATAGTAGTATAGATGGGGAGTTTTAGACCAGCTCGATGAGCAGTTTCTTGAAGAAGATTCTTGTATATCCCGGTTTCATCCTGTGGAATAAACAGAGTTAACCTATCTGCTTCAACAACATTCCTCAAGCTGTTACATTGCCACTCATTGTAATTGAAATGTAAAGAAACATATTTATTAAGCACAAATTTCTCTCTAATCACCGATACAAAAAATGAATAGATGACATCAATGACATAAGTATTGACTATTGATGTACAGGGAAGAAAAAGTTCACAAACATGCCACATTGAAATTTCAACCACTTGCATTGTACTTACTGCAAAATCAGGCAATGTGGATGGGACAATAAGCAAGTCAACATCAGGCATCATAAAAGAATAACACCTTCCCAAACAATCCATAATAAATAACACCTCTTTGGTTTGACTTATTGCAGTAGGAATTGCTAAAGAACAGTGAAATATCAATATACTCTGACATTGGGATTTGGCAGTTTCTGACACAGATCCACAAACCAGATGAAATTGATTGTTCTTTTTTTTATTGCAAAATTGATTGATCTTTGACTCCAGGAAAAGGACGGCCTGCAACTAACATCCGTGACACTCCATCATAATGTCCATTGGCAGTGCAAGTAATCTTGTGTATGGAAAATATAAAGGCTGAAACAGTAATTTTCAGCAAGTTTGACTTCAAAGATGAAAAAAAAACTTCATAGAAGAAACGGAGATGATATTTACCAATTAGTCCACCATGCTATGTAGTCAAATATATTCAGCGTGTGCCAAGAACACTAATCAGTATGATATGATTTATACCATGCATACCTATTCTACAGTCTACATGACCACAATTGTCATCGGAAACATCCATCTTCCCTCTTAGAACCAGACACAGAAAAACAGCTGCAACCATGGTAACGATTGCAGGAAGAAGCATATGCGTAGCAAACCAGTACAGACTGGAAAAACACCTAGGTGCCTAAACCTCTCAAAAGTGTATAACACTGGATTATAACTAACCTGCAGAAACATGACTTCCTGAAATAAAAAAGTGGTAATATTTTCGTTTTGACCTCCAGTGCCTTAAAGAGGGAAAGAAAGGGATTCTCTAGGGTGTTTGTAAGAATATTAAGCTTGTGGTAGTTATCAACAGATGGCCAGCAAAGATGCAAGATAATATCATCTGCATGGTGCTATACTTATGGTAGAAACCAAGGAAGGATATTATTTAGCATATCCTACAATAAAAATTACTGTGATATCTAAGGTGAGTACTCTGCCCTGGTAGTCAACTAATCTCTAGGTAGGACGTTCAAAAGGAGATTCTCCATACAAGCAACATAAAATGATTTCCATATTGTACTGCAGACTGCAATGGAGGATAAGTTTCCAGAGGCATCGACAAAACTAACCAGAACTTTGGCAGCCAGCGTCGACGAAGGCCCCCTCTTTGATAACTCATTGAGCGCTACCTCAGCCGCGGCATGCTCCGCCTGCCGCAAAGTAGAACAAAACACCGGGCTCTCGAACATCTCCCCATTGAAATTAACTGTGGCCTTAAACCGGGGTGCATGATCCGGTCCCTCCCGGATGCATGAATAGGACGGCAGATTGAAGCAGCTCCTCTGTGCAAGCTCCTGGAGCTGGTTCTTATACATCCCTGCACGTTAAGCAACAAACACACATGAGGCAAAGACATATTTCATAAAAGGATAAAGAGTAAGGATGAACAACATGAACGGAAACATCTCATGACAGAAAGAAACACATACCTCCAGCACTGGTGTGCCAAGCAAAGCTTCAGATTGGACAGCAGCTTCTGCCCATACTTCCCCCAGCTCCTTGTAAGAGCCTCGGCCTCCACTTGCTGCAGCAGATAAGATGAAGCAATAACTAGCACTGTACCCACTGTCTTGCAGAAGAACAAGTCCGGGATTAAAGTTGAACAATAAACCAAAATGTTGGAACTGCAACAACAAGAATACGAAACGAGATCAATGCAGCCTCACAGGAAGATTCTCTGCTGACGCCTCAGCTGTACCGGAGCGCCCGGGGATGGAGACGGGGACGGACCAACCAAGTGAAAGGACATGGGGTGTACACATGTATGTACATACACCCAATAAATTTTTTTTTATGAATAAACATACACCCAATAATTTTTGCAAAGAAAAAAAATCGAAGCTTTTAGGCATGTATATACTTGTGCTCAGATGAGATCAGATCCATAGCCAAATAGCTAAAGCTAGGGTTCGGGCGCTCGGTTGCGCACAGCAGTAAGGGAAGAGAAGGGGGTCCCGTCCCGGGTGCGCGTACCTTGGTGGGTGCTCGTCGCCGGCGAAGAACCCACGAAGAAGACCTGGCGAAGGGACCGACGAAGAAGAACTGGGCACTGGGCGTAGGGCGGCGCCGGCGGTAGCCCAGTTGCCGGCGGGGCCAGCGACGCAGCCTCCGGCTCCGTGAGACGAGACGAGCCCTCTTCTTGTCTGTGGTGGTGTTCTTGTCTTTCCTTTCCTCCCCTAACTCGTGCTTACTTGTTGTAATAATCACACATCTCGTCCGGCGGGGCGGCCATGTTCGCATCTTCGTCATAATTTTCGCTCGGGATTAAGCTTTGATTATCACGAGGCAGCTGCGTGATGTTAAGGACCTTTTCGTTTCTTTTATAATCCGTATTTTTTAATTTATTTTTTTAATGTTTTTTTTTAAAAAAAATTAGTCAGAATAATATTTTAGTTTGTTTTTTGAAGCGAACGAGACCATATATAAACCAAATCGAGTCAAATCCACTTCGGTGGAGTGGATACCTCGTTGAGTGAATGAAGAAGGGAAAAAGAAAGATATAGCACGCCACAAGTGTCATCATGCTTCTGACACTATTTTTCAGCCGTCCAATTTTTAAGATGTATCGCTTTGCAGCCTGGGGGGTGTTTAGTTACTCCAAATTTTAGAATTTGGCACTATGCAAAAAGAAGATTCCCCATCACATCAAACTCGTGGTACATGTATGGAGTACTAAATGTTGATGAAATCAAAAACTAATTACACAGTTTTGTTGTACTTTATATAACAACGTTTTTTTCTCTTGGACAATTATTACCAAATAAAAACAAAAAGCGACAATAGTAAATAAATAAACGTGGCCACGCTTAAGTTTGCTCGTACGATCGTCGTAGATTATAAGTTGGAATATTATTTTCTCTCATGACCATAATCTCACTTACTACCAAAATTGGCTCATGACCGTAACTCACACTACAGCAGCTGGCACGTACACGCACGCATTTGATCGCAGACAAAGGAAAACCAACAAGTTTGGAAAAAGAGAATTAGAGAGTTGTCGACGTTCAAACCGAGTCTAGGCCGGTTTTAGAATCGGCCCATACCAATTTGGGCTCATTCTAAGAAAAAACTCTACGAAACCTCATAAAATTGTACCACATTGACCACCCCTACTACATATAAAATATGATGTGCACAGCTGATTGAAGTATCCAACTACATAGTCAAACTTTTATCAACATATAACCACTTTTTACATCTTATCTCTTCCAACACCCATTGTCCTACATGTCTCGAGGCGTTCATGGATTTTTTTTTAGCGAAGAACGAGCATCTGATCGACCTCGCCATTGAGACCCCCTCCGCTGTGTATCTTGGTCGTATGCGGCCTTAGAGATCTAGCCCCTACCGGTATGTGACTCGAATCAGTGCTAACAAGAGTTCAAATAAAAAGTGAATCAATTGTTTGATTAGTTAGAAATAACTATACATCTTGCTTTCTCTAGAGTCAAAGTTTTTTTTAGTTTGACTAATATATAAAAAAATACTAATATTTGTGGGGACTATTTTGTGATGGCCGATAAATATTTTCTCTTAAATTAATCATGACACATATCTTTTATTAGAAGTTTGTTCAAAAATATAAATGTTGATACTATTTTTCGATAAAGTTAGTTAAATTTAGAAATTTTACTCCTCAAAAGCAATGTGTGTAGTTTATTTTAAAATAGGAGTACTCAAAATAACTGCCATGTCAACTGCATCGTGTACAAGGATTGATTTAGACCGGGAAGGAAATATAATTTGTTTGCGATGTCAACAGCATCGTGTGCAAGGATTGATTTAGACCAGGAAGGAAAAATGATTTGTTTGTGAAATTGGAGTGTCTGGTTCTATAGTTTTTGGAGAAAATTCGGACTCTCGCCCTTAGCAGTCATGTTCTCATTCCCGTTCCAGGAACGGGAACGGAACTTAGAGTATCATTTTATAATGTAGGAACGAGGACTCAGAGAACGTAGACGTTTCTAGAACGTGGAATATGAGAACGATAACGTGGGTCATGTTCCCATTCCCAGGCTGCTAAGCTTTGGCCCTCATTTTGGGAGGTTGAAATTATGACCCTTTTTTTCTTTATTCTAAATTGGGCTACAAACAAACATAGCAGTAGATTTGATAGCTGGGCTACAAATATATATATGCTCAACCAGGCTCACAAGGCCTCCTCAACAGCCCACAAATGGACTGCTTGTCCTTCCTCTCGTTGAGTCCTCAACAGCCCACAAATGGACTGCTTGTCCTTCCTCTCGTGGAGTCGCCGCCGCCGTATGTCTAGCTGAGTAGAGCATATGGAATCGATGGATTCACACGTGACTAAATTCAACACCAACACACTAGTTATGCCTTCCCTAATCCCTTGTGGTAAATCCAACTTCGGCTGGAGAAGGAACACGTTTTACAACTCAACTAAATTGAAATCAAAGCAGAACACCAGAACCTGAAGCAAACCAGACCTCTAAACCACCCAGCGTCACAGCCTCAAAGGAGGATACACTTCCAGTTCAGATGCTCAAGCCTAAATAAGGGTGGACTACAACCAGTGAAGTTACCATTCTCCAGAACGAGAGACAGCCACATGAAGGCAGAGCCACATACAAGCTTGAATTATTTCGCATTCACAAATCACAAGCTGGAGCAACAGCAACCCATAATTAGAGAGGGGAGGTCAAAAAAGTAGAGGCTCCAGGTACAATTGTTCCAATAGTACAGTACATTGTGGCATTGGAATGATCCCATATTTTTTATACATGAAAAGAACTAAACACGCTAAGAAAACAAACCCAAGTTTTCTCAAGACGCTATCTAGTAGTTCCTGTAACTCGTCGAGTCTCCTCCCTACAGTTATTAACACCTGAAAGGGGCCCCGAGTCTCGCCCTAAACTCGCAGAAACAGTTGTACAGCTGATCGGAGATTATGATAGGATTATCGAGATCACCAGCCTTTCTACTTCAAGGAGACGATCCAAGTTATGCTAGTAAGGTGTTGAAGGTACAGAATGAGATTAAAAATGGACACTTCCATAGTACCTTTGTAAGCTACAGGGGGCCCCCTTAGACAATCTGGACACAAGCTGGTGTGTCGAACCTTGGACCTGCAATTGTCCGGTAGACATACAATGTCTCGACAGGGCTCTCATCTGTGAGAGAGTCCAAGGGGCATCTCCGTCGAGGATCATTCATGACCTCCACACTAAGGCGGGGCATCTTGCGTGCAAGCTGTCGGCATGCGCCCAGGGTCAGTGAGCACGTCGACATCCAAAGGGATCGCATTGTCTCCAGCTTGGCAGCATTTGCCAGCAATGGCTTATCACCAAATGGGCAGTCCCTTATCTCTAGCTTCTTCAAGCTCTTGCAGCCCGATAGGATGTAATGCAGGCCCAAATCACTGTTCCCAGCGAAGGCAATCGAGAGCATCTCAAGACGATCAGCATGAGCCCCGATGGATTTAAATACAATATCTGTGAGAAGGCCTGAAACAGAAAGCCGCCTAAGGCCCTTGCATGATTCCACAATGGCACTAAAACCTGCATCAAGAGGCTGGTGTGTAGTGTAGTCTGGTGTGTGAGGCTCAATGATGCATAGGCGGAAGCAAGTGAAGTTGGGCCGGTTCTTTGCAATGGTAATAAGGGCCTCATTGGTCATCCGTCTGCAGAAGTAGAGGACCGACTCCAACATTGGGCAACTAGCAGAGACATCAACAAGACCTCTTTCAGTTAAAGAAACCTGCTCAGCTGCATCAAAAGGAGCAGAAGGGAAGACCCGCAACTCCTGCAGTTTATTACAAGATGATGCCACAACAGCTAGACCACGGTCTTCAATCAAGTCCATCACCTGAAAATTGGAACAAAGATGTTTAGAAAAGAACCTTTAGGATATGTATGCTGATCTAAAACAAACACAAGCAATTCATCTGATAGCATTTTGTGAATGAACTGAGTCACTATAGAAAGCCTTCTACCGAGTAATGTCATACTAATTACTGTGTTCTATCAAAACAAGGTTCATGTTTCCCAAAAGAGAGGGAAAAAAACACTAGTTCCAGTAACTACATGTGATGCTCCAAAATACAATGTCAAGCCATGCAACCTAACCAAATGGAAGTGGTAACTGCACTAAAAGCGTATGCACAGGATCCAATATTTACTAAAATAATCAAAACAACATTTATGTAGTAATTCCACTTCCTTGGAAATGAAGTGTCCATACACCAATGATCCAATATGCACGTGAGAGTAGAACTTTAAAGGCAATTTTCAAAACCTTATCAGCTAAGCAAAAGATGTGGATAAGGGCTGCATACCCATAAGAGCTGTAATTTTTTGCATCTGCTAATGAATTTAATCAGTTCAGGGCCTCGTACAGTAGTATAGCTCAGATTTAGTGATGTGAGGCCATCGCATACACAATAAAATGCTGGCAGGTATTCTGGAACGGCATCCCAAGCCCCAGAGAGCCTTCTTAAGCTTTTACAACCAGCAAATGCTGCTTCAAGCTTTGAAAAGAGATCCGGATGGTAATCCGCAGAGAATCTTCCTGTTCCAAGTTCTACAATCTGAGGAGCCTTGCGAAGAAGGTTAGCAAGCTTGTCAAGAGGTATAGCATTGTTGAGCTTGAGAGTCTTGAGATTGTGACATCTGGTTACTAGTCGTTCAAGTACAGTGATATTGACATCCCCCTCTAGGCATGAAAAATTTAGAGTTACCAAAGAAGTGAAGGATTCTGGAAAGAGACTGAGCCAATGAATAGAGCAATCCTCAATCTCGTTCTCCTGAAGGTCAAGTTCTCTTAGATTTCTGCAGAGAGAGCATACCAAAATTAGGAGTTGAAAATAACAGTTCAATAGATGGCAATATGTTGAAAGAACAATGAAAACTGGATCAAGGCAGCCAACAGTCAATGCTGCCATTACTTTAAGTATGAAGATTTGCGAGAGAAAATCATTGAAGGAACTAGAGGTATACTTAATTACTGAAGGCAAATCCTGAAAATACAACTGGTTACCAAAGCTTACAAGTTCCACACATAATTAAGCAAGTTCGTGAAGAATCCCATGTTGGTCTAAATAAAGGAAGCAACACAGATAAACCTAGCTTTCAGTGAGACCTCCTAATATTCAATCACCCCAAAGTCATGAAGGGAAACACGTGAAACATACTCTGTTAACGTGGACAATCTTTTCTGCTCAAAAGCCAAAAAAGGAGAAAGCAACAGCTAATAATCGCAGATATCAAATACACATCATATTGCTTTCCTGGTGTATCATGCAGATGCCTGGGAATAGATAGAAACATTGAACTTGCTAATTCCACCTTTTTAGGTAAAAATGCAGAAAATATTTAGTAACTTGTCAGCAAAGAACCATCCAGAAGCAGATGCACCAAATTGAGGTGCTTTTATGGAATAACCAGTATAAAGCAATATTCCACAACTTATGGCTTTCCAATAAAAATGCTTAGTTCACAGGCAGAGCAGCATCCACGTCCATTGTTACAGGATTGGTCCAGAAATCTCTGAGAACAATCAGCAGATATAAACCAGAGGCAGCAAATAGCAAGGGTATGGGTTTCAAATGACAAGGAAAGCAAATGTGCTAGACACTGGAGTGTTTACACAAGACACCAAAGTTTTACTCACCACGTGGCATTAACATTAGTAAAATAAGCACTTAACCTAATTATTGCATGAATTTTAGGAGGCACTCCTGGGTTTCAGATTTTTTTTAAAAAAAAAATTGGAGCAGCCAATTTTTAGTCGGCCCAAACGTAACCTGCTTAGGTATCCATGCATTGTACATAACCTGGACTGCAGTTCCACACCCATTAGACAAGTAAAAGCCTAAACTAGCAAACTACAATAGTTGATGTCAATGAATAGCTGCATCCAATCATAGTTACCATATCATTTTAATACAAAGTCAAAGATATGCACGCCCCAATTTCCTGGACCAACCTTTTGGAGGTTGCAACAACCCTTGAAGCACAGAGAAAGTTAAGGCTAAAGATAACACAGAACTAGGTTTATATATCACTAAGTAATTAAAAACAGAAATGCTATACAACACACGTGTTTTAGCGCAAAAAAACACATGGATTTTTTTCTCTCTTTTTCCCTCCGTTCTGCTGGCATGGGCACGGGCGCTGCCGTCGCGCAGGCCACAGGCGCGGGTCACGCCGCCCAGGATCCACTCTGCTCGAGGCTGGACATGGTGTCAGGATTTGCCTCTCCGCTCGAGGCTGGCTGCTGCTCTGCTGCAGCTTGCTCCTGGGTAGCGGTGGAGGAGTCTGGCCGCACGCGTCCTCCAGTAGCCTCTCCTCCTCCTCTGCTGTGATTTGTCCTTCCATAGAAAAAAATTGTTTCTTGTGATATGTGAATCTGTGATCTTGTGATTTGTGATTGTCTGGAGATAGAAGAAGGGTGGAGGCTGGAGGTAGAAGAAGGGTGGAGGGTGTTGGATCTTAATTCTATGGTGCAAAAAAAAAAAGTCAAGACAAGTATATTATGCAACCTTGTTTCTAGTACAAATACGTGTATCAGTAACATCCACAACAATATATGCTATCCAAAACCAATCCATCCTCATTCTGTAAATATGTGCCTGTGCAAATACATATTGGTCGAAATTCTCTTTTGTGAATGCATAAGGTGCCTGGGTATCAGAATCCAAGCAAAGATCATTATCAGGTCATATATATTTAAGTGTTTCTTATCACCCAAAAACATAATACAATGATACCGCTTTGTCATGGTAAGGATCAAACTAATAAAAAAATCAGTATCTTAGGTGTCAGATTCTCCAAGTTCAGTTTTTTGTTTCTAAAAGGTAGGCCTTTAGCAAGATCCTAATTCTTTTGGAGATACAGCAAGCTCCACCAAAGGTTTTTTTTAACAAATCCAAAGTATATTTTTTTGTGTGCAATTCAAATTCAACAATCACACTAATAAAGCAAAGTGAAACTGTTTTCCTCCATGCAAACATTGACGATATGACGAAATACACCTAAATCAAGATAGCAGCTGGTAGAACTTAATGACAAAAGGGGGAGGCAAGCTCAAACGCGCAGATGAGAATCTAGATGTCAAAAGCATGCTATAAAAGACTTGATTCTTCGAATCAGATATAAACTTATATCATGACGGGAACTCACTTGAATCTCAAGCATAAATGAAAAGCAAAACAGTTCAAGTCAGATCTAGCATCTCATGAGGTGGGGGGAAGTACAATACAATTGTTTAAGTAAAGGTGCGTCCAATTGGTTCTAGTCTTGAAACAACCCCTATAATTTTAGTGGAAAGATAAAGGGATGCATCCATCATTGCCCAAGCAAACAGAAATGTTTATTCTGCCAAACCCACAGATCCGTGCAAGAAAGAACATCCACAGGCCAATCACTCAACAACAGTAGAATCCGGAGTCAAAGCTTCCCAGGAACAAAATAAAAGCTTACTGAGGAATCCAAGCTAAGAAAGGTCAAACTTTTGATGGTGACATGGGCAACAAAATTGTATTGAAATGCCCTGGGAATCCTTTCAGATGGAGTACAAATCACTCTTTTGAGTTTTGACACAGACAAGTAAGAATCTAAAACAGCACACTAGTCTTCACATCAGGGCAAAGACTCCAGATCACAGTAGAACAAATTGAAGGTTTACCATTTGTACAGTTAACATAAAGACTAGATGGAATCTAAACTGCAGCTGACTACTACTCAAAAATACTACTCAACAAGCACACAGAAAAGATCAAATGCTAAGCTCAAAATCGCCCCCAAGACGTTCAAATCAATTTCTCCTAACCAAGATATACTTCAGATCACAAAATCCTAAAATGACACCAAAAATTGTGGGGGCTTTTAGCTAAATGGGAGGGGGAGGAGAGAAGAAACAAGAGCTTTTTGTGAAAGATTAGATTCCTTAAAGCTCCGAAGAGAAACTCCCAGTAAGCTCAAATCTTTGCGCAAAGGGAACCAAGAAGCACGCAAAGCGTTAGTTTGTAGCTCAAATCTCGGCCTGGATGCGCGGCCTCACCTGCAACCGGCGGCAATGGCAGCGAGCCCGGCGGTACTGAAGCCCTCGCAGGAGACGAGGCGCAGGACCTGGAAGTTTCTGAAGGAGGCCGCGATCATCTCGAGGCAGTCGTCGGTGACGACCATGCGCTTGAAGCTAATCTCCTCGAGCAGCGGCCAGCCGTCAGCGGCGGCGGCGACCCAGGGCGCGGCGGCGGCGCCCCAGGCGGGCGGCACGAGGCCGAAGTCCGCGAAGTGGGGCTTGCCCTTGACCTCGACGGCGCGGACGGCCGGGAAGCGGTCGACGGCGTCCTGCGGGGACGCGGCGTAGCAGTTGGCGACGGCGAGGCGGCGGCGCGAGCGGCGCTCGGCGCGGAGCCAGGAGCGGCAGGCGGCCGCGGCGGCGCCCCGGTCCGAGTCCGCGGGGAGGAAGGAGAAGGCGTGCTCCCAGACCTCGTCCGGGAGCACGTGCCACGGCGGCGCCGCGGCGGCCGGGGCCGCGCGCGAGCCGCCGCGGCCCATGGGGGCGGCGGGGGCCATCGGATCGGGCTACCCGGCGGCGGGGATGGGCGCTGCGGGTGGCGGCGGCGGTAGAGCTCTCGCGGGGGAGAGCATCTGGCTGCTGGAGCTTGGAATGGGGAGCTAGCTGCGGCTGGGGGAGCCTCCTGTGGTCTTCTCCTCTCCTCCCTCCCTCTTTCTCTCTCTCTGCTTCTTCTCTTCGGCTCTGCTACGGCTGATTTAATTTGTCGCGTGAGAAAAAGAGTGTTCCGTGATTAAAAAGATATAACTAGCTCAGTACCGCTCACTCTTCTATTTTTTTTTAATTTTAATTTTTTTTAGAGGGTTTTCATTTTTCCTGCATGCATTTTTATTTAGAGGTCTATGGCAAGAGGGAATGGACAGTGATGGGAGTGGTGGCAGCAGAGAGGCTCTTTCAGTTTGGGCTTTGAGGCCATCCATGGGATGGTTTGCGGTGAATAATCATCTAGAGTAGCTTTGAGGGCATCATAGGTTTTTAGGTTTGATTGACGTGCATGATTCTTTATGGGGACTTTGGTAATTATCGCATTTCAAAACTACTTCTAGGTCTGGTGTGCAGTTTTTCATGGTATATACTTAGGGTTCCACATGGCATGGCTTTAGGTGGATCCAACTTCTCACGAATAGTGCATGGAGGAGTCGGCGCTGATGAAGCAAAAAATAATAGCTTAGTGTTGATACATGTTTGCCAATTTTTTTTTTGTTACCTCGGTGTTTCACTTATATTTTTTCTTGATTTTAGATTGGTAAACGCCTTTGTGCATACGCCTTTGTGTGTGATGTAACATGTGCATTTCAGTTCTCAGGATTTTTCTTTAGGTTTTCATGAGCGGGTTTTGTTAAGCATATTACATCATCGTTGTTTATCTATTTACATGTACAGTAACACTTGAAGGGAAATAATAAAGTGCAAGCTTATTTATCCCAAACTCGAAGTCCCCGTGATGTAGAGCAGTGGCAAAGTGGTGTTGAACTTGTAAGGTCTCTTTCTAATCAGCCGCATATCCCTAGTTTGTTTTGGTTGCTTTTGATTTTTAGCTTATATTTGTGCTTGCTACTGTTAGTCTGTTATTGTTTGTTGCTTGACCCTTTAAAGATTGTTATTGTGATTGTTTTGTTGTACTACTTAATCTAAGATTATGTTTATTTGAATACAACCGGCATCTCTCTGTCTCGTTTAATAATAATTAAAAAGAAAGAACTCAAAGTTCTTACATCATCATGCTTCCATTTTCTTTGTGCACGACGAGGCCTTTGGTCTTGCGTGCGCACAGAGGATCCTGAAGGGTGGGGGAGGTATGGTCCCACGCAGAGTGGACAGTGGAGCCATCAGCCATGGCAGCATGTGCTGGGGGGCATGGGCCTCTGCACCCTTTTACTGCCCCTGCCCCAGTCCCGGTGAGTGACAGCAAAATTAACATCACGAGCAAATTTTTACTTTCACCTTTTTTGACCAGCCTTGCCCCCGTCCGACGTCCCCGTCCTATCTCAAATCCCCGATCTCCGGAATTGGGTTCCTTCCTAAAATTTACTCAATATCCTATTAAATATTTAGAGTATTAAATATAGATTAAAAAATAATTAATTATATAGTTTACGACTAATTTACTAAATGAATCTTTTAAGACTACTTAGTCCATGATTTGACAATATGGTGCTATAGTAATATATATGCTAACGACGGATTAATTGGACTTAATAAATTCGTCTTACAGATTATTGATGAATCCGAGCACCCCATACGATATATCCATATGACACCCAAAACTTTCCACCGTGAATTTAAACAAGACCTTAATCCTGCCCCGATTGTACTACTAGTAACAGTATAACACACGCACGCACGCACAGTGTTTCTCTCTCTAAAATAATCTTTCCTAGCCAACATGAATGTAATTATGGTTCATGAAAAGTATCTAGTTTACATGTATGTTCATCAAAAAGTAATATTAAGGGTGTGTTTGGATCCAATAACTAAAGTTTAGTAAATGTCATATCGGGTATTTGATATTAATTAGAAAGACTAAACATGAGTCTAATTAGGTTTAATAGATTCGTCTCCTAAATTAGTCTCAATCTATATAATTAGTTTTGTAATTAGTCTACGTTCAATACTTCAAATTAGTGTTCAAATATCCGATGTGATAGGGATTAAATTTTATAAGGGGGAACATGCCATACTTAGGGCCCGTTTAGATGCTGAAATTTTTGGCAAAATGACATTGTAGCAGTTTTCGTTGTTATTTGATAATTAGTGTCCAATCATAGTTTAATTAGGCTTAAAAGATTCGTCTCGTGAATTTCGTCTAAACTGTGTAATTAGTTTTATTTTTTATTTATATTTAATACTTTATATATGCGTCCAAAGATTCGATGTAATGTAGAATCTTAAAAAAATTGACATTTTAGGAGGGAACTAAACGGTACCTTAAATTCAGGCCTTGCTTAAAGTTTGGCCAGCACAAATAGGTCCGGATTTTTTTTTTGTTATTGTTGGCACAGAAAATAAACTGTAGCATATTTAACCACTACGGGCTACGGCACACCACAAGTCTGGTGACGAAGCAAACACTGGCTAACTTTAGCCACACTGAGTTGTGGCAAGCTGTGACACGTTTCGGATATAAATCAAACAGACTCTTATTATTGTGTGTCTAACAATCTGATATATATAAATGAAAGGTTTTAATGACTATAGGGGTGAATAACCTATTAAAAATTCTACAACAACACTAAAATAAGTGATTAGTTAATAAGATGGCGAAACGAATTTTACGCTAGCACTACACTTATGTTGCAAGCCACCCACCTAATTCTAAAAACTATGATCTCTAGTATATCACAATAAAGCTTAGTCACTAATTTACACCTAGGTGAGCAAATTAGCAAGAGAACTACAACTAAGAGCTACACTAACTAGTTTCAATTACCACCAGTTCTACACAAGTAAAGGCACAATGTAATACAAGAGAGTGGTAGAGAGGTATACCGTCGTAACAAGTAATCAATCAATGAATACCAATAAATACCAAGGAGACAATTAAGACACAATGATTTTTCTCCGAGGTTCACTTGCTTACCGGTAAGCTAGTCTCCGTTGTGGCAATTTACTCACTTGGAGGCTCACGTGCTAATTGGCATCACACGCCAAACCCGCAACCGGGTGCCGCACATCCAACACAAGATGAGGATCACACAAGCCACGAGCAATCCACTATAGTACATTTTGACTCTCCGCGGGGGAAATGCCAAGAACCCCTCACAATCACCACGATCGGAGCCGGAGATAAACACCTTCCTCCACTCGACGATCCTCGTTGCACCTAGCCGTCTAGGTGGCGGCAACCACCAAGAGTAACAAGCGAATCCCGCAGCGAAACACGAATACAAAGTGCATCTAGATGCAATCACTCAAGCAATGCACTTGAATTCACTCCCAATCTCACAAAGATGATGAATCAATGATGAAGATGAGTGGGAGGGCTTTGGCTAAGCTCACAAGATTGCTATATCAATGCAAATACCCAAGCGAGTGAGCTTGAGCCAGCCATATGGCTTAAATAGAGTCCCCAACCAAATAGAGCCGTTGGGCTCACACTGTTCTACCTCCACAGGGCGACCGGACGTACAAGTCGGGTCAACCGGACGTAGGACCCCAGCGTCCAGTCCGCGGATCTACGCCACGTGTACCTTCCTTTGATTCTCCACCGCGCAATTTCAACGGTCAGATTCGTCCACGCCAGCACTCAAGTGACGACCGGACGCACAGGAGATAGGACCGGACGCGCCAGTGCCAGCCCTACTCGCGCGCGTGCCCGTGCCATCATCCAACGACCGAACGCGCCGTTCCCCGCGATAACCCAGCGTTAGATCGTTTCCAGTAAGCATCCAGAGATGATTTTTCATGACCGGACCCAGGCCAGAGTCCGGTCCTTCTCCTCTACGCGCCAACGCTTCGCGACTGACATCAGCGTACATCACCTTCTGTCCGGACGCAGGCCCTGCGCGTCCGGTCACATTCACTATTTAGCGTCCGATCAAAAGACTGAGGGTGGCCTTCACTAAGCATCACTGACCGGACGCGGCTGCTGAGTCCGGCCGCTGCTAGAGCAGCGTCCGGTCACCTCAAGACAACCCCTTCTCAACTCCAACTTCGCCACCCTTAATCATATGTGTTAACCACCATGTGTATCACCTTGTGCGCGTGTGTTAGCATATTTTCATAAATATTTTCAAGGGTGTTAGCACTCACTAGAATCTAAATGCATATGCAACGAGTTAGAGTATCTAGTGGTACTTTGACAACCGTATTTCGATACTAGTTTCACCCCTCTTAATAGTACGACTATCGATCCTAAATGTGATCACACTCGCTAAGTGTCTCGATCACTGAACCAAAAAAGCTCCTATCAAATTTTACTTTTGCCTTTTGTTTTTCTCATTCTTTTTTTCCAAGCCGAGCAGTTGATCATCACCTTAGTCACACCATCATCATGATCTTCACCACTTGCTCCATTACTTGGAATGTGCTACCTATCTCATGATCACTTTGATAAATTAGGTTAACACTTAGTGTTTCATCAATTCACCAAAACCAAATTAGAGCTTTCAATCTCTCCTTTTTGGTAATTGATGATAACCCTTTTCACAAAGATATGAATTGAAATTCATTTAAATCCATGTTGCTTGCCCAAGCATATTTACTATGTGTAAAAGAATATGGACAAGTTTTATGAATCCCCATTGGTAGCATTTGCTCCCTCTACATATGTGCTAAGAGTTTGGATTAAAGCTTGCACATATCCATGAATTTGAGTTGTGCGAGAGTAATGTTTATAAAATGATGGTAAGGTATAAAAGATGGACCTTTGAAGCGATATACCAATCGGAGTACACCATTATACCACCTTTAGCACCATTACTAACTAGATATACACAAAAACTAAAATACCCCGTGAGATCAACATTAGAAGTAAGGGTCTAGTTTTCACAATATAAGCACAAATCTAGTTACTTAATCTATGCATGCTAGTTTTTTATTTCATCATTCAAACCTACAACTAACATACACCACACAAGCATGAAATTTTAAATTAAAAAAAACTTGTGCCATACAAGCAAACATATGAAATGCACATTCAAATGCATTAATCAAGTTTATGAGCTTGCTCCTCCTACCTGTGTGCTCAAATTTAAAAAAAAAATATTTTGTAAGAGAAAAATACTAGGAGAAAGCTGAAGTTAGGAGTATTTTGTAGTTTTGCTAGGAGAAATTAAAACTGAAGTTTGGAATTGTATTTTTTTAGTTTTGCTAGACGTACAGTACAGGGGTAGACAGTCCTGCTACACCTGTGTCATGCATCGATGCATCGATGAGACGATAACCCAGTGAGTGTCATCTTCAGAGATCCTGCTGCCTCCATGACAAGCACTACTAGTACCGCCAGAGATTCTGTTTATTTTTGTGTGTGTGCGTGGCCTGCATTTTAATTTTGTGAGATAACTCTTGGACTCTGATCATGCAGGTTTTGATGAAGCCTCCCAAGAAAATTCTCTAGCAAATACTATAGAAAAAAGGGATACTATTCATTCCAAACCTTTGCATTGATTTTTTTTTCTTTCTTTCTTTCTCTTCAGATGAATCAATGAATAACTTTGCAGTTTCCTCTGAAACAAAAGAAAGTAAGCTAGCAAACGGCCGGTCATGCGTGTTTAGATTGAAGCATTCACGTATCCATGAATTTGAGTTATGGAAAAGTAATGTCTACCAAATGATGTTAAGTATAAGAAATAAACCTTTGAAGCGAGATACCAATCGGAGTGTACCATCGTACCATCTTAGCACTATTAGTAACTAGACATACAAAAAAAAAACTAGAATATCCCGTGAGATCAACATTAGAAGCAAGAGTCTAGTTTTCACAATATAAGCATAAATCTAGTTACTCAATCTATACATGCTAGTTTTTTATTTCATCATTCAAACGTACAACTAGCATACACCACACAAGTATGTAATTTTAAATTAAAAAAAAACTTATGCCATATAAGCAAACATATGAAATAAACATTCAAATGCATTAATCAAGTTTATGAGCTTGCTCCTCTTACATGTTTGCTTAAATTTAAAATATCAAGTTTATGAGCTTGCTCCTCCTACCTGTGTGCTTAAATTTTAAAAAAAGAATATTTTGTAAGAGAAAAATGCTAGGAGAAAACTGATGTTAGGAGTATTTTGTAGTTTTGCTAGGAGAAATTAAAACTGAAGTTTGGAATTGTATTTTTTGTAGTTTTGCTAGACGTACAGTACAGGGGTAGACAGTCCTGCTACACCTGTGTCATGCATCGATGCATCGATGAGACGATAGCCCAGTGAGTGTCATCTTCAGAGATCCTGCTGCCTCCATGACAGCACTACTAGTACCGCCAGAGATTCTGTTTATTTTTGTGTGTGTGCGTGGCCTGCATTTTAATTTTGTGAGATAACTCTTGGACTCTGATCATGCAGGTTTTGATGAAGCCTCCCAAGAAAATTCTCTAGCAAATACTATAGAAAAAAGGGATACTATTCATTCCAAACCTTTGCATTGATTTTTTCTTTCTTTCTTTCTTTCTCTTCAGATGAATGAATGGATAACTTTGCAGTTTCCTCTGAAACAGAAGAAAGTAAGCTAGCAGACGGCCGGCCATGCGTGTTTACACTACACCCTGTCACCCGATCCATCCATCGCTATACATACATATATATCTAACCCACTGTCACCATCGCATTAGCAGTGGTAGTGAGGCAGTAGTTTAACTTCAACCTGGGGCAGTAAATTAATTAAGCAATTAGTTTAAGCGTGGATGGTAATCTCGACGTGCGTGGTGGGTGTTTTGCAAAACGGGTCTGCGGCTGCACGCAGCGTCCAGCAGGTGCAGCGCGCGCGGTGGAGCCGGCGGCCCGCTGCCGCTGCTAATTACAATTACTCTATCATATCTGCTGCCTCCTCATCCTGAGTAATTAATTAATTGAATCCCCTCGAATCCCGTGATCAATCGCTAACCCCGGATCCAGATGAAATCCCCCCTCTCCCTCCTCGTCCTTCTGCTACTCCAGTACAGGCCCACAATTCTCCTCTCCTCACAGTTCACTACTATCAATCAGTCGTAATGTCTCAGTGAGCATGCATAACATAGCTTGGCAATTGGCAATTCTGATGCTTCCTCTGCTATGAATAAAAGGACGGCGTATGTGTATTATATATAGGACAGAAGTTTAGGCTACATATATGAGAACGTGGCATTTCAAACAAAGATGATCACATACCACTTTTCATAACGTGGACCCTGCTTCTTTGTATGAGCACTATGCTGCACTGTAGAGAGAGTTAAGATTACTCTATCAAGGTAAAAACAACTACGGCTCTGATAAAAAAAAGAATTAGGAAACTAAAGGAGTCAGCGAAGCTATGGTTTTTGAGATTTGTTGGCTTTACTACAGTACTACTACATTTCTAAAGCTCAAATATGAAAGGAGCTAGCTTCTAAACTGGCCCTAAATCTTCTAATATGCAACTTCCATAATGGTCTCTGTAACCTTTTGATGTATTTACAACCAAAGTTGGGAAAAAATTACTGTTTCAACCTAAAGGCAGCATATGTAATGCACGTAATTAGAAGGAGTCGCTCACTGTTGCTCATATGTTACACCAAGTACACTAAAATGTTATGGTGCGTTGTATGCTAAGATGAGTATATATATATATATATATATATATATACACACATACAAACTATTCCTCTTTTAGACACAAAATAGGAGAAGAAGCGGATTCAAGCTACTAGCTACCAGCAGATGAAATGATATACTAACACATTAACATACATACTGCATGCAATACTATAAACAAACACTGTAAAGTTAGGCCATGTCAGTCTGTGATGCTCCTATATACTTGACCTTTTATATATAATAGTTTATATACAGCGATGGATGTGTAGCAGAGGCTGCTGCTGGTTCTGTGCCTCACCGTTACGCCGGCCACAACAAAAATGGTCCTCCTTCCAGTTCCAGAGAGCACAGTACAGTGTCTCCTCCCTCTTTGGATTGGAGACGACGACTGGTCGCCCGGTCCCGTGTGTGTGCAACGGTGAGCAGTTGCCACTTCTGCAAAGAGATCAGATATTCAGATCAGACCAACCCACTTTTGTCTAGCAACCCGTGTGTAGAGAGTAGAATAGAAACCGGTTGAAAATTATAATCATGGGTTCATTCTTCTTCAGGGAATCCAAATTGTGATGCCTTCTGCAGGATATATATATGTGTGTGTGTATCAGCGCCTATTTGAATCTTTGCAGTTAACAGCTAGCTGCTAAATATAAGCTGTTTAGGCCCTTAGCTAATACTAATAAGTACTTACCTACCACAAATAGGGCCTATGTGTATGTGTACGGATTTAATTCCCTTGTTATTTTGCTCTCTTAACTGAATTTGATGTCATGTAGCGTAATGGATTGTACTTTTCGTTAATACTCTTTCACGTACGTAACAGAAAAGGCAATCAAAGAAGAGTGGGTGGAGAAATAACAAGGATACAAAGGAATAGAAGAATTATATAGGTTATGCAAGGGAAAAAACGTGCAATTTCAGTGCTTCATTCTCTGGATTTTTCGTCAAAACTTTTAGTACACTGTTCCTTGTTCTTGGAACCAACAAAGGGCAATAAAATTTCACAAGAAGTTGTGGATTTGTAACTGATGTGAACTATCTCTTTTGAAATTTCCTTTGAATCCTCTGTGTATGCGTGTGTTTAGTGAATCGACTACTTGATGTAGGTTTAGATGCCAATACATTTCCCTTGTTATATAGAGGCTATTCACGCTTTACTTCTTTCCTTCTTCTTTTTTCCCGATCCGTCTTGCTTCTAAATACTACCTCTAGTCATCATTCGAACATGATGCTCGCATATAAAAATTAGCTTGCTATCTACCGTTTCTCCTTGACTAGAGGAAGTATGAAATTTCCAGTGAAATAAAAAATACAAAATTTCATCTTCTTAACAAACCATGACATGAGAAATTTGTACGTGGAGTGAAAACCTATAGTTAACGGCCTAGGCGTAGGCTCAAATTGGCATGCGTGATAGGAGCGGGACGAGCGTGGGCCCCGGCGTCCAGATCCGATTGACCAAATCATTTGGGCTGGGGCGGCGAGATTACGGGAACGCCCCCGGGGTGACGTCACTGCCCTTCTTTTTCTGCTCCCTGTCCTTCTTTTTCGCTTTTTCCGCCTGCCGCGCCTTTTTCAGGCCTGCGCTCGGCAAAACATCATCGGCTCACCCGCCCACCCCTGCTTTTCTTTTTCTTTAATAAATAATAATAACACTAATTATTGTTATCTTTTCTTTTGTATAGTTGGCATATTTACGGGATATTAGATACAAAATGATGGACGCGTGGCGGCTGCGGGGAGGGAGTAAACGGGTAAACTGTGCGGACGCACATGCCGTGGTCCAATCGGCGACCGACACTGATGTGCTCAAAGGAGGAGAGGTGATGATTTCGGTCCCACCGCAATATGAAAATCAAGACAAGATGTTAGGACATTCAACTCATAGGTTTTTATTCCGTGTTTCCATAATCCTGCGTTCCAAATAAACTCAAGATCCGTGCATTCAATTGCTTTTTAATTTACTTCTAGTTCATATATCTGAACAGCAACTGGACTAAACTTTGATTCTATAATTCTAGATGATCAAATAGGCCCTAAACACAAGAGCACAAACTCTCGCTGTAATTGACTACCGCTCGAAGAATACTCCAGCCGAAATCATCAGATTCCGTCACGATGAAGCTAGTCTAGCCCCGGCCAGGTCCAGCAATCCAGCCAGCACAACGTGGAAGTAGCAGCAGCATACGGGTCTAGGCCCGCGTCCCCACACGCACAGCACAGGCCCCCTCCTTTTCTTCCGCTGCCTGCTGTCCCTCTCGCCGCCACCGTCACGCTTGGCTTTGATTGAACTGAACCAGCGACACTACTGTCGCTGCCGCTGTCTCTGCAGCAGCGTAGTAGGCTCGCATGCCACTACATCATCACTGATCTGATTCTGATCCACCACGCTTCCACTTGCAGATTCAGGAAGCCCAGCGAGGGCGTGACACATAGCACGCGCACGCTTGGAGCCACAGGCGCCATCCGTTTGGTTTGGTTTGGTTTGCCACTACATCATCACTGATCTGATTCTGATCCACCACGCTTCCACTTGCAGATTCAGGAAGCCCAGCTAATTAGAGGGCGTGACACATAATTTCGCGCAAACGCTTGGTTTTTTTTTTCACATTTAATGCCATCCGTTTGGTTTTTTGGATTTTTGGCTCAGCAATCAGCAGGGCTTCTTGGAGCCACAGGACGTGAATGAGATCCAGCAGCAGCAGCAGCAGCAGCCCTAGGCTAGAGCAGTAGAGCCTCTGGCGATCTGATTTGAGGGCCGACGAGACTTGCATCACTGTTGACCCGGAGCCAGTAGCATGCATGTATAGAGACATACCGTAGAGGAGTAGTAGCAGCAGACAGATCATAATATCTGCACCTCTGATTCTTTCAGTTCACGTTCGACGGTTAGAGAGAAATCAGAGATATAATACTTAAGCCAGATAGCCGAAACAGTGCTCATTCCTCATCAATCATAGCCTCACGGCGTCGTCGCCCCGTTGGCTTAGCATATAAGCCGTATTTTTCCGGCTAACGAACAACATTTTTTCTCATAGTAAATCAATCAACAGTACTTTCAACCATAACTTATCAGCCAAGCGAACAGAGCACATATTTCTTCTTCCACCCATCATATGGTAAACGACGCTCCTAGCGTCCGGACGTCCGGATTCAGGGCCCTATCCGAACGCACCTAGAACCCGCTCCCCCCCCCCCCATGGGACGTTTGCACGGAACGCCCCCCGTGGACGCAAGCCCTGCACGCTGCTCCTCCTATTTCTCTTCTCTGCTCATTTCCCCCCACGCTTGTCGCTCGCGCCCCTAGCTCGCCCAACAGACCATCCCACATCCCCACAGACGCCATTTGCCATACGCATAAGCATGCCCCATCGCCGATCGCAAAGACTTCCCCATCCGCTCGCTTCAACGCTTCCGGCCCACTATCCTCCGTGAGCCACGCCCCGCCGCTTGGTTTCCCCCCAGGTCGAACAACATAAAAAGTTGGAATAAAACATGTGCAACAACATCGAAACAACTATTGCAACATTAGACTGAAGCAGCTGAAACACCATGAGCATATTATTGCAACAACAAGGAATAACAGCTATAACATTAGGATGAAGCAGCTGAAACACCAAGAACATATTATTGCAACAACAAGGAACAACAGCTACAACATTAGGCTGAAGCAACTGAAACACCATGAACATATTATTGCAACAACGTCGAACAAACTGTTGGAAACAATAGATTGAAGGAGCTGAAACATTTAGAACATATTATTGCAACACTGATGTGAAACATATGAAACAACGCTCGAAATAAAAACACTTGCAACAACATGGAACACTTACTGTAACATGAGATTGAAGCAACTGAAATATACTGCAACATCTCAAGCAGTACTACTGTAACATCGCAAAAAATATCTGTTGCAACAACAAAAAAATCCCATTGAAACATTCAAAATCATCTATTACAATATAAAAAAAATCATTACAACACGGCGAGATTTAACCTCGAGAGCTTGTCGAAACCCTAACCACCACCGCATCCCTTAGATCCAGAGGGAGGAGAAGGAGGGAGGAGGGCTCAGATCCAGATCTAGATCCAGAGAAGGAGCAAGGTCTTAGATCCAGATCCCTCCGCGACCTACCTCGTCGGAGCCGTCGCCGTCGTTGTTGTCTCCGGTAGGCACGGAAGCCGGGTCGCAGGGAGTGTGGGGGTGCATGGAGGTCGCGGAGGGCGAGGGACGGAGGGAGCACGGGCAGGCAGGCGCGCAGCGAGCTCGCGCGCAGAGGGAGGAAGGGAGGTCGCAGAGGGGCAATGGACGGAGGGAGCTCGCGCGGCGACGGCTCGAAGAGCGAGCAAGCAAGCGGCGCGGAGAGTGAGGGCGGGAGAGAGCGAGGGCGGAGGAACCGGCGCAGTGCGGCTGCAGGAGAGAGCGACTGCAGGATAGCGGGCGGAGCGGGTGAAGTGAAAAAAAACTTCGCTTCTTTCCGATAGGTTCTTCGAGCATTCGAGCGAATAAAATCTAACTGGCCATATGAACTTCGACGATAACACTACAACACCAACGAGATCTATCCTACTACCAACCTTGCACAACATCACCTTTTTCGCTTCTTCGCCAGTATCGCGGCTAGTCTCTCTTTGGCAGTGGTGAAGCCGGCCGGTTGCTGCTGCCGGGACCGGGAGCGCCACTTCCGCTTTCTTCTCCAGGTCTTCTTGCCCGCCAGACGCTGCCGGCGGATCTCGGGATCGGCCCAGCCCCTCCCCCACTCAGAGAAGTCAGAGAAGGGCCTTGGTTCGTTCATTGCCAACAGCATTGCCGCGTCTGGGTATGTATATAGAGGTTGTTCTGATTGTGAGCTACGAAGAAACTTTAGCCCCTCCTCCGTCAGTTCAGGGTACTGCATGGAGACACGGGGCAGCAAGTACATCCGTTATCAAGTCATTTTTTTCCAGGAATTCTTATGCTTTGCCTCTTGTGGTGCGAACAAAGAACAGCAAAGCAATAAATCCTAAGCAAAAAATTATGCTTGTGTCTGCATATAGGTCTTTGGTAATCCTCATAAATGGCATTCCTGCAACGGAAAGTTTTTGAACAAACTGTCTAGAGGAGTTTCTACACAGCATCAGGAGAACTTTCCTAATCCATAGTCCACTTATGCAATTATTAGTATGTACTCAACCCATAAACTGATATGACATTATGAGTTATGAGCCAGTCATCAGTGGAAGCTTTGGTATCCGTCAGGAGTGCTGGATGTCACTAAAATGTTTCCCTGTTCTGCATGACTAGAAGGCAATGCACAACTGAAAACTGGCATGTTTCCAATAGTTAACTTATTCTGAGCAGAACTGGCATGGAGCCAGCAAAAGGTTATCAACATTATTAGCACCTAGAGGCTGTAGATCTGAAGGCTGAACATGAAAAGGCATAACTTTTGACTTCGAAATAGTGAATGAGAAGTTAAAAAAAGGAAATTAAAGGAGAGGAATAAAAGTAGTAGTTTCTAATATTCACATACCGTGTAGTGGACAGTAACATTATTTTTCATACCGAGCATCAAAACAACATTGAATTACACATTGTAAAAAGAACACGCTATAAAGTAAATTGCTTACAGTTTCAGCTGCTTCCTGTACGAATCTCAGGCCTTCTAATATACGGGAAAGACCTTGCCACCATATCTTGTCTGTTGCAGCAAACCTAGGAAGCTACAAATAGTCTTTAATCACAACAACAGTTTTGGCAATTCCAACTAAGAACCTATGGCATTGTTCAACAAGACAATAATTCTCAGTTTAGTTCTAATAAAAATGTATCACAATAAAACGATAATCTAAGAACTACTCATGCAATATACAACCACCCTATGGTCATTGTTTAACAAGACAAGAATTCTTTGTTTACTGCTACCAGTTTCAAAGTTCAAAAGATGGGAAGTCGTTAGAACGAACCTTTTCCCTTATATGACTGACAACCATTCTAAAATTAGGTGCCTCCCCAAACCCTCTCCTGCCAGAGCTATAATGGGGTACACTGCTGTAAATCATATCTTCAGTTTCATCACCCTGGATAACAAGGATTTACATGAAGTTACAACAATATAGTAAAGATACCGTGTAACTAAAATATATGCTCTCAATTTCCTTGTCATAAAAATGTAAAGGAGATGAAACTACAAAAAGGGAAAATGTGAAAAATCTTGCATCTTGGATGTGTCTGTCTATCCACAGTAAGTTCATAACTAAAAAACATTACAAGGGAGACCTTCTCATGTTGCTTCTGTGTATCACTTTGCCTGTGTTCCTTTTATCAGTTATGTGAACAGGCATTTTTAGAAATCAGCCATGTAAGTTTTTGTACAAAAGTTAAAGTTTCTATACCACCGAGTTTAAGCATGACTAGGGGCTCTTGGTGGGTTTCAACTCTAACCTACCCCAACTTGCTGGAATTGAAAGGCTATGTTGTTGTTGTCGTCGTCGAGTTTAAGCATGAATCACTGTTAACAGTAATAGTGGTACTAAAGGAGGGATGCTCCATGGCAAATTTTAAGTTTATATATAAGTAAAAGGGCTCTTTGCTCCCCTAAAGCCTGCAACTAGATGTATCAGATTCCCTCAAAGAACGAAAAAGACCTTAACACTGAAGATGAATGGAATTATCAGAACTGTATCCACATTGTCATTTCCAATTTCAGGCAGAGATGAAACAACAAAGCTCAAAACGGTATAACTAAAGGAGACATACTGGCTTCCTCAACGACCGAGTTGAGACTTTGTAATCTCATTACAATTTGTATTTGACATTACATTGTTAGAGTTTTGAACCAGAATAGTATATGGTCAACCTGATTTATACTGGATACTCACACTTCGACCCTGGAGCACATTCATGAACACAATCGCTTCTTCCTTGAAATCAGGCATTTGAGGAGGGCCATTAGTACATATGTCACACCTGAGATCAAAAGTGAAAATCAGATACACTTGTAAAAAATGTCTGCAATTGAGAACACAGTTTCACATGAGATTGCAAGCGCATCCTTGATTTGTATCACAAGAAGAGTCGTGGAGGAAGTAGAAAAGTACATGCGACATCCATCAGGACCAAAATCTTCGCCGAAGTATTTCACTAATATTTTGGCTCTACATGTTGAAGTGTTCAGAGAATAGCTGCGACCAAAAAAAAAAAAAAAAGAAAAATGCAACCAACTTTAATCCCTTGACATTTAGCAAATATACATGTGATTCCATCACCACAGTTTGATAGCTAGAGACATACTGAAAACAATCACGTAGCATTCTATATGCAGCCTTTGTCTGTTCCTCACTTCTTTTATTAGGAAGGAGTGTCGGTGCTCTCAAAAAATTACAATATAGAGCTGCAGACAATTTCAAGGGGAAAAGTGACACAGTGCAGGAGGAAATAAAGAAAGGCTTGATACTAATTGATAAAAGTAGTGCATGATGAAGGTGTACAGTGTACTTTGAATGAGGACAGAAAGGCGCAGCAGGGAATTTTCAGCATAGAGGTCCATTAAAATTTAAGGGCACCAACAACATCCCCTAAACAACATAGAACATTTTCTAGACTATACCCTACAGCTTTGCTCGTAAACTCAAAAACTCAAAACACAATAAACCAAATAAGAAAACACAGAAGTTGTCATGAAAAACTTAAAAATTAATTGGTCCATCTACAGATGCATATTTAGTGGGAATTACTGAACAGGGAACATTTGGTACAAAGATGCCAATAAAGCTCCAAAGTAAATACCCTAGCCCACTGACATCTTCAAAATTTATGATCATGATTGTTTGACCAGTTTTAGCTAGGTTATGGTAAAAAACAGGATCAAGGTATTGGTGTGCGTTCATAGGGGTGAGTGTACGTGCATGTATGAGTGTCTGCGTCTGTACTATGATTCGCACACAAAAAAAAGATCTTGTGTACTTATGAGCAATGCCGGAAGGGCAAGGAGGAGACCCAGGATTAGGATGCAGCGCAGAGCACACACAAAATGGCTGAGTTCTCAGGGAGTCGGAGTCCTAGGTGCTTTTATTTAGGAGATATTTGGGTTCGAGTCGAGGTCTCATCGCATTGCACAGGAGAGGGTAAGACTTGCCACTGACACTCTTCCCCAGACCCCACACAGAGCGGGAGCTCTCTGCACTGGGTACGCCCCTTATGGCCCCGTTCGTTGGTCTGAAACTGGCTGGAAAACACGGTTCCGGCTGAATTGTTGTGAGAGAAAAACACTGTTCCGGCTGAAAAAAGAAGACAAACAAGCCGAATATGGGGTAAGCCGAACAGGGCCCAAATATAAGGCATGCACGTATTTCAAAATTCAAACTTTGTTATCTTTGACTAACAACTAGCCTAATCATATCAAAAGTTTGTATTACAAAAGTAACATTAGATTTGTATTTAGAAATACCTTCTAATAATCAAACTTTTGTTCCTATACATTATATATTATAAGAGAAATTATAGGTCAAAATATGTTCTTGAAGACCGCACCAAGTAAAATCGCGCCTCATATTCAGAGAGTATGTTAGCCAGTTTTAGTTAGAGATATTAGCAGATTGGATTAGAATATGATTAAAGTCATATGGAGGAAGGACTTGTAACTTGGCCTCGTATCCGCGCCATGGCTGGCACCTAAACGTCGGCCCCGTGGTCCAAGTCCTCACCCTTCCACCTCATCCACCGCCATCTCAACTGGTATCATATTCCTCAGGTCCCGATCCCCTTGCTCAACCACTCTAAATACTTTTACTTAGGAGGCCCATTGTCAACAAAAGTGATGCCTGGAGGTGAAGGCTTCATGTAGTAGTTGCAGCCTTGCAGGTAAACATAAATAATACATGTAACTAGCGTATATGATTCATCAATCATCATATTCTTCAGAGTCTACAAACAGGTGAGAAACATCATGTCTACGAAAACTGTAACAAATCTGAAGCATCACAACTCACTGCAATCTGAGAGCTTTCCATCTCTACCAGCACGACCAGCTTCTTGATAATATGCTTCTAAACTCTGAACAGATCAATTAAACACTGGTGAGAACTCAGACAGAAGTCAAAAACATGAAACAAAAGAAAGGCTAAGCCAATAGGGGATGTATCTGAAAACCTAAATTCTAAGAGAAAGCCTGTATTCTACTAATCAAATCATACTGTTTCTGCCGTGATGTTTCATCAAGAATCTAAATTGGCAGCCTGGCGTAAGCCTTTTTAGCACATGCAGCCATATGATCCCTTAACAACCAAAAAAGAAAGTCAAAAAGGGAACTAGAGAAGCAATAAACAGTCAACGCCCAAAATTTTCATATTGTGCTATGACAACTGCCACTACTGTAAACTCCTAAGTTGAAGGCACACATTTGCTTGTTCAGGTGTAGCCATTGGATAAACATAATAGATATTTTTGTAAACAAGTTTGTACGGTATCCGCTTCTCTGATTTATGAACAGAACAATTTATCATGCATTTTCACCAAACAGGAGTGTGAAATGACATGAACAGGATTGCAGGAAAATTGAGTCTGGAAGTTAATTAGGAAGTACTAAAGGCTATACTAACCTGTGGGAAACCATAGTGAATAATTCGCCTGACATTTGATTTGTCAATTCCCATGCTAAATGCTATGGTAGCCACCACAACCTACATAGAGGGAAAGGTCACTAGAGTAGAGGGAAATAACAGTAGGGGTCAACATAAGTGTAGCAGATGTACAGCACATATGGAAAACTTCTATGGGCATAACAGTTACGAGAACAGGAACCTTTCAAACAAACAGAGATGTGAAAAGTGATTTTGCTGATGGCTCTGAACTTATGTAACTAAAGGAACTACATAGGACTGTAAGATTTCAAAGATCTCTACAAGCTAGAACAGTATATTACTAAACAAACACTTCGGCACTGCAATACTGCATACAGGTGAAATAACTTGTGCGCCAATATTTCAATACCGCTACATATCACCAAGTTTATCTTAGTTCTGTAATTTGGTAAAAAAGGCCACCAGACATAGTATAAGATCCATATAGCAAGAACTCACAAATACTGATATAGTGAAGACTGAAGATTAACTGAGTACTGAAGCATGGACCACACCATATCAGGATTCAGGATTTCAGTTCATTTCTCATTTTAATTCAAGCCATTTTCTCATGGACTGGCACAGCCTAGTAAACAAAAGTGAACGAGCAATAGGCACTAAGAAATAGTATTATTGAAATATCAAAAGAGCTTGCTCATGTGAAACATATAGGATGATATGGGTGTGGATTTAATTGGACAAGTCCAGACCTATCCATGCCAACTGCATCCCAAGACAAGTACCCCTTACACATCCATTCAGTACTCAAAAAGTCACATGCTACGAACAATAAATTACCAATCTTTGAAGAAAGGAGTAAATAAGAAATATACACATCAACCATCTACTACTTCAGGATCTCTAACTGAAAATGCAAAGCTCTATTTCATGCACATTGATGTTTCAAAGACAAAAGGCAGAAAATGAGCACAATGAAATTTGATCTAATAATGAAGAGGTGCAACCTTCTTTTTTTGAGAACGTGCATGGCATGTGTTTCATTAAGAAGTTTTAGAAAGGTTACACGCCCGTCATCACATCACGGCGAGATACCATTAGTGATGGGGTTGAACACAAACAAAAGGTACCGCTAAGCGGTGGAACACACACTGTTGTGACTAACTAAGAAACTAAATGTGCGACCGAAGAGCTTGCTTTGCGCTGCCGTCTAGGCGACAACCACGAAGCGACGGAGAGCCATCCCGTGCTCAGGACGGCTGCGGCACCGCCCGCCCCCTGCGGGCACCAGCCTTGGGGAAGAGCTCCCGCATTGCTGCGCGCTTGGAGGAAGACAACGGCTCTGCAAACGTCTTGTGGAGCTGATCCGCGATGGACACGTCAGGCGTTGCCGGTGATGTCCGTGGTGCGCGCGCCGAGGAAGGCCGCCACTTGTTGAGCATCACCCGCTTGGCCTGCTTCTCCGGCTGCGGGTCACGGTAGACGGATTTTGCTGCGAGTCTGTCGCTGCGCCGTGGCACCAGAGCTTCATCACGCGTGCGCGAGACGCGGAGGCGCGGCGGGGACTGAATCAGCGACTCCGTGAGTGGCGACTTGAGGCTAGCAATGAGGCTAGCAATGAAGTCCTGTACTGAATTGAGTCGGACTGTGGGAGATCCTGCAACAGATGGGGAACAGTCGTCATGGGCCAAGGTGTCCCCGACGGTAGTAGGCTGTGCAGGCTCCTCGTTGTGGGCTTCAAAGTGTAGGCTCCCGACGGTAGTCTGGACAGGAAGCGAGTCCACCACCGTAGGAAGGGGCCCAAGTTGGTCCAGCCCATCTCCAGAAACGTTGTCACCCTCGCTGGGATGGCAGAGGCTAACTGAACCAGCCGAGCGTCCTGTTGTGTTCGCGATTAGCGACCCTCCGCGAACAACGGGCAGAACCACAGGCCATGCAGTGAGCTCATGCTCGTCAGCCACCAACCCCGACGCCCAGGACGTCTGCGGATGGGCGCTTTGCAGCGACATTTCCAGCTCCATGACCAAGAGCGGCTGCTCAGCTGCCACCAGGCATGGTGAAGAGCGCTCGGGGCCCTCCGTGTCAGCGACAAGAAGCATTGGGTCCATCCTGGGAGGCGGCAGTTCCGGTTGCGAGAGGATTCGAAATTCGAAATCCTGGGATGCCTCGGTCGACTGGGAGGAGGAAGACGACACCGTACCTGACGTGCGTGGTCCAGACGACCAAGTACCGTGGCCAAGTTGGACCGGGCAGGGAATCTCGCCAACGACGACAGGTGGCGCTTGCTGGAACGTTGGGCCCCACCCTGGCCCAAGCTGCTGGTCGGGCACGTCGCCGGAGTCAGGGCCATCGTCAGCGTTGCCGAACCGGTGTTGACGCGGCCATGGCCCTGAATTGCCTCGGCTTCCCCTGTTCATCCAGTCGGTGTCGTTGCCGAACCGGTGACGACGTAGGTGATGGAGCGGACTGCCCCCATCTGTGCCTGATGCCTGACGATGCGGTGAACGACCGCGTCTGCAAGCTCTCGCGCGGTGCTCCGTGCGTTTGCAGATCAGGCAGCGCGAAGGAAAGCGGCACTGGGAGGCGACATGCCCCTCGGCGAGGCAGTTGAAGCAGAGGCCTATCAGAGCTGGGGGGCCTGGACGCTGCCGGCGTGGAGGTGGGCGCCCGCGTCTGCGGCAGCAGCGGCGTTGGTTCTGCGTGTGTGGCAGTACCATCTGCCAGCCATCAGCGTCCGGCGCAGGCAGCCGGTGGTGCACCGGGATCTGCCCGGCGGCGCCTTGCTCCCCGGCTGGAAGCGCCGCGGCCGCCCGCTTACGACGACGACGCAGGTGGCGGCGCCTTGGTGCCTGGCCCCCGCAGCCGCGACCCGTGAAGGCCCAGCGGCGCAGGGGTTGGCTTCGCGACGTTCTCGGGAGGGTTCTCCGCGACGGGGGCGGCCAGGATCCGCCCAGCGACGCCTTTGAAAGTGCATTTGCCCCCTACGTGGTTTTTTTTTTTGATTACATCCAAATTAGGTACTAATGTGATCTTAATGAGATATGTCGCAGCTATTAGTCTCATGAAAGATTCAAAGAGTTGATAAATATGAAATAGCATCCCTCAATTGTTGAAGTTGTAAAGGCGGACGAACTAAAAACGCTATCTAAAGGTTTTATTTTTGTTTTTGAGTTTAGAATCCGCCGTACTATAAAGAGAGATGCAGATTTAGTTGATTTGAGAAAGATAGAGTGCTCAAGCATAAAAATAAAATCAAAAGAGAGACACTCTAGCACTCCACGAGCACGTAGATTATTTTTCTGTGACTGTCGATGTCGGAAGTCCCGACGTAAGCCGGAACTCCCGACCGTCGGAAGTCACGACTCATGCCGGAAGTTCAGACTCCTAGTCACTTAGCCTGCGCGGTGACTGTGGACGTCGGAAGTCCCGACGTGAGTCGGAACTCCCGACGGTCGAAAGTCCTGACCCAAGCCGGGAGTCCCAACACCTATGGTTCTACTGGCTGGCTGTCTGCGCTCATCAGAAGTCCTGACGTACGTCGGAACTTCCGACCGTCGGAAGTCCGGACCTTGTCGGGAGTCCCGACACTGAGCTTTATTGGTTTACTGATTGCGCACGTCGGAAGTCCCGATGTACGTTGGGAGTCCCAACCGTCAGAAGTCTCGACGTTTGTTGGGAGTTCCGACATTGACTTGCACACGCGGACTTTTGACCCTGCGTGAATAGTGCTTTCTGTTAACGTCGGAAGTCCCGAGATCTGCGTTAAAACTTCCGACGTAGATCTGAACGGTTAGATTTCTACTAAGAGTATAAGTACCTCTCTCTTCACTTCTAACCGTTAGAGACTCATTCACGGCTGACCTAACTTCGTCCAAATAGCTCCCAAGCAAGAAAGGCTCATCTCTCATTTCTCCTTTGCTCTAATATCCGATCCCCTAGGGTTTTGAGTGAAAGGAGAGTGGATTAAGTGAGAGAATCACTTTGGAAAGCTTGAGCATTTGATTTCTTCGTCAAGTCGGTTGATTTTGCATCTATTACTCTTGGGGCTTTGCCCTAGCCGGCTAGGCGTTGCCCAAGTGCTTTCATCTTGTGGAAGAGACTTGGAAAGTTTCTATTACCCTTTGATTTTTTAGTGGAAAGCTTAAGTGACCTTTGTGGTCGCTTTGAGAGACAAGAAGGTGGAATAGACTCCGACCTTTATGGTCACCTCAACAACAAGGACGTAGGAGCTCCTTTATGGGGTTGCCGAACATCGAGATAAATTTTTGTGTCTCGTGTGCTTGTTGTTGTGATTGCTAGTGATTACTTGTATTTGTTTGTCTCTCTCGAACTTCATTTTAAGGTTTGGACTCGATCTATGTTTTGAAGGCATTACGGTGTCAAGGGAGTGACCCAACATCTTCACCAAACCATTAAGAAGTGGGGTTGTAAGATTATTTATCCGCAAAGTTAAATTTGGCACTGCTTTTGTAGTTCACGTAGGCGTCGGGATTGCTGACGTTTGTGTCGGAACTTTTGACGACGTTTGGAGTTCCGACCCAAATGCCTGGACTTCCGACATTGACTGACAAATTTGAACTTAGCATTTGCAGTTAATTTTTAGATACGCCTATTCACCCCCCTCTAGGCATTGTTAGATCCTTTCAATTGGTATCAGAGCAAGGTCTTCTTTTAGCGCTTCACCACGTGAGAAGAAACAATATCGAGTCCGACAAGATGCAAGCCGTTGCCGTTGAGATGGCCAAGAAAATAGCTGAAGAGTTGATGGCTGCTCAAGTCAAGCTCTTTCAAGATGAAATGAAAAAGATGCAAGATAAGATGAGCAAGATGAAGGAAGAATTGAGCAAGAAGGTTGATGATGTAATAAGTGGCAAGAATTATACAAGTGACAAGAATAAAGCAAACAAATATGCCGCTAGTGATATTGGAGCCGGTGAGCATGCTCATGGAAATGGAATATATTCAAATATGAGCTTTGACTATGGACAACTCATAAAAGGTTCAACACTACATACTCCGTCCGTCAACATTGGCAAGCCACCTCACTTTGATGGAACAAGGTACATCGATTGGTCTTACAAGATGAAGATGCATCTCATTGCCGCAAGACTTTGGGAAGTTGTGGATGTTGATGTGATGATTCCTACCGATGAAGATAGAGAGATAACTCTAGAAGAAGTGCACAACCTCCATCAAAATGCACAAGCCGTAGCATTGCTTGTGTCAAGCCTAGCTCCGGATGAGTTTAGAAAAGTGAATGGAATGGAAAGTGCAAAACAAATTTGGGATACTTTGAAAGTGTCATTTGAAGGAGATAGAAGTGTGAGAAAAGGCAACATTGAGTTACTTCATGGTGAATTGGAAAGATTTATGTTCTTGCAAAATGAAACAACCCAATCCATATTTGATAGGCTTATGGCATTGGTCAACCGCATAAGAGCTCTTGGAAACAACGAATGGGATGACAACAAGGTTGCTAGAAATATGTTAAGAACCTATAGAGCCAAGAACAACATGCTAGCATCCGTGATCATGGAAAGGCCTAGTTATGATGAGATGACACTCCAAGAAGTTCTTTTAAAACTCAAGCATCATGAGTGTCTAGATGAAGATGCGATCAATGTTCACAATCAAAATCCTAATGCAATGGGATACAACAAGAGTGCAACCCTTAAAGCAACTCAACAACATGAAGGTCAAGGTTTAAGTCAAGAGAAGAAGAAGAAAGTGAAGGATGATTCCTCAAGTGGAGAAGAAGATTTCGATGCAAAGGTCGCATTTGTAATTAGAAATCTTAGAAAGTTTTTGAAGAAGAAGAGCAACCACAAGACCTATGGTGATGGAAAGAGAAGGTTCAAAAAGAGATTTTGCTATGGATGTGGTCAAACCGGTCACTTCATAGCCGATTGTCCTAATGAGAAGAAAAAGCACAAGCATGACAAGGATGAAGACAAGAAGAATAAAGGCAAGAAGAGAGGTGAAGCTCATCTTGGGAAAGAATGGGAGTCAAGTGATAGTGACTCAAGTGATGATGAAAAGAAGAAGATGGGAGCCACAAACATTGCCATCCACCGCTCTTCTTCACCGACCATGATCTTCCCCGACTCAACTTCACCACTAAAACTTTTCCCCAACCTATCTTCACCACCGAAGCTCTTCTCCAACCTCATCGACAACAACTACTACACCCCAACTTGTCTCATGGCAAAAGGGGAGAATGTACATACTACACCCGATCCCTCTAGTGATGAGTATGATAGTTGTGATGATAACATAGAAGAAATTAAAGCAACCATGATAAAGAAATTTGGTAAAAAGGCCTTCACTAAATTAAAATGCTAATGAAGAAATTAGAGAAGAGGAATAGATGCTTAGAGTTGCAAGGAGATTAATCACTCAAGAGAGAGAAAACCTTGCACTTGAAGCATCTATCGCCGAGGAAAAGATGAAGGTTGAGAGGTTAACCGTAGAATTGTCTTTAGCCAATGACTCAATTAGGGAAATTGACTAAGGAACATTCCTCGGTTGATGATCAAGTAGCTAGCCTCAAGAATGAGAAGAGTATAGCTCAAGAAAGCCTCACACGCTTGAAAGAAAAATACCAAAATCTTGAGCTAAACTATAGTACTCTTTGAGCTAGCACTTCAACTCCTCTTAAGGCAACCGAAGACTCTAATGTCTTCACTAGTAATGGTTGTGAAAGATGCTATAAAATTGATGTGATTGTATATACAACTAACCTTGTTGAGTTAGAGAAGAAAGACAAAGATTCATAGGTTGAAGATGACCTTGAAGAATACAAGTGTCAAGAGCAATCCAACAAGACTATATACAAGTCATCAAGGCACCCATCAATCAAGGAAGGCATTGGCTACAATAGGTATGATGGAAAGGCCAATGGAAGAAACATGATCAATGGTGTGCCTTGTGTGAAGTTCAACAAGAGCGTTGCTCTTGATGAGCTTATATGCAAGGCCAACAACAAGGTATACATTCCAAAGATCCAACCTACAAGTAACAAGACAATCAAGACGAAGCAATACGAGGCCCCCAAGCCACAAGCACCACTTCCATGGTGCTATGCTAGTGACTATATGTGTTGTTGGGGCAAGGATGGCAAGATTGTGGTCAACTATGTTGGTGCCCAAAAGAGAAAAGAAATTATGAGAAGTGTTTGGGTGCCCAAGTTTTATGTGACTAACCCCCTAGGACCCAAATCTTTTTGGGTACCTAAAACAAAAGCTTAATTTGTCTTTGTAGGAATATTCCTCTGGTGGAACAAGTTGGGTGTTGGATAGTGGATGCACCAATCATATGACCGGAGAGAAGGACATGTTCACATCATTCCAACCAAGTCATGATCAAAGTGGAATTATTGTGTTTGGTGACAATGGAAAATGAGAAGTCCTCGATTTGGGTAAAATTGCTATATCAAATGACAATTCCATTTCAAATGTTTTACTTGTGAATTCGTTGAGATACAATTTGTTGTCTGTCTCACAACTTTGTGAGATGGGTTACAATTGTCTCTTTACGGATAAGGGTGTGGAAGTATATAGAAGGGAGGATTCCTCTATTGCATTTACAGGTCATTTAAAAGGGAAACTCTATCTAGTTGATTTCACATCAAATAGAGTAAATCCTGAGACTTGTTTAATGGCAAAATCTAGCATGGGTTGGTTATGGCATCGCTGACTTGCCCATGTTGGGATGATGAACTTGGCCAAACTTTAAAAAGGCGAACACATCCTTGGACTAACAAATGTCTCTTTTGAGAAAGATATGATTTGTAGCGCATGCCAAGCGAGAAAATAAGTTAGAGTTAAACATCCCGTCAAGAATGTTGTGACAACCGAAAGGCCATTGGAGTTGCTTCACATGGACATATTTGGACCCGTCGCTTATATAAGCATTGGTGGTAACAAATATGGTTTCGTAATTGTTGATGATTATTCTCGTTTCACTTGGGTATTCTTCTTGCGTGAAAAGAGTGAAGTCTAAGGTATCTTCAAGAAGTTTACAAGAAGAGCCCAAAATGAGTTTGATGACAAAATCAAGAGAGTTAGAAGTGACAATGGGACGGAGTTCAAGAATACCAACATTGAAGAGTTTCTTGATGATGAAGGAATCAAGCATGAGTTTTCGGTTCCATACACTCCACAACAAAATGGTGTTGTGGAGAGAAAGAACTGAACACTCATAGAAGCCGCAAGAGCAATGTTGGATGAGTACAAGACTCCAACCAACTATTGGGCGGAAGCGGTCAACATGGCATGCCATGCAATCAACCGCTTATATCTTCACAAGAAAAGAGAAAAGACCGCCTACGAACTTCTAATCGGTAAAAAGCCTAAGGTGCACTACTTTAGAGTTTTTGGATCCAAGTGTTTCATACTTAACAAGAAATCTAAAAGCTCTAAGTTTGCACCAAAGGTTGATGAAGGTTTCATGCTTGGTTATGGTACTAACGAACATGGATATTGTGTTTTCAATAAAACCACCGGTTTGATTGAAATCGCGGTAGACGTGAATTTTGATGAAACCGATGGCTCTCAAAAGGAGCAAGTCAATGTTGAGATTATAGGTAATGAAGAAGCTACACACAAAGCAATCAAGAAACTTGCCATTGGTGAAGTAAAGCCCATCGAAGACGAAGATGAAGACCATGTTGTGCATGATGATCTTGATCCAACCATTCATCATGTTTCATCCAATGAGCATGGTGAAGCTTCCGCCACAAGAAATAATCAAGATGGGAGATCAAATGAAGCATAAGGTCATTCTCATGAAGATGGTGTCAACAACGAGCAAGCTCAACCTCAACTCAACAATGAAGAAAGAAGTGAAGTCAACCCTCCACAAGCTCATGATTATGATCCTCCAATCGATCATGACCATGATGATGATGATGATGGCCCTATCCAAAGATCAACTCAAGTGCCACATCCTAGAGTGCATCAATCCATTTAATGGGATCATCCCATTGATAACATATTGGGGAGCATTCGACGAGGGGTAACTACATGTTCCGTTTAGCAAGTTTTTGTGAACATTACTCGTTTGTTTCTCCTTTGGAACCTCGTAGGGTGGAAGAGGCACTTGATGATCCGGATTGGATGATAGCCATGCAAGAGGAGTTGAACAACTTCACTCGGAATGAAGTATGGTCCTTGGTAGAAAGGCCCAAGCAAAATGTGATTGGAACCAAGTGGGTCTTCCCCAACAAGCAAGATGAGCATGGCGTGGTAACAAGGAACATGGCAAGATTGGTTGCTCAAGGATTCACTCAAATTGAAGGCTTGGATTTTGGGGAGACCTATGCACCGGTGGCTAAGCTAGAATCAATTCACATTCTACTTGCCTATGCCACCCATCATGACTTCAAGCTTTATCAAATGGACGTGAAGAGTGCATTTCTCAATGGCCCCCTATCCGAGTTGGTGTATGTAGAGCAACCATCGGGCTTTGAAGACCCCAAGTATCCAAACCATGTCTACAAGCTCGACAAGGTGCTCTATGGGCTTAAACAAGCCCCTAGAGCTTGGTATCATTGCTTAAAGGATTTCCTACTCAAACAAGGTTTTGAGATAGGAAAGGCCGATGCTACTTTGTTTACTCGTAAAGTCAATAATGATATCTTTGTTTGCCAAATATATGTCGATGACATAATATTTGGTAGTACTAATGTGGCTTTTTGTGAGGAATTTAGTAGGATAATGACAAATAGGTTCGAGATGTCCATGATGGGAGAGTTGAAGTTCTTCCTTGGATTTCAAATCAAGCAACTCAAGGATGGCACGTTCGTAAGTCAAACCAAGTACACCAATGACATGTTGAAAAAGTTTAACTTGGACAAGGCCAAGCCCATCAAGACACCCATGCCAACCAATGGATATCTTGATCTTGATCAAGGAGGAAAGGACGTTGATCAAAAGGTATATCGCTCCATGATTGGATCACTTCTTTACCTTTGTGCATCTAGGCCCGATATTATGCTTAGCGTGTGCATGTGTGCAAGATTTCAAGCTAATCCGAAAGAATGTCATTTGATGGCCGTTAAGAGAATTTTTCGGTATTTAGTGCACACTTCTAATCTTGGCTTGTGGTATCCTAAGGGCTCCACTTTTGAGTTACTTGGCTATTCCGATTCGAATTATGCCGGTTGCAAAGTAATCCAAAAGAGTACTACCGGGACTTGCCAATTTATTGGTCGATCCTTAGTGTCTTGGAGCTCTAAGAAGCAAAATTCGGTTGATTTGTCCACCACCGAAGCCGAGTATGTGGCGGCCGGTGCTTGTTGTGCCCAACCACTTTGGATGAAGCAAACCTTAAAGGACTTTGGATGTGAGTTAACCAAGATTCCACTTTTGTGTGACAACGAGAGTGCCATTAAGTTGGCAAACAACCCTATAAACCACTCTCAAACAAAGCACATAGACATCCGGCATCATTTTTTGAGAGACCACGAAGCCAAAGGAGATATCACTATTCATCACGTGAGCACCGAAAAGCAATTAGCCAATATCTTCACAAAGCCCCTAGATGAGTCAAGATTTTGTGCTTTGAGGAGTGAACTAAATCTCATTGATTCTCATAACGTGGCTTGATCCCTTGCACACACTTTTTGTTTGATCTAGTTAGAAGAAAAGACTTAAGAAAACATTGTGTGACACTTTCAAAATCTATTTTATAATTTTCATGAGTGACTATTGCTTTGTGCTGGTTGAATGAAATCTAGTCACTTGTGAAAATATTAGTGTCCATCATATTTTTGCCCCACATGGTAAAGTGAGTGCAAATTGAGGTGTTTTTTAGTTTCCCTTCATCAGAAGTCCCGACGTAGGTCGGAACTCCCGATGGCCAAAATTCATGGCTCGCGCCGGAACTCCCGACAGCCGGAAGTCCCGACGTACACCGGGAGTCCCGACGCAGATCCGGCTTTTCACCGCGCCGCGTTGGTTGACCACATCATTTATATCCGGCCCGGATCTTTTTACTGCGGTTATTTCCTCCCTCCTCCCTTCCTGTCGCCCCCAATCCCTCTCCACGCGCCACCATCGCCTCTCCTCGCCGCCATCGTTCCTCCTCGCGCCGCTGTGTTGCGCCCTGCCCGCATCTCTGGCCTACCGAGAGCTCCGACCCCCATTTCTTTCTGTTGCACCACTAGAGGTCTTGCCGCCAGTCCTGATCTCTCCTCCCCCATTCCACCATCTGTGCCTTGGTGTTCTTCCTCGGATTGGTGGTGGAGATTCTGTTGGTGGAGGTGCTCGCGCTCGTGGATTAGTTCGTGGACTGTGATTTCGTTTCTCTTCGTCTCCTCTTTCCTCGATTCAAGGTACTACCGTGGCGCCCTAACCCTATTGTCATTATACCTTGCGCTTTGCCTCTATTCTTTCTCCCTATCTACTCCTCTATCTTCCTTGTATGAATGTGTGTCGTGATTTGAAGCCCCATGAATGGGATGGTCACCATGTGCGTCGGAGGTCCCAGAGACCGTCGGAGGTTCCGACCGTCGGAACTACCGACGACAGGCTGGAACTCCCGGCTGTCGGAAGTACCGACTCCGCCCAAGACTCCTGCCCCTAGGGTGACCACTCCATTCATGTTTCTTCAATTCTCTATGTTCGTTTGTGTCTCGTTGTATTGTTTTTTAGTTCCACTTCGTGTTCTTCGCAGTCATGGACGGTGGCAGTCCCTCGCATCATAAGGAGAAGCGATCCAAGAAGAACCAAGATCATGCCGCTATCCCCAAGCTGTCTGGCCACACCAAAGCGACATATCCTCATATTGGTGCTGGTGGTCCCCGTGCTGCTGCTGGTGGTTCCTATGCTGCCCGTCGCCACGACGACCAAGGGTCATCGGCTGCCGCTACTCCTCCTTCTCCTACCTCTGTTGGGGATGTGCCGATGGTTGATGAAGAAGAGGAAGCTCTTGAGCATCCTGGTGCACCATTGCTGCTCCACCGGTTCGCACACTGACTCGTGGTCCAGGGTTTGTCTCTCAGCTTATTTCGTTCCCGGGCATTTCGCCGATCATGTGGGAGCCCACCATAGCTCCGAATCCTGCTGGCGGCTGGACTCCTCCTCTACCAGTGGACTATCATCACCGGGTTAAGGACATCAGGTCCATGAGGGGACGAAATCTTTATGCTGAGGATGAGAAGGATCTACGACTTGAGTATCGTTTCTAGCACCCATTCCATTATGACTTTTATGATTCCATTCTCTATTGGAAGTTCTTGAAGAAGAGGGAGCCACCGGTTCTTCAGATGAAGTGCATAGATGCTTATTCTCTTGGTAAGTTCATAGAGCCCGAGTTGGAGAAGATGGTTTGTGATATACACTCAATGGGGTTGTCTTACTTGCTGGAGTTTAGAAAGCATTGGAACAATGAGCTCATCTGTCAGTTTTATGCTTCCTATCATCATGAGAGAGACCCGATCGGTGTTGTTGACGTTATTCATTGGACCACTCAAGACAAGCATTATAAGGTGGACTTCATCACTTTCTCTCGCCTTCTTGGTTTGAGTCACACCGACCGCACTGCACCTGAGTTGACTGAGTATGACGAGGTAGTTTTGGAGGAGTACCAGCACATGTATCTTGATGGACATACAACTGATGGTCAGACAGTGTTTCTAAAGCCCTACTATTACGTCCTAAATAACATCCTGTGACATATCTTGTATCTGAAGGTAGGTGACTCCACCTTCCTTCATGATGATTCTCAGAAGGTGCTTCAGCGATTTGGCGATGATTTTGAGAAGTTTTCCATCAGCCGCTATATTTGGAACAAGATACATGATGCTACTAAGGATCCAGTGAAGCATCTTCCCTATGCACCATACATTATGCATGTCATTGAGCAAGTGTCTGGCATTCGGTTCCCCATAGACACTTAGCACAATCTCCTAAAGATTTCCAACAAGACATCCATCTCTGCTGCAAGAGAATTGAGGGAGAAAGGTGCTGCACAGCCAAAGCAAAAGGGAAGGGTGTTTCGGGTTCTTGCTCTCACTGTGGTGCTTCACCACCTGCTTGTGCCCGATCTTCTAGTGCCAAGCCCCTCTCTTCTTCCTCCTCGGGTAAGAAGCCAAGCAAATTCAAGTTCCTCGTGACATACATGTTTGGACAGTGTTGTGCTAGTGCTCAACATGAGCACGATATGCAAGAGCGGCTCTACCGGTTGGAACAACATGCAGGGATTATCTCTTCTCCTCTACCGCCGTTTGTGCCTCCCCGTGATCCGTTGGCTCTATATGATGAGGCTTGTGCGGCATATGAAGATGATGCGACTTCTCACCCACATGGCAAGGGGAAGGTGACTCAAGAAGATGAGGAATACATAAACGATGATGATGATGAAGACGACGATGGTGGTGAGGACGGTGACCAAGATGAGGATGATGAATACGAGGATGAGTAGTTGGTTTTTCATGCGGCCTACCCCTTTTGGCACTTGTTGACAAAGGGGGAGTGTTAGGCTTTGATATCTTGTAATAAGTTAGTTGGTTATTTCCTTTCGAGACTTTAAAACTTCTAGCTTGTATGCACTAAGTCATGTGGTGGCTACTTTGTGATGGACATCTATTTATATGTGTTTGTGATGAATGATTGTAGGATAAGTAAAGTTCTTTTATCTACCTTATTCGCTTGTACTTGTCTATACTTGTGATGGTGGATGTTTTTGGATGGCCATGTGTTGCTTCAAGTTTTTACTTTGAAATCTTGGCCATCATACTCCATTTACTTGTTGTGTGAAATAACATATCATATTGCATTTCTTTTCACGGATATCTATTTGTTCTCACACACTTGTTGCACCCCACGGATTACAAAATTTAGGGGGAGCTTTTGTCTTGATTTGTGCAAATCATGTATAGATGATTCTAATTGAAATTCAAATTCATGCATACATCAAGGGGGAGCTCTTCATAAATTTTAGGGTTCAAAAGCTTTAAAATCTTTCATTCTTATAAAAGCCTAAGTTGATTGTCATCAATTACCAAAAAGGAGGAGATTGAAAGTGCATTTACTCCCTATGTGGGTTTTGGTGTATTGATGACATCCAAATTAGGGACTAATGTGATCTTAATGAGATATGTCACAGCTATTAGTCCCATGAAAGATTCAAAGAGTTGATAAAGATGAAATGGTATCCCTCCATTGTTGAAGTTGTAAAGGTGGACAAACTAAAAACGCTCTCCAAATGTTTTATTTTTGTTTTTGAGTTTAGGATCCGCCGCACTATAAAGAGGGATGCAAATTTAGTTGGTCTGAGGAAGATAGAGTGCTCAAGCATAAAAAATCAAAAGAGAGACTCTAGCACTCTCACGAGCATGTAGATTATTTTTCTATGACTGTCGGTGTCGAAACTCCCGACGTAAGCCAGAACTCCCGACCGTCGGAAGTCATGACTCATGTCGGAAGTTCTGACTCTCAGTCACTTAGCCTATGCGGTGACTGTGGACGCCAGAAGTCCCGATGTGAGTTGGAACTCCCGACCGTTGGAAGTCCCAACCCAAGCCGGGAGTCCCGACACCTATGGTTATGCTGGCTGGCTGGCTGCGCTCATCGGAAGTCCCAACGTACGTTGGAACTTCCGACCGTCGGAAGTCCCGGACCTTGTCAGGAGTCCTGACACCTAGAGCTTTACTGGTTTACTGACTGCGCACATCACGTACGTCAGGAGTCCCGACCGTCGGAAGTCCCAACGTTTGTTGGGAGTTTCGACATTGACTTCCACACGCGGACTTTTGACCCTGTGTGAATAGTGCTTTCTGTTAACGTCGAAAGTCTCGAGATCTACGTCGAAACTTCCGACGTAGATCTGAACGATTAGATTTGTACTAAGAGTATAAGTACCCCGATGTAGGTGATGGAGCGGACTCCCCCATCTGTGCCTGATGCCTGACGATGCGGTGAACGACCGCGTCTGCAAGCTCTCGCGCGGTGCTCCGTGCGTCTGCAGATCAGGCAGCGTGAAGGGAAGCGGCACTGGGAGGCGACATGCCCCTCGGCGAGGCAGTTAAAGCAGAGGCCTATAATAGCTGGGGGGACTGGATGCTGCCGGTGTGGAGGTGGGCGCCCGCATCTATGGCAGCAGCGGTGTTAGTTCTACGTGTTGGGCAGTACCATCTGCCAGCCATCAGCGTCCGCCGCAGGCAGCTGGTGGTGCACCGAGATCCACCTAGCGGCGCCTTGCTCCTGGCTGGAAGCGCCGCGGCCGCCCGCTTACGATGACGACGCAGGTGGCGGCGCCTTGGTGCCTGGCCCACAGCCATGACCCATGAAGGCCTAGCGGCGCAGGGGGTCGGCTTCGCGATGTTCTCGGGAGGGTTCTCCACGACGGGGGAGGCCAGGATCCGCCCAGCAGTGCCTTTGAAAGTGTATTTGCCCCCTATGTGGGTTTTGGTGTTTTGATTACATCCAAATTAGGGACTAATATGATCTTAATGAGATATGTTGTAGCTATTAGTTCCATGAAAGATTCAAAGAGTTGATAAAGATGAAATAGTATCCCTCAATTGTTGAAGTTGTAAAGGCGGACGAACTAAAAACGCTCTCCAAAGGTTTTATTTTTGTTTTTGAGTTTAGGATCCGTCGCACTATAAAGAGGGATGCAAATTTAGTTGATTTGAGGAAGATAGAGTGCTCAAGCATAAAAATAAAATCAAAAGAGAGACACTCTAGCACTCCACGAGCACGTAGATTATTTTTCTGACTGTCGGTGTCGAAAGTCACGACGTAAGCCAGAACTTCCGACCGTCGGAAGTCACGACTCATGCCGGAAGTTCTGACTCCTAGTCACTAAGCCTACGCGGTGACTGTGGACGTCGGAAGTCCCGACGTGAGTCGGAACTCCCGACAGTCAGAAGTCCCGACCCAAGCCGGGAGTCCCGACCCAAGCCGGGAGTCCCGACACCTATTGTTTTGTTGGCTGGCTATCTGCGCTCATCAAAAGTTCCGACGTACGTCGGAACTTCCGACCGTCGGAAGTCCCGGACCTTGTCGGGAGTCCCGACACCTGGAGCTTTACTGGTTTACTGACTGCGCACGTCGGAAGTCCCGACGTATGTCGAGAGTCCCGACCATCGGAAGTCCCAATGTTTGTCGGGAGTTCCGACATTGACTTGCACATGTGGACTTCTGACCTTGTGTGAACAGTGCTTTTTGTTAACGTTGGAAGTCCCGAGATCTACGTCGGAACTTCCGACGTAGATCTGAACGGTTAGATTTCTACTAAGAGTATAAGTACCCCTCTCTTCACTTCTAACCGTTACGAACTCATTCACAGCTGACCTAACTTCGTCCAAATAGCTCCCAAGCAAGAAAGGCACCTCTCTCCTCCCTCCTTTGCTCCAATCTTTGATCCCCCTAGGGTTTTGAGTGAAAGGAGAGTGGATTAAGTGAGAGAATCACTTTGGAAAGCTTGAGCATTTGATTTCTTCGTCAAGCCAATTGATTTTGCATCTATTACTCTTGGGGCTTTGCCGCTAGCCGGCTAGGCGTTGCCCAAGAGCTTTCATCTTGTGGAAGAGCCTTGGAAAGTTTGTATTACCCTTTGATTTCTTAGTGGAAAGCTCAAGTGACCTTTGTGGTCGCTTTGAGAGAGGCAAGAAGGTGGAATAGACTCCGACCTTTGTGTTCACCTCAACAACGAGGACGTAGGAGCTCCTTTGTGTGGTTGCCAAACCTCAGGATAAATCTTTATGTCACGTGTACTTGTTGTTGTGATTGCTAGAGATTACTTGTATTTGTTTGTCTCTCTCTCTTGAACTTCATTTTAGGGTTTGGACTCGATCTACGGTTTGGAAGCATTAGGGCGTCAAGGGAGTGACCCAACATCTTCACCAAACCATTAGGAAGTGGGGTTGTAAGATTATTTATCCGCAAAGTTACATTTGTCACTGCTTTTGTAGTTCACGTAGGCATCGAGACTACTAACGTTTGTGCCGAAACTTCTGGCGATGTCGGGAGTTTTGACCCAAACGTCGGGACTTCCGACATTGATTGACAAATTTGAACTTAGCATTTGCAGTTAATTTTTAGATACGCCTATTCACCCCCCTCTAGGCATTGTTAGATCCTTTCAGCCTTGCTCCCCAGCCGAAAGCGCTGCAACAGCCCGCATGCGACGATGGCGCAGGCGGTGGCGCCTTGGTGCCTGGCCCGCACCCACGGCTCGTGACCCGGCGGCGCGGGAGGGACTAGGTGCGAAACATCCTAGGGAGGGGTCTCCTTGATGGGGCGGCTAAGAGGGCCCACTGGTGGCCTCTAGGTACGGAGAGGGGAGCGCTCGCCATCAGATTCGTCGGAGAGGAAACAAGAATCCTCCATCCAACGCAAGCTCTTAGACTTGCTCGGTGGAGGAGGGAAAGAATGGGGCAGCATCTAGGGAGAGCGAGGCCAGGGACTTTGTAGCGGCAACTGAGGCAGGAGATTGGGAGGTGGCTTCCGGCAGGATGTGATGGGGAAACAAGGAGGAGGCAAGGTGGAGGACGAGGTAGAAGAGGGGGGCGCCGCCGATGCCGGCGGAGGCCGGCAGCGGCGCTGACGGGGAGGGGGCAGACATCCGGTGGCGCATGAGCTAGCCGGATCTAGGGAGGAGACACGGCTCGCTGGGACTAGGGCACGGTTGGAGGCAGCGGTGGAGGCGGGGCTAGAGCAAGGCGCAGTGGAGGAGGGAAGGGGAGGGGAGGTGAAAGGAGCCGCCGGGCCCGGGACGGCTCCCGACGGCGGTGGCGGCGAAGGGTAGGTGACGGACGCCAGGGGCGCTAGCGAAGCATCGCTGCCCTATGAGGTGAAAATAATCAAGAATCTCACATGAACACCCTTAATTGTTTTATATTGTCTAGGAATCGAGGGAGGAAAAGAATCGAACTTTCACCACCCCTCGTGTTTTCCAAACCACAGCCTTCCCCCCCTAGCATATAATATTTCCAGTCATATTTGAGATAAAACAGAAATAAACTGAAGACAGCATTTGCTACCTCTAAGTCGTTGCAATGAAACTGTTGATGCACCTACCTCAAATGGGATTTAGGCATCTGAAAAAAGTGTCAGATAGCTCCAAACAAATTATAGGGTGTCAATATTAAGAGAATAGATAATCTCATGAACTTCTAGAACATTAGAATGTATGTACAAATGGTTCACACTTATTGATTCTCTTTTCTCTAAGAATGAGTTCATTACGCATACAGAAAAACAATGATGACTACCTTTGCATTATATGCTGCAGCTCTGAGACCAGATTTGCAAACGAAGTTGGCTAGTTCAACGGTTTCTTTCCTTGTGGGTACATAAACAATTGTAGGACCTTGATTACCACATTCTGAGGAGCTAGTTTGATTGGATTGAGAAGGGGACTTGGAGCTCTCAGGCCGTGATTCAAGGAATTCTCCACATGAAACTACAAAAGAAAGTTCAGTTTCATTCCAAGGATCTAACATACTCAAAACAAAACGATCTAAAAAATAAGACAAAGTACTTTTTCTTAATCACTGAAGCTGTACACTAAAAAGCAAATCACCATACAAAGTTGATCATCGGTTAGTCCATTACCATCAAAATCATCAACTCCTTGATACAGATCCAACTCATTTTCAATGTTTTCTTTTACCAAAGTCATGCTAGTTTTTGTTTTTCCAACATTCTTATCCCCATGGCTTGTAGAATTAGCATTTTCATCTTCATCATCTGATGCACTATCATTTAGAGATTCATATGAACTGCTTTCAGAGTCAGTGTCAATTTGATGAAGAATTTGCTGCCCTTTCCTTGAAGCATTATATGTCCCTATCAGTTCTTGGAAGTCCTTTCCATATGATGAGGCAGAAGTTTTGCTGTGCTTTACCTAACAAATTGGGAGGGGAAGTAAGAGTGTAAGCAGCACAGATTAGCAAATAGTGGCATATGATAACTGCTTATCAGTAGTAAGTCCTAAAACCCTCTCAAGCTTCTACTGCATATGAACTAAGAACAAGGCAAAGCACAAACAATAAGCAGGTATCACATTTTGCGAGAGGATCATGGACCTATTGTTTTTGAGCAAAAAATACAGCAGGGGAGGCCCCCACTATGAGATTTTATTAAAAAGCAAAAGCCAGAAAATTGTATAGAGGAGAAAGAACAACAAAAACAAAAACCACCCAAGAGGCTGAGGGAGCCACTGGTCAGCTAAGAACTAAGAAAAGGAGTCTATACGAAGGAGGAAAACAAAGCGCTTGTCTTCAGACCATTCTAAGAGCTTGAAGTCAAGCCTCATCCAAAAAGGAGCATTTCCAGGAGGAGAAAGAGGGTCATCCTCTGTCAAATATAAAGTTATTTCGCTGCTTCCATATGTGCCAGGCAGCAATGATGAAGATCTCCATAAACAAGGGATTTTGATATTGCTGTTTCGACTGCATCATCATTTGGAAGAAATCATTTTGAAAGTTCTAGTGCATGTTCAAGTGTTGCCAGCAGGCCTGACTGAATGGATAGCTGAAGAAGAGGAGGAAAGCAGTTTCCTCAACATTCTGATTGCAGAGAATGCAGTTATAGTTATTGCCCTCCAACTTTAAGTTTGTTACTGCATTTTGAGTCCTAGATCCACAGAAAAGGAGCAGGGGGTTGAACATTTCTGTAGGGGAAATTGTAGAATTTAGAAGATGTATAGCGAACTCCGCCTATGGTGGGGTGCCTTTAGTGTCCCAGCATAGCAGGTCCCAAGCCCTGGTAAAGGAGGAGGGTTGTGTTAGGCACGGCGAGCCAATGTAAAAACTTAGCCACTTTAATGGAGATAAAACCTAAATATGTTGTTCGCTGATGATGTAGTGTTAGTGGACGAAAGCCAGGCGGGAGTAAATAGGAAACTAGAGTTATGGCAGCAGACCCTTGAGTCTAAAGGTTTTAGATTGAGCAGAACTAAAACTGAATACATGAGATGCGACTTTGGTAGAGTTGTACAGGAGGGATATGTGAGTTTGGAAGGTCAAGTAGTGCCTAAGAATGATACCTTTCGGTATCTGGGATCGATGCTACAGAGGGATGGAGATATTGATGCGGACGTTAGCCATAGAATCAAAGCAGGGTGGATCAAGTGGTGACAAGCTTCTGGCATTCTCTGTGACAAGAGGGTAACACAAAAGCTAAAAGACAAGTTCTATAGAACGACGATTAGACCGACTATGTTGTATGGAGCAGAATGTTGGCCTACAAAGATTCGACATGTTCAACAACTAAGTGTTGCAGAAATACGTATGTTGCGATGGATTTGTGGTCACACAAGAATGGACAGAGTTCGGAACGATGATATACGTGATCGCCTAGAGGTAGCACCAATTAAAGAAAAGCTTGTCCAACATCGGTTGAGGTGGTTTGGCCATGTCCAAAGGAGACCTCTAGAGGCACCAGTACATTGTGGAGTCCTAAGCCAAGCTAATAATATGAGAAGAGGTAGAGGAAGACCGAAATTGACATGGGGGAGGCAATAAAAAAGAGATTTGAAAGCTTAGGATATACCTAGAGATCTATGTTTGAATAGGAGTACTTGGAAAGCAGTTATTGAAGTGCCTGAACCGTGACTTGAGGCTCTTGATGGGTTTCAACTCTAGCCTACCCCAACTTGCTTGGGACTAAAAGGCTATGTTGTTGTTGTTAGAATATGTATAGCTGTTGCTTTCCTAAATATAGTGCCAAGAGTCTTTTGTATCTTGTTGAACCTGTATAGATTGAATGTAGTATTGCATTCTTTGATATTCTTGTTCGGACAGAGGAAGGTGGAATTGTGACTGGAGGTTGTTATTTGAAAGGAACTGCAACATAGAAATCTTCTTGTTTTTGGTAAAAGAGAAAAGTCTTGGAAACTTGCTCTGCATGACATTGTCATTCCAAAGGTCTGACCAGAAAAGAACAGTAGATCAATCCCCGAGTTTGCAATTAGTGATTCCTCTGAAGAGATCACAAAGTTTCAGGATATCCTTCCACCAAAAAAACCCTTTATCCATAGTTGCATGTGGGATGTCACCATCGGAGTAGCGAGCATGCCAAACAAGCTTGACCTAAGGAATCTCTTTCCTGTTGTAGAATTTGTCTAGGTGTTTAAGGAGTAGAGCAGAGTTTTGGCTTCTAAGATTGATGATACCGAGCCCTCCCTTTCTTTTTGGCTTGCTGCATTTTCTCTAGGCCACTAGAGGTTTCATTTTGGCATTGCTGTCAGAGCCTCTCCAAAGACAGTGTCTTCTTGCTCTGTTAATGTACTCTATAACTGAAATAGGCAGCTGACGAGTGCACATGGCATAGGTAGGAAGAGAGGACAGGACTGAGTTCGCTAGCTCTAGTCTTACAGCATGGGAGAGAAAATTTGAAGTGGTTGTAAGTCTTCTTTCAACTTTGTTCATGATGAATCCAAAGTGCTCCACTCTCGGCTTGGTGGTGCCCATTGGCAATCCAAGGTATGTGAAGGGAAGGGATTCCAATTTGCATCCAAAAATCCGCAGCTAGTGATTTGAGCTTTCTCGAGAGAGAGATTTAGAGGCACCAAACAAGACTTTTTATAGTTAACCCAAGTCCAGCTTGATCGTGAGAAAGATTCTAGCAATCCTTTTAGAGTGAAAAGTTCCATTTGGGAAGCTTTCATGATGAGAATGGTGTTGTCCATGACACGGGATAATAGGATCTTGAGCTGTTTCATAGGAGGGGATAGGGAGATCAAATAGTCCTTCACTGTGACCTCTGTTAATAATGCAATGAAGGAGATCAGCAGCCAAAACAAAGAGAAGGGGAGAAAGAGGATCTCCCTGTCTCACTCCACGTCTGCATTGGAAGTGTTTTCCAGGCGCTCCATTAAGAAGGATGGAAGAGGTTCCTAAATCAAGAATTCATTGGATCCAGTCACACCAAGTATCATCAAAGCCTAGTTGTTTCATCATTTGAATGATCACATTATGTTCAATAGTATCAAAAGCTTTTGTGAAATCAAGCTTGAGAATAATGATTTCTTTCTTGGATTGTTGGCACTGATGAATATACTCATAGGTCCATGACAAGCAGTCCTGGATTGTCCTGGATTTGATGAAGCCATACTGGTTGGTATGAATGAGTGATGTGATCTTGCCTTGGAGCCTGTTGGTTAGGAGCTTTGTGATAATTTTGAGGACACAGTTTAGAAGTGAGATGAGCCTAAAATCATTTACTGAGACAGGGTTGTTTGTCTTGGGAATCAGAGTGATGAAGGAATTGTTTATAGATTGCAAATCCAGGGTTCCATTGAAGAAGTCAAAGCAGAGGGTGCAGAAATCTCCTTTAATTGTTTCCCCGCAACTTTTGATGAAGTATCCATTAAAACCATCTGGACCTGGTGCTTTATCAGCAGGCATTTGTTTGACTATATTATTAATCTCCTCAATTGTGAAGGGTTTTGATAGCTGCCTTAGGTTGCTATTGGACTGGACCAGTTGACTTAAGTTGTATAGCATGTCAGGGCTAGTAGTGCACCCCATTCTTTGTTTGTATTCCTCAAGAAGCAGAGCAACTTTTTCATTGTGATCACACACAGATCTTCCATCTTTAGTTTCAAGGGAAGTGATGGTATTTATCCTGTATCTTTCGGTTGCAGCAGCATGAAAGAATTTTGTACTTTCATCTCCAAATTTAGTCCATCTAATAGTGCATCTTTTCTTCCAATAATCTTTTTGGTGCTTAAGGAGCTTGAGGATGTGGTTCTTCAAAATCTTCCTAAAATTGAATTCTTGAAGAAAAAGAGGCCTTTGTTCTTCTAGTGTATCTAGGATCTCCAGTGTAGAATTGCAGTTTTTTATCAGGCAACTGAGGTTAGAAAGACCTTTGCTCCACTTTTTCAGAGCAGCCCTTAATAGTTTGAATTTGGCAGTGACTCTAGTAGCACTATTAGTTGCTGAGACATTGGAATTCCAGACCGAATTTACCAGATCAAAGAAGCCAGGATGCTCTACTCAGAAATTTTCAAACCTGAAGACATGAGCTTTGGGAATAGAAGTGCCAATTTGAATCTTGCAAGGAATGTGGTCAGAGGTGGGTCTAGCCATTGGAAGAAGCAAAGTGTTAGGGAAGTCACTTGTCCAGTTGGAGGTTGTGAACACCGAGTCTATTTGCTCAAGGAGGGGAGCACTTTGCATATTGCTCTAGGTAAAGTTTCTTCCTTTGAGGCGGATCTCAAGCAGACCCAAGTTACTTATGATTTCATTGAAGATCATCATGTCATTCATATTAGCACCACCTCTATTTCTATCAGATATAGATTTGTAGAAGTTGAAATCCCCAGCAAACATCCAATTCTTCTCTGCATTGATGTCAAGATTGTTGAGCCAGTGCACAAAATTATCCCTTTCTGGGCCTTGGCAAGGGCCGTATACGGACGATAATGTCCAGGTTTGACTATTGTGAGAAGAGATGAATTTGACTGTTACTGTGAATTTGTTTATTTGGATTACCTCTCCTGTGAAAATAGCACTATTCCATCCCATCAGAATTCCCCCAGAAGCACCCTCATAAAGGGAAAAAGCAAATTTGTTAAAGCGCTTTGGAGCTAGTTTTCTAATGAAGGAATGATCAAACTGTTCTCTTTTTGTTTCTTGGATGCAGAAAATGGCACAATCACTCTCATCTATCTTTTCTCTGATGGCATTGCATTTATCTTCAGAGTTTATTCCTCTGATGTTCCAGTTCAAGATGTTCCAATTTCTACTGGAACCACTATTGTTACTGTTGGGCCTTGTATCCATAAGCAACGTGTTGAAATTGCCTCTAAGAACTTTGACTAAACCTAGTCAGAGAAAATCCAAAACCAGCACTCAAACAGTTGCTCTCCAATGGGTGCAAAACCCCAACAGCAAGCCAAATCAGCACCACAAGCAACAGAAGGGAAGCAAAGATGTCCACAGAGAAACTGGGTTTTTTACCACAAGTCTTAAATCAAACAAAATCCGAAGACAACAATAGAAAAGATAGCACTTCTCAAGGTATTCTGACCATAAAACCAATCCAACGCTCCATTACTGCAGGATGTTGCAGGGTAATCCCTGACAAAACAAAAGTAGATAAGCAGACTATCCATTGATAACTAGTTGGTTCCCCCTTGTGTTGCTCCCATCCGGTGCAACATCAGTTATGGTAGCCAAAAGTAGTTCCGTCGTCACCTCCGAGGGGTGAATGCAACACCTTTCAGTAGCTATTCTCTGTATATCAGTGCACAGAAATTTCAGAAATAAGGTCCCTCCTCATTGCATTTAAGAACAGCAGAGAGTCTCCGAAAATCGAGAGGCAAAGCAATTTGGTGGGGAGAGAGATTATCCAACAAGTCGATTGAGGGGCCACCTTCTTGCCTCTTGCCTTGCTCTTGTTCTTGTTAGTCTTTCTAGCTGTAGTGGGGACAACTCTATGCATATGTCCATCGTGAGCAACTTTCAGTCTTGGGCTCCTCCTAAGAAACTTCAGTTGAGACGGAGTCTTGAGCTTTCTTTTCTTTGTGGCTTTGCTTGAACTTTCATCTCCATTCCCACTACCAGTAGCAAAGGATCAATCGAGCATCATGAGTTATGAGAGCATAATCTTGAGGAGGTCTGGGAAAACTTGTTCTGTCTTAGCTGAATTTTAGGTTCTATGGCTTTGTTCTTGAGTCTTTTCCTATAGTAAACTTTTGTGACAGGGGCATTTCTTGCGGGAAAGCTCTGCTAGTTGAGTTGCTATCTTTGGAGTTGGTTGGAGGTCTCCGTGAGCTGGCGGGATCTCGAGTGGCGCAAGCACCAACATTTGGGGTGGTGGTGTGATTATGCTCATTAATATTGATAGCAATGTTGAAAGAATTAATTCCCAGTATGTAAAGATCAATCTGGATCAAAGAGCTTGGGATTGAACTGCTTCCACCAAAACTTGAGACACAGCAGACCTTTTGATTGTTGATCGGCTATTTCGAGTTTTAACTAGGAAATTGGTTATAGCATTTCTCGATCTCTGTCTCTCTGAGTCTCAGATTGGGTTATCATAGGTCTGTCCACTGTGTATGGGATAAGAGCATTTTGGATTGGGTCGACTTCCGAGAGCTGAGCATTGGTGTTGAGGTTCAAATTTCTTTGTACTACTTCAATTGTTCTGATAGAGCCTTGACCACTGTATTTCTCTACAATGGGTGAAGAGGAATCAACTTGGTGAAACACCCCGAGTTCGATCCCGATTCATGTCTTTTTAGATCGATGAGCAGACCACCAAATTATCCATCACACAGTCACCATTTCCACCACTGCTTGAACTTCTCCTGGCGGTATGGGTCCCTCAAAGGGATGAAGATTACCATTGTGTGCGGGGGATCTTCCTCACCGGTGGTGCAATTTTTGTCACAGAGCAAAGGTCTTGGAGCTGGAGCACAGAGCCGAAAGAGTGGGTGGGGGCCTGGTGTTGGCTTTGATTCTCGGTCACCAAGGGGGTGTCAAGGAGGGAGTTTTCGTATTTGAGGAGTGCACGGTAGAAGCTGCACAAAGTGGACATTGGGCCCATGCACCCATTGGATGGAGGGTTCAGCAAGAGTGTGGCTTGGCTCCATGAACGAGGCGACACCCATTGGATTTTATGAGGGTTCAACAAGAGTGTGGCTTGGCTCCATAGTTAAAGCGAGGGCGAATCTTGGATCCTTAAAACAATCCATTTAAGTTTTGATTAGGGTCTTGTTTACCTTGCAACTTTTTCAAACATGAATAGTACCACTTTCGTCTTTTTGGCACCATAGTTAAAGTAGTTCAAAAGATTCATCTCGTGATTTCCAACTAAACTGTGTAATTAGTTATTTTTTTTACCTACATTTAATACTCCATACAAGCAGCTAAAAATTAATGTGATAGAGAGAGTGAAAAAACTTGGAATTTAGATGGTATCTAAACAAGGCCTAGGCATCTAAAGCAACAGAGGGAAGCATTAGAGGGGAAGATAAAGCGACCACCTTGGGGGCCATTCCCATTAATGGCTTCTTTATACTGCATGGGGCAGTTGGAACGACCACCATTCTCATCAATGCGAAGATCTCTTTTGAGTTTTTGAAAAAACAGAGTACACCGCAACATCTCTGTTGCTACATGAAGAACTTCGAGGCCCTTTGTGAAAATCTTTGTTGAATTGAGAAGAATCAGTACCAAACTCCCGGTCCAAAGGAAGAGAATCCTCAGTGAAATCCCGAACTAAGGAGGAATCAATAGGATCAAAAGGGCAATAAAAACTACCAATCTTGATTACCGAGTTGAGCTCTCTTGGCTGAGATTTGGTGATTGGTGAGTCTTGGACGAACTTGTGATGAAATGAAACCTTCTTGCGAGCAGAATTCCGCTTGTTCTTGCTGTTCTCTTCTTCTTTCTGCCACTTGATTTTTTTCTTTCACCCAATTGGCACCACCATCGTGCCATAGATGGAAATAAACATCAAATTGCTCTGTGGTGATTCGCTTGAGAGATCGAATCAGAAAACCAACTTGCTTATTGCTAACTGAGAAGCGAAAATGACGATCACTTTCGAATACAACATGGAAGCCAGCAGGAGAACCACCCAAGCAGCAGTGAAGAGCCATGGCAACAGAGTCTTCAGTTAAACGGAAGAGGTAGCGCCGAAAAACTGCTAGCAGGAAGAACAACCCATCCGGAGTAGGAGAAGGATGATGCACAGAGGTCGAAAATCTTTGCAACACTTCAGTCCCAAATCTCTTACCCGGAGAGAAATCCCAGTTCCTGACCAAGGCGGCCAGGGCAGGATCTTGCTCGAGTTCGATGAGAGCACCCGGAGAGGAAGCAGGGCGGACCATGACTAGGGCGCAGAAACTCCAGAACCACCACAGGTGTCTAGCGACGACGACGCGCGTTCGCTGCCTCCGCTCGCGCCGGCCCACGCGTACAGCCCAGGCCGCGCCGGCCCGCAAGCATCTGGGCGCTCCGCTGCTCGCGCCAGTCCGCGCGCAACTCGCCGCGCCACGCCTCGCTCGCGCTGGCCCGCGCGCAGCCCTCCGTGCCGTCCAGCCTGAGCGCGCGCCTCCGCACGGGCGCCTCGCGCCCGCACGCGCACGGGGCCGCTCGATCGCCGACCCGCGCACCGCCTGCTCCAGCGCGCTTAGGCCTGCGCGTCGCCGCCGCGGCCGCCGCCGGTGCGGAACCTAGCTCTCATCGCTCTTTCCTCGTATATATGAGCCTTTGTTTGTCATGGACCTCTTGTCTCTAATAATACATAGAGAATGATGCACCCACGACTTCAAACCGATGCTTAGCTTATGAAACAAAAGTTCGTATAGCTCAACAATCACACAATAAATAAAATAAAAAATGTATAATCAAAACGATCTTACTTTCTTGCATGGATCTTATAAAGGTCGAGGAATCTGAAGTTGAAGTCTTCAGTACAGCATATCAAGCATGTATAATCGTATCACCTAGGAAGAACATAAAAGGAAACTTGGCTCATGGCATTCAGGTCTATATATATGGCTGCCTGGTGCAGCCTGGGTTGCCAAGTTCATTGAACGGCGCCAGCAAGAACAGCAGCGGAACGTGCATGGGAACGTCCGCCTGAAGATCACGTCAAAGTGAATTGTGACGCGGCATTCGATCCACACACAGGCTCTGGAGGATGGGGGGTGATTCAGACGGCGACGTGATAGCTGCACGCCGGGGCAGACTCGATGCACTCCTGGAACCTCTGCAGGGTGAGATCATTGCCTGTATCCAGGGTGTGCAAGCTGCAATTGACGCAGGCGTGGGACAGGTGATCATAGAAACTGATGCAATAGCCGTGGTGCAAGCAGTCTACTCCAGTGCTTATTATGACCGGAGTTCAGTGGCCTACTTAGCAGCAGAGTTGAGGAGCCTCCTATCCCTGAATTTCATCTCGTGGCGAGTTCAGCAGCGCATACGCTTGCTGCTCTTGGTAGTTTGTGTTCTGTGGATGATGACCAGAATCTGGTCCCTATCCCTCTTTTGTATTCAGTATGTAATTGCTGATGATTCAGCTTCGTCTCAGTAATGGAAATTCATATTTCCCCTCAAAAAAAAAAAAAAAAAAAAAGAAACTAAGAAAAATGTCTCGAGAATTGGAGAACAAAGCAAGCTGTATGTGTAGTTTCTCGTTCATTATTATATCAGATCTTCGTCATAGATGAAACAAGGCACTTTTTCACCTAAATTCAAGCACAAGTGTACAACGAACGATTTGGCTGGCCTTAGTAATCAGTTGTGTATATTGATACGTTCTTTTTGTTGACTCAGGTCAGGTGACCAGATATTCAGAGTATCAGAATAAGCAACCAAGGGCACATAAAGCAAGTATGCAACTGAAGCAAATTTCTTGCTAGAGAAGAGCAGATTTCATGACCTTTACACAGTAAGTAAAAACTGCATGTGTTTACTAGGCAACGGAGCAGCAAATTTATGTCACAGTCATGTTACAATAATACTCTACGATGAACAAAAGGCTGACGATTTTCTGTGTGTTTGTTCTTGCAACTAAGAATATAAGAACTGTGTATCAACTTAACTTCCAGACACTTTATGGGGGACGTCCTGATTGATGATCACACTCATTTGAATAATTTCTGGTAACATCCTAGGTTACAGGTTCCTTTGCCTCTGTCTCTTGATGTGACTCTGATACTCAGATCCTGTGAAAGCAAGCAAGAAACTCCTTATTCCCCTCTGCACCCTTTATTGGAGATTCGATCCAACCCTTATTGCAGAATCCAAATTCTTCCACGCCTGAAATTATTCTATCCAGTACCTGGAGTGAATGGATCAAAATAGAGTGATTCATTCAATGGGAAAACAATATTTGACGTAAAAGCAGACAATAGAACTAACATCACAAATATGGCACCCTTTCTCAGGATAATCGAAGATCCTGATGATTTGTCTTTATTTTATTTATGTACACATCAAATTATCATTCAATTTCCAGCAGTAAATAGCCACTCCATTGCAAGGAAGCAACATATTTGTAGTCAGAATACAAAATAATGAGAAATAACATTATGTTGCAAACAGCTTAATGGCATTACTACAGGAACAAGGTTGAAAAACAAAGCGGAACTGCTACCTCTTTATGAACCAGAGGATCTCGAACAATCCCTCCACTTCCTACCTGAGCAAGATCAAACAAGATATATTTGATTGGGTTCTCTCTATTAATGTACATATAACAAGTAGCCCAAACTCCAGCTGGGAAGAACCACTCTTTCCCTTCAATTTTACCTGCGATCTACGTGCTTCAAATTGAGGCTTGATAAGTGTTATCAATGTAGAATCCGTCTTCATTACTTTGATAACAGCAGGCATGACCTAGATTTCACAGATAACATAAGTCCATGCCAGGGTAATATAAGGCATGACCTAAACACAAATATAATAAAAATAGAGCAGGCTTAAATAATACTACCTCCGTCCCCAAAAGAATGCAATTCTAGCACAGTGTCACGTTTTAGTACCTTAAATTTAACCAATTATAGATAAAAAAGTATCAATGTTTATGATACCAAATAAATACCATCAGATTAATTACGAGATATATTTTTATAATAAATTAATTTAAAGACATAACTTTGAATATTATTCACTAAAAACTTGGTCAAACGTGAACCATTTTTCGTGGCACGCAACCCATAGTTGCATTCTTTTTAGGACGGAGGTAGTAGTTACACACCTGCACCACATATTCGCATGGGACAAATGCAATACATTTTCCTAATGCATGCTTTCTACTCTATTCCAGTTTCAGTGAAGCTGACCTCATGCTAATAACTTCTGAAAATTTGGTGGTAGTTATATGTGTGGTTGATTGGGTTCTTGAACAATATAACAAAGCGAACTTCACAATAACTTGAGTCTGAAGCCCATTAACCCTTTACGTCATGCAAACTATACACTATACCGGGAGAATTTTCACAATGGGAAAACAATCATTTTTCTAACGCATGGTAAAGATAAGATGAAAGGAAATACAGAACAGACTTGGTGCTAGGAACCCTGGTCCTGCCTGAGAGGGCTCGTAGATTGTATGCGTGGAGGATTGGAGGGCGAGGTCGAAGCACACGAGGAAGACGGCGCGGTGGCGCCGTGGCTGCTGCTTGAAGACGGCTAGGGCAGAGACTCCCGGCTCCCAGGGGAAGCCGGAAACAAATAGATTGTTTCTGCTTAATTCTCAAAATAGTCTTACAAGGTATTTATAACTCCTCTCATCTAATAATAGGAAATAAATTGTAGTAAATCTAATAATTCTAATAATAGCTAATACGACACGACGGCGTGGGCTTGAGGCCCATCCCGGACATGGCCGTGGACCTAGCCACGAGCCGGCTGAAGGGTCGAGATGGCGGACTAGAGGGAGGGTGAATAGTCTTTTCTAAAATTAATCGCGTCGGCTAACCGATATAAATGCGGAATTAAAACAATCGGTCTAGCCAAGACTACACCCCTCTATATATGTTCACTAGCACCTTGCAAAGATACTAATAAAGCAACTAAGGTGCCGGCTAGCTAGAGCTCTCCTAAACAATTCTAGGAGCAAGGTCACACAAACCTATGCCACTAGTACTTTAAAGTAACAAGGAGCTCCTACACATGCTAGTAAGCAAAAGCACAAAGCTAACTAAGCTCACTAGCAATGCTCAATAACAAGGCAACCAATGCCTAATTAGAGAGCGCAAATACTTAGCTACACAAACTAAGCAATGTGACTAACAAGGTTACTAAAACCAAATTAGCCACGCATGAAGCTACTTCTATGCTACACAAGCAAGAAGGTAATTAGCTAGCTACACAAGCTATCTAATTACAAGAGCAACTACACAAGCTTAAGATATATATATAAGTAATTGCAAGCTTGTGTAATGAGGATGCAAACCAACGGGAAGAACAAGGTTGACACGATGATTTTTCTCCCGAGGTTCACGTGTTTGCCAACACGCTAGTCCCCGTTGTGTCGACCACTCACTTGGTGGTTCGGGCGGCTAATTAGCATCACCCGCTAAGCCCGCACGTCCGGACACCGCAAGAAACCTACCCCTTGAGTGAGGGTAGCAATGACACGCTTTACTAAAGTTGCTCTTGGCGACTCATGCGCGAGCACAATGCCCCTCACAAGCACTTCTCCGGGCGCCGCACAAGCTTCTTGCGGCGCCCGGACGGAGACCACCACTGGCCGGGAGGTGGCAACCTCCAAGAGTAACAAGCACCACCGGCTTGCAACACGACCACCTAGTGCCACTCGATGCAACCTCACGATGCAATCGCACTAGAATCGCTCACTCACACAATCGAATGATCACTATCAAGTATATGTGTGATGGAGGGCTCCCAAGCACTCACAAGCATGGACACTAAGTCCCTTGAGGTGCTCAAGACGCCATGGCCGAGGGCCACTTCTATTTATAGCCCCAAGGGCTAAACTAGCCGCCCTTCCTTCACAGCAGTCATGGACGACGACGGACGCCCGATCGGGACGCCGACTACACCAGTGTCCGATCCGCTGATGATCTCGCCACGTGTGTCCCCTGCGCTGCGGTCATCGGTCATCTTCCGATCCTAACGGTCATCTCGCCGACCGGACGCGACACTTTCAACCCAGCCGGACGCAGAACCCCCGGCGTCCGGTCGTTTCCGATAAGCTCCCGAGCATGACCGGACGCGTCGACGGACGGACGGACCGTCCGTCACTCTCCGCTTCTGCGTCATCGTCGTCGGCCTTGACCGGACGCGCCACTTTGCCGGCGTCCGGTGCATTCAGATCCAGCGTCCGGTCGATTGACCACGCGACATCTTCGCGACCAACTCGTTCTCACTTCTAACTTCTTCACCCTTGCTCCAATGTGCTAACCACCAAGAATTTGCATCCGCGCCAATAGAAAATAGGCATTCTATTTTCCCGAAGCGCCGAATCCTTCCTCAAAGCTTTCGCGGGAGGGAGAGAGGACCCAAACCCATCTCACCCTCAAAAACACCACCTCCTTTGTAAATGTGCCAACACCACCATGTGTACACCACCATGTGTATGTGTGTTAGCATTTTCACAATCATTTCCCAAAGGATGTTAGCCACTCATCTTGCCACGCCACTCGATCCTAGCGACAATGCAAAGTTAGATCACTCGAGTGGCACTAAATGACCGATATGCAAACAATTTTGCCCTCTTGATAGTACGGACCATCTATCATAAACCCGGTCATAAACTTCTCTACACACCTATGACCGGTGAAATGAAATGCCCTAGGTTATACCTTTGCCTTGCGCATTCCATTCCATCTCCTTTAATGTCGATGCAACACATGCACCAACACGATCAACAATGATATGATCCACTTCATATCATCACATGATCATATTGGTTCATTGATCTTGACTTCACTTGCCCTTCACCAATCGTCCACCGGCGCGCCAAGTCTTGCTCAAGCTTCACCGCCACGCGATCCATCACTCAAAAGCCTTCTTCGACTTGCCCTTCACGCTTGCAACCGGTCCATCAAGCCAAGTCTTGTCTTGATCTTCTCCACCTTGATCACATGACTCAATGTCATGTCTCATGTGCAATAAGCTCCTTCATCATCACATGTGTGAGCTTTGCAACATCTCTAAGCCATTTTCACCTCTATGGCATATGTTGCTCATACACATGTACTGTGGACTAATCACTGTGTATCTCACATAAACACAATTAGTCCACCTAGGTTGTCACTCAATTACCAAAACCAACAAGGACCTTTCATAAGCCTTCTCCTACCATAGTGCCGCCCGTCATAACATCTCCCGCTTGGAAACCACGCGCTCATCCTCGGTTTGGAAGTCGGAGGTAAGCGATCTTGAAATAGTCGAAGCGTTCCCGTAGCGTCCTCCTCAACAACACGTGCGAATACCCCGGCGTTCGCGCCTTCAACGCACGATCCGGGGCTGGTAGAATGCGGCCGTCCTGCGTCGAGGGCAGGACACCGGACTCCGCTGGAGGATCGCCGCGATGCTGCTTCAAGAGGCTGACGTGGAAGACATCATGCAAGCGTGCTCTGTCGGTATTTGTAAGCGATAAGCAACGCATTGCCGATCGCTCAACACGAAGAGGCCAGCCAATGAGGCCCACTTGTACTTGGCGAGGGTCCGAGATTGCGCCCGTCGGTGGAAGCGGGCGGCGCGAGCCAGACCCCTGCGCCAACGTCGAACTCCACCTCCCTGTGGTTGGCGTCGTAGTACTTCTTCGCAAGCTGCTGAGCTTGAATAAGGCGTTGACGGACCTCAGCCAGCATCTCGTCACGGCTACGGAGAAGAGCATCCGTGGCTTCAGTACGCGCTGTCCCTGGCCGATATGGCAGGATGGCAGGCGGGGGACGGCCGTACACCACCTCGAAGGGCGTCGCGCGGAGGGCGGTGTGGAAGGAAGTGTTATAGCAATATTCCGCCCATGAGAGCCAATTCACCCAAGCGCGAGGTCGGTCACCTGTAACACAGCGCAAATACATTGCGATTACCTTGTTCACCACCTCCGACTGCCCGTCCGTCTGGGGGTGAAATGCCGTGCTCATGCGCAGAGTCACGCAGGCCATCCTGAAGAGGTCACGCCACACGTGACCGGTGAACACGGGGTCCCGGTCGCTGACTATGGACGTCGGGAACCCGTGAAGACGGACGATGCCGTCGAAGAAGCGCGAAGCGACGACGAAGGATGACGACGCGCGAAGAAATGACCGCGCGAATGTGCGAGAAGCGGTCGACGACGGTGAGAATGACCGACTTGCCACCGACCTTGGGCAGCCCTTCGATGAAGTCCATGGAGATGTCCGCCCATACCTGGGACGGCACCTCCAGAGGTTGCAGGAGTCCCAACGGCCGAAGAGCCTCGGTCTTGTTGCGCTGACAAACTGCACAGGAGCGCACCCAATCCTGGACCAATGTGCGATCGCCCGGAAAATAGAAATCCGAACGAAGACGATGTAGTGTCTTTTGAACGCCTTCATGGCCAGCCCCATGAGCGAGCTGTATGGCCTGGTGTCGCAGGTCGCCAACGTTGGGAACGAAGATGCGGTGACCGTGCAGCAAGAGTCCGGCGTCCTCGCGCCAGGGAGCAACCAGCTCACCCGCGCGCAGGCGTTCCTGCAGCAGCGCGGCATCCGGCGCCGTAGCTGTTGCGCGGCGTACGTCGTCGATGTATGTGAAAGACGGCCCGGAGAAGTTTGCCGCTGCTGCTGTATCGCCGAGCTCGGGGGCAGCCTTGGCGGGATAGAGCATCCGCCACCGTCTTGAGGCGGCCCGGACGGTACTCTACGGCGAAGTCAAACCCGAACAGCTTGCTGACCCACTGGTGCTGAGGCACCGTCGACAAGCGTTGGTCCAGCAGGTACTTGAGGCTGTAGTGGTCTGTTCGGACGAGGAAGTGGCGCCCCCACAAGTACGGTCGCCAGTGTCGTACCGCCTGCACCAACCCGATGAGCTCCCGCTGGTAAGCGGCTAGCTTCAGGTGGCGTGCGGCGAAGGGTTTGCTGAAGAAGGCGAGAGGGCCGGCGCCCTAGTGAAGGACGGCACCGAACCCTGCACCCGAGGCGTTGCTGTCCACCGTGAAGATTTTGTCAAAGTCGGGCATTTGAAGGACCGGCCCCGTGGTGAGGGCGCCCTTGAGCGCCAGGAAGGCCGCCTCGGCCTCGGTGTCCCAAGCGAACGCGTCTCGCCGCAAGAGACGCGTCAGTGGCGCCGCGATGACGCCGAAGTCCCGGATGAACTTCCGGTAGTAGCCGGCAAGCCCTAAGAAGTCGCGCAAGGCACGGGCAGAGCGCGGAACGGGCCATGAGGCGACCGCCTTGATCTTGTCGGCATCCATGGCGACACCCTCGGCGGATATCACATGGCCGAGGTAGGCCACAGAGGGGGCCCCAAACGAGCATTTGGAACGCTTGAGGTGGAGACGGTGGGCGCGGAGAGCGTTGAGGATGACGCCGACGTGCTGCAGGTGCTCCGCCCACGAGGAGCTATATATCAGGATATCATCGAAAAACACCAGCACGAACCTGCGGAGATATGGGCGGAGGACGTCGTTCATCAATGCCTGGAAGGTGGTCGGAGCATTAGAGGCCAAAAGGCATCACCAAGAACTCGTAGTGCCCCTGGTGTGTCCGGAATGCCGTCTTGCTGATGTCTTCCGGATGCATCCGCACCTGGTGATAGCCGGAACGAAGGTCCAGCTTCGTGAAGAAGCGGGCGCCGTGGAGCTCATCGAGGAGCTCGTCCACCACCGGGATGGGAAACCTGTCCTTGGAGGTTTGCGTGTTGAGGGCGCGGTAGTCGATGCAAAACCTCCAGGAGTTGTCCGCCTTGTGAACAAGGAGCACCGGGGCGGAGAACGGAGATGTGCTGGGGCGTATGATCCCTTGCTCCAGCATGGCGGCGCATTGTCGCTCCAACTCGTCCTTCTGGAGCTGCGGGTAACGATAGGGCCGAACGGCGACTGGAGCGGTGCCGGGCAGGAGGTGAATCCGGTGGTCGTCGAAGACCAGGCCGAATTGAAGTAGTAGCCGGTCCAGGAGATCTTGTCCGGAGGAGTCGCTGACCGCCCGAACCGCTTCCTGCCTGGCGTTGTCGTCGCAGGGGAAGCCCAGCCCCGTCCACAGGACGCAGTGGCCAGCGCGCGTGAAAGCCATGGAGAGGTTCTCGCAGTCCCACAGCACGGGCCCGAGGGATCGCAGGAAGTCGAACTCGAGGATGAGGTCGAACTTGCCGAGACTGAGGCCGAAACAGTTGATGGAGAACACCTCATCGCCGATGGTTAAGGCGACGTTGCGGGCGAGCCCGTGGCATGGCACGCGGTCGCCGTTGGCCACAAGCACCTGTAGCGTGGGATGCGGAACGGAGGGAAGCTGCAGACGACTGAAGAGATCGGCGTTGATGAAGTTGGTCGTCGAGCCGGAGTCGAGGAGAGCCACCAGACAGTGACCGCGCACTGTCACGGGCAAAAGCATGGCATTCTTTGGGCGCACCCCAGCGAGCGCGTAAAGGGACACTGTGGGAGGCGCCCCGGCGATGACCGACGCGTCCCCCGTGGCCTCCAGGACGGGAGGGGCGACCGCGGGCATCTCCTGGAACGCGGCCGCGGCGGCAACCTCGGCAGGGATCTCGGCGTCGACGTAGTCATCGTTCTCCAAGTAGAACAGGCGCTGACAGACATGGCCGCGGACGTAGGGTTCGTCACAGTTGAAGCAGAGGCCTTGGCGCCGTCGTTCAAGTTGCTCTGCTGGTGACAAACGGCGGAACCGCGGCTGCCCGGGGGGTGTCGTCGGTAGCGGCTGTGGTACAGTCCCCGAGGACGGAGCTGCAGCCGGCCGGGGAGCTGGAGGGAGGCCGGGACGCGCTGGTGGACGAACGCCGCGTTGCTGCTGCGGCTGTTGGGTAGGCAAGAAGGCAGCCGCGCGACGTTCGTAAGCCCGTGCGTAGTACATGGCGGATTGCAGGTCCTGCGGATGGTGCATCTCGACGTCCACCTTGATATGTTCAGGAAGACCGCCGACGTAGAGCTGCGCCTTTTGACGAGGGTTGAGGTCGCGCTCATGGCAGAGAACGGTGTTGTAGCGATCCAAGTAGTCCTGGACCGTGGAGGTGAAGGGCAGTCGAGCAAGCTCCGCCAAACGTGTGCCCCGCGTCGGGGGTCCGAAACGAAGCTGGCAAAGCTCGCGGAAGCGCTCCCAGGCTGGCATGCCTTCATCTTGTTCGAGTGCGTAGTACCACGTCTGTGCAGCGCCGCGGAGATGGTAAGACGCCAATCATGTGCGATCCGAGGCGAGAGTGCGCTCGCCGCGGAAGAATTGCTCGCACTGGTTGAGCCAATTCAGCGGATCCACTCCGCCGTCGTAGGTGGCGAACTCAAGCTTGTAGAATTGCGGCGGCGCTGGAACGCCCCCGTGCGCTTCGTGATCAACGGTCGGGGTGGGCGAAGTGCTGCCGCCCTGGAGGGCCGCCGGTGCGGCCGAGACAGTAGCGCCGCCGTAGACGAGCGTCCCGTCCAGACCGCCGTAGAATGTCCCGGATGTCGGTGCTGAAGGTACGACGGCGGAGGACACCGCGGACAGCGTAGGTGAGGCGGCCATCGTGTAAACCGGCGGCGAAGTCGACCCCAACAGCGCCCACGACGGTATGGGAGACGGGGAGGCCGGCCACTGAAGCAGATGGAGAGGCACCCCCGTCCCGCTATGGGGCATGCCATAGGGAAAGCGCGCCTGTTGCGACACCAGAGGCGCGTCCGGCAGCGGCAGTGATGGAGGCGGCGGAAGGAGGCTGGCCAAGGACGCCTGCATGGCGACCATGTTGCGGCCAAGCTGATCCATGTTGCGGCTGATCTGATTGACCACGCCGGCCAGGGTGTCGAGGGTGAGCGAGCCGCCCGGCGAATTGGACGCGGACGCGATGGAGAGCTCGGAGGACGCCGTGGCCAGCGGCATGGACGACATCGGCGGTGCGACGTGGCTGAGCGGAGCAGATGACATCGTGCCTGGAATCGCTGATACCAAGCTGCTAGGAACCCTGGTCCTGCCTGAGAGGGCTCGTAGATTGTATGCGTGGAGGATTGGAGGGCGAGGTCGAAGCACACGAGGAAGACGGCGCAGTGGCGCCGTGGCTGCTGCTTGAAGACGGCTAGGGCAGAGACTCCCGGCTCCCAGGAGAAGCCGGAAACAAATAGATTGTTTCTGCTTAATTCTCAAAATAGTCTTACAAGGTATTTATAACTCCTCTCATCTAATAATAGGAAATAAATTGTAGTAAATCTAATAATTCTAATAATAGCTAATACGACACGACGGCGTGGGCTTGAGGCCCATCCCGGACGTGGCCGTGGCCCTAGCCACGAGCCGGCCTTCTCCGGCCATAGTGCACGCCCGTCATAACACTTGGACAGTCAGACCATACATTCACATAGGGGAAAATGCATTTGAATTTCCCAATGTATGTTTTACTCTACTGTTTTACTTTTACTGAAGCTGATGACATGCCTAATAATTGTTTTTAAAAAAATTGGTCATCTGTGCAGTTTCTTGGGTTGTTTTACAATACATAACAAACATAGCTTCATGAGAACTAGATTTCAAAGCTCAGTAATTCTTTATAGTGATAATTATACAAAGAAAGCACTAAAACATAAAGAAAGGAAATTATGAGCACAGAATAAAAATCAAACAGACAACAGACAAAATAAAGGCACTATTCTACCAACTAGGGTAAAATGCATCATTCACTTTATTAACATATCAGTTATATGATATGTGTTTTGTTAGAAAATGTTAAATGCATAAATAACCTTCTGGCTGCTAAATATGCATGATAATAAATTGGACATTAAATTATACCAAAAGAATGGAGATAAATGATAGGTCCAGTGTCACCAAGTCAACCAGTTCTGGCAGTTGAGACAGATATCTTAAATTTGTGCGTTCGATCACTGAAACACGTTCATGTGTGCGAATTTTTTCAGCCACCTGAAATGGAGGACACATTGAGGTTTAGAGTCATATTACTGCAGATGCGTAGCAAGTACCTGCAGCTGACAGATAAAGTGGTAGGACTTAGACAGCATCATAGAAGTAAAGAAACCTGTCCATAGCCAACATCTACACCATAAACATGTGATGCTCCATGCTGAAGTAAACAGTCAGTAAAGCCACCTGTAGATAATCCTGAATCAAGGGCTATCTTTCCATCACAATCAATATCAAATCCTTTGATAGCTGCCTCAAGCTTATGTCCTGCTCTGCATTTTATTTTATTTTTAAGAGAGCGAGAGAGGATCATTGTAAGCTTCAGAAAGGAGTAATTTTGTATATTACAAATCACAAAAAAAACTTTAAGCTAATTAATTAGAGCATCACCTACATACATATTTTGGGATTTCAGCCTTGATTTCAATGACAGACTTGTCAGATACTTGTGTTCCAGATTTATTCACAACTCTTCCATCCACAATGACTTTACCTACAGAAACATAAAGGTTCAATAAACAAGAATAGTTTATGAAGTATGGCTCTGCGTACAAAGCATATAATTAAAAAATGGCAGATGTTTAAAATCTAACGATATCAGAAATTTCCTACCATAATACGGATGTCATGCATTTTTTTCGAACAACCAATTAAACAGAACAAAACTAAGCAATTTATACACTACCAACAGAGACATATTTGAAGGTAACAGGAAAGAAAATTTTATAAAAAAATAAGGATTTTAAACAAACTTAAATAATTTGCTCAGGTACTAAGGAGCAAGTAGAACAAAAAACATTGGAAGAACACAGGGAATGCTGGCAATATATTGACGACTTCCAGAAGTACAAGGATCAAAATGCACAGAATCATCAATCATCAAAAGAATGAACTAACCTTGAAGAATCCATGACTGGATGTATGTTCTACTGTATTGTTGAAACCTTTCTAAGCACACTTCATCCAATCGTCTTTTTCTGTGTTAGAAATAAATGAAATTGAGAAATAATATTGCTCAAATAACATAATCTCAAGAAAAGAAAGGCATATTGTAGGCAGTTAGCACTTCTTTATTCGCCTCTTTTAATTGCAACTGTCTTTTTTTCCCAACAGAGGAACAACAACTTCTGACTAAGCAGATACCAGTAAAGTTAGATCAAATAACAAATTAACAATTAAACAAAAAAGGTAACAATCTAGGACCACACATTCCCATATATTATGAGCCTAAATAAACATCGTTGAGTTTAGCATCAGTAACTGTCATCACAATGGCAAGCTTATTCAAGTTTCCAAATACACTGCCAGCACAATTCTACTATGTGACACAAACCACACAATGCCATCACAATTCACAATTACAATAATGTACAGAGTATGTGACAATAGAATGTGATAAATTCTGTTCTATGGTCCAAATGACCGGCATACAAATCCCACATCTTACTTAAAATACCAGTCACTACATACACCTCCATTTTACCAGATACATTGATTTGACAATAGCCAGACATTTTGGCGCTTGATTACATGCATGTGCGCAAATCAGAAAAGAGCAAGTATATGTATCAGAATTTTCAGAACACTTACTTCTTGGGAAGCTGAATCTTTTGAGCTCTGACAGCCGCAAATGCACGGGAAGGAGGACAGCAGCTTGGCCGGACCCCAAGCAGCCTAACTATGAAAGCAGGGGCGGACCCCGTAAAAGGCATGGTGGTACACTTGTAAACCCAACAAGTTTTGCAAAAAATGGAAGTTAGCACATGTACACCCAATAATTTTTGCAAAAACTTCGAAGTTAAGAGGCTTGTCAAATAGCTAAATAGCTTTAGGTTAGGGTTTCGGTGCTCAGCTTCGCACAGCATAAGGGAAGGGAAGGGAAGAGAAGAGAAGGGGTGGAAGTACCTGGTGGGTGCTCGTCGCCGGCGAACAGACCAGCGAAAGCCTCGGCACCTGCACCTGGCTTAGGGCGGCGGCGGCCCACCAGTCGTCTGAGAGACTGAGAGCGAGAGAGACAGACAGAAGGAGGGGGAAGGGCGGAAGGGGAAGGGGAATACATCGACGGTGAGAAAAAAAACGCACAGGCTTCTAATGGGCCGGGTTTTTTTTTCCCACAGCTTCTTTGAAAATTTCTGTTTTTTTATTTTTCTTTATCTCCCTTTTAATTTTTTATTCTTGTCAATTTCATATCAATTCTCTTCGTTGGACACTATCAATGGCTAGTACAACATTTGTTTTAAATAACAGAAATAAATAATGATATTTATGAATATATAGTACATTCTAAATAAGTAAATGGGACTTTTTATATTTTATTAAGGTTGAATATTTTCCTATTGAAGCTAGAAGCCATTTTCACAAGAACATATATCAATTTCACAAACCAAGAAGCTATAACAACATTTTTCTAAAATAAAACAATTTTCTCTTTGTGACAATTTCCCAAGTGAATACTAATTTTTTTTTGTGCTAAACATGGAACAATAGTTCCCATGAACTAGGAACATTGCTATCATAAAAAAATGGTGTGGACTCATATTTCCATGCTCCAACAAGAACTAATAAAGAGTACTAACACTTCAATATCTCGTGAAAAATTTAAGTCTTCCTAGCACTCTCTTTTTATTCTATAATTTGCTTTCTAAGGATTTTTATGCTGCAACAGGGTTAAAGATTAGTTTGCAAAATACTTTTGTGTGTTAAAATAGTCACACTTTATCAACCTTAAACAAATTCAGCTAAGCGAGTTTTTATTATCCGCGGGCCACAAAGAAAGTAGAGGCACATAATGGCGTTAAGTCTAGGGGCAGATCTAAAGGGGGGCGGGGGGAGGCTCCAGCCCCCCTACAGCTGGTGCATCATTGGAAATATGGAGAGGGTGAGAGAGAAGAAGAGGTGGAGAAAAGAAAAAAAATAGAGAGAGATGAAGAAGAAGAGACTAGCCCCCCTTCAATCATGTTCTTCAACCGCCATTAGTTAAGTCCATAGAAAAATTTCCAATCGAAAACAAATGTATACAAGTTGAAAAGACAAACATCGTTATGAGGCAAGAGCAAAAGAAGGCTTGCCATGACAGGACATGAATAGAAATAGTTTGACCATAAAAACAATTATGCATTCGAAAAAAGTATTGTACAAATAACAATAATGCATAATTAATAAACTAGTAAGGTTGCCACTCTTATATTACGCTAGTAGTCCTTTTATTGGACAAATGTTTTTTTTTCTATAGGTAGAACATTTTTTAACTTACCTCCTTGTAGTAAAATATTTTATCGGGGTTAGAAACAACTTCTAGAGTAGAAAAAACAATATTTTGGCATGCATCCCACGCGTCCATTTTTGGATGCCTAGGGCCAGGATGGGTTGCCTGGCAGGCAGGGCTCCAACCAAACAGACCTTTTTAATAATATTGCTTAAGAATTTGATTCAAATGAAGCTGGTAGGGAGCCGCATTTTAACTTACCTCTTTGTAGTAAATATTTTATCGGGTTAGAAACAACTTCTAGAGTAGAAAAAACAATATTTTGGCATACATCCCATGCGTCTATTTTTTATGCTTTGAGCCAAGATGGGTTGCCTGGCAGGCAGGTCTCCAACCAAACATGCCTTTAATAATATTGCTTAAGAATTTGATTCAAATGGAGCGGGTAGGGCGCCGCGAAGCGCGCTTCCTTTTCTAGTTGGTGTAAAAGGGCAGCGCTGCTCTGGACCAACAGGGAACAGCAGCCTCTTTCCCTTTTCTTTGTCCATCTTTTTTTTGTAGTAATTGTTTTGGCTGTCTTTATTCAAATCAGTTAGAAAAGGAAAAAAAAAGAAAAGCTTCTACAGAACTTCTTTTGCCATACCCCGTTATATGTATGGCCATGTGTGTGGTGGTGTGAGTGTGTTGAGGGTGTGTTTTAGGGCCATCTGGGAGCGCTCTTAGCTCCACATTCTTCATCAGAATTGTTCCTAAACAGACAAATGAGTAACACAACTAGATTCTAGTATAATCAGATGGTGCAATCGCACTTAGAGATACTTAAATACATGTCTTAGAGGATGCATGCATAGTGAAATTCTAGTATTTTTAAGCATATTTTATTTTTTCTCCTTTTTATGAAAATATTTTTGAAATCAAAATCCTGCCTACCAGCCAAACGATTTTATAAAGCGATTCTAATCCATAATCCTAAATATTTCTTGAGAGAATATGGATTTGAAATGTTCCTACGAGAATTTAGATCTCTACCAAATGCACCCATAGCTTCGCCCCTATGGCCATTTAAGAATCGTTTCTTAATTTTCACTAGAAGCTAGGAGTTAAAAAAAATTCACACCTCACTGCTCCACGCTCAATTCCACCAAGATCACTTCCCACCTACTCCCCACACTAGTCTCTCACCATAATCACTCTATTAGAGAATTAGGGAGTAAATTTATTTTTCAAATACCTATGTGCATCTTACTAGGTCGGAGCATTTTTTGCCTGGCACAAGCACATCGAGCTTGGCCTAGTCTAAACAGCTTCGTGGACAACGCATGGATAACAAAACGCAAACCTAAAAATAATTTCAACCCGATATAATCGTTTCAATTATTTTCACACAAGAAACTAGTGGTGGCCATGGCTCAACATGATATGTGAATATTCGTAGATCTATATATCTTATGGAGTACCTCCTTATATAGTCGAACAGTACTCTTGAGTTCTATGTCACCAAATACACCTTTTGTGTCTGTTCCAATTAAAACCGTCTTTATATATCATCGAGACCATCCAGCACTATTCTCCTGCCACGCACCAGGGCCCGTGGATCAGCCGATCCAATAAACCTTGAGAAAATTATTTTCTTAGCCCTAAAAAAATAGCTCTTGGTTTCTTGGCCCTTTTTAGCCAAACTTGCTTATTTGGCCCAGAATCGAGTTTTATGGTTTCTTAGCCCTTCCGTCAGTTTGATGAGATAATGGGGTTAAGTTGTATGTAAAATTACTATTTTGCCCCTGACACCAAATGAAAGAGATCTGCCACCTACAGATGCACTGCACGTGTTTTTCAGGTTGCTTAGTATCAATAATTTCCCAAAAATGATCTACAATAATGTTTTCAAGCATGGAATCATTATTTTTTATATATATTTACACATTACAGCATCACACAGACTATTTAAAATGCATGTAAAATCCACAATGCTAATCCAAGTGCACACATACACAATAATAAATTCACAAAAAAGATGTTCAAGTTCACATGACAATGCATATAAAATCCACAATGCTAATCTAAGTGTAGACATACACAATAATAAGTTCACAAATACAGAAGATGTTCAAGTTCATATGACAACATCATACATGAACAAGGTGTACAAAAGATGTTCAGGTTCACAAATAAGCCTTCGCTGGGTTCATGCCCTGTGTTGCTATGGAACAACTAAACTTTTGTACTAAAAATACATGGATCACACAATAAGATAATAATACTGTGAAATTAAATACCAACGTTAAATTAACATTTAATCCAAAAAGCAATTTTCGTAAAATTTTGCACGAGATGTTTGGTACTTCTTCTGTCAAAAAAATGCAATTCTCACTTCTCCCCGAGGAGTCAGAAAATGTGTCACCCAAATATACAATCCATTTTTTTCTTAAAAACTACATTGTATAATTCAAGAATCCACCGAAAATGTGATGATTATGTAGCCATAACTCAGTGGATCAAAAGAAACAATTATGAACGATTTACATTAGGAAGCTAGTACTTCATCCGCAAACTGTATAGAAAGTTACAAAGTAATCACATGAATCGTGTAAGAATTTCATAGGAATTAGTCCAATTTTACACAAAATATCCAAGCAGTTGGGTTCACTTTGTCGATACAAAATTATTCCATCAATGCTGAATGGACTTGCAGCACCAACTCAACTATGGGTGAGATATTTTTAACTGTGGAGGAACTAATAAATTGGCACTGATTGATGAATGGCTAACTCAAGTTTTTTTCCTGTGCAAAATCCAGGCTCCTAGTTAAGATTCCTGATTTGGAGTGAGGGGTATACCGTATACAAATGGGGAGTCACTGATTTGGGTCCTCGTGATTCGGTCTGGGATTCCAAATATATAGTCCCATCATTTGATACTTGTTAGCATGCAAGTTTAGTTTCCCCGACGTAGCTGGCGACGTTCGAGCACCGAGGAGTCCCCGACGCAGCTGGCGATGTCCGAGCATCAAGGAGCCCCCGGCGTAGCTGGCGATGTCCGAGCGCCGAGGAGCCCCGGGCGTAGCTGGCGATCTCCGAGCACCGAGAGTCCCCGGCGTAGCTGGTGACGTCCGAGCACCGAGGAGTCCCCGACGCAGATGGCGATGTCCGAGCACCGAGGAGCCCCCGACGTAGTTGGCGATGTCCGAGCGCCGAGGAGCCCCCGGCGTAGCTGGTGATGTCCGAGCACCGAGGAGTCCCCGGCGTAGCTAGCGATGAAGCACGAGCGACGAACAGTCCGGTCAACTGATCGACACGAAGTGAGCATTGAGTAGAAGCGACCGGCGAACAATCCGATCAACTGGTCGGCGACAAAGTCCATGAGCCTAACGGTCCGACCAATTGATCGGTGGAGAAGTCCGAGCACAAGGTGGTCCAATCACCTGGACGATGATCCTGCAATACAAATATATAGAATGGGTAGTACATGATGTAAAATATATGAACTCCGGAGAAGAATCAGCAATGGTGATGAAATAGCATATGCAGCTCGGTGATCAGTTGGTGTGAAGATGTATTTATATTTAATACAAACCGCCCAACCAGTTAGTGTGTAGCTGAGTCTTTAGCCTTAGCTAGCCTGTTAACCATAACGGGGAGCGCGGAGCCCGTGTGCGTGTAGGAAGAACAAAGTGTCGTTAAGGAGCCGCTGCTGACCACCCATACGCAGAGGGCAGACGCTCGTGCATGTGTAGGGAGGAGCCGAAGACAGGGCCGTCTCTGGGGACATCTGAGCGTCAACATGACTGTTCGGGGGTTCGCCTTAGACTTAGTTGTATGTCATCTTTAAGATGGTATACATGGAAGAAAATCGTTTGAAGAGCAAACATGGAGAAACAGCTTAGAGAAACATTATGGCGATATACAAAGATTGGAGAATATTTAGAAGAATATTAAAGCGTGACTTAGCTGTAGATAGAAAGCCTGGTCGGCAACGCGGGCAGCTCGCTTAACGGCTCGCTTGATGGCTGGAACGGAGTTGATCCCGTGTTGGAGTAGGACGGACGTAATCGGAGCTTGGCGGTGTCAATCCACGTACGAAGACGTGCGCTGTGGTTGTCGAAGGATGTCGACGCGATCAGCTGAGTTGCCGCGAAGGATGTTGATCTTGAGTTACGCCATCTGGTTCGCCAGGGATCATCGCGCACGAGCCCCACGGTGGGCGCCAATTATCGACAAAAGATGCTCGACAGTGCTCCGAGGGGTATCCCACGAAGGTAGATTGATCGGTGGGGTGCACGTGATCAAAAACCGGATGGTGACACAAGGCGCAGAGACAGGGATTTAGACAGGTTCGAGCCATCTGATCGACGTAATACCCTACGTCCTGTGTCTTTGGTGTATTGTATTGAATATGAGATATATGTAGATGTATCTATTTATCCACTAGGGGACCCCTGCCTCTCCTTATATACTCTGGAGGGGTAGGGTTACAAGGAAAATATCATATTTGGTACTATACAATATCTTGCGGTGCACGTCGACCAGTGCCATGCACGCCTTGATCTTATGGGCTAGGCCACCTCTGATGGTGCGGCCTATGTCTTATCTTGTGGATACCGAGGGCCATACTCCCACATAAGGAGACTTGCTCCGCCATGTAGGAATGGCAGAATCTGCAATTCACAGAACATGAGAATTTTTTTAACAAGATTCAGTATCTTCGATAACTGTCATGTTTAATAAGCTAAAGTTAAAGTACAAATCAGATGCAAGCAAAATCTCTAACAAAAAGTTAAATATGAACTATAACAAACAGGTGCATATATACAAGTGAGGGACAACAAAGAAGGAAATTAACTAAAGTAAGATAGTAAAAATTTAAATGCTAGTTGAACAAATTCTGAAACTCACTTGAAGAGCTCCAAAGAATCCAACTTCTTGCAAACAGAAAATCAATTTTTCCTTCCACCTCAATAAGGACTTTAGTTTCTTATGAGACTCCTTGAAATTTGCATGTGCTCTCTCTTAGCATGCATTCAGACAGTTCAAAGCACATCAGAAGTTCTTGAAGGACAAAGATAAGAGAAAGGACTCATAAGCTCCCCTGAAGCTTATAGCCATCAAGCTCTTTGCTGTAAGTTGTAGTCAAGTTAGAGTGACCAAGCAACTCAAAATTAAGGGCATGATCAAATCCACAACCACAAGGGGCGGTAGCAGCTGCAGGTTCAAGACAAATGGATCGTTACGTTCAGCACCTCTGTGATGTAATGGCAGATGTGGTTGAAGGACAAAAGGAGAACGTTTGTGCCTGCCAAACCCTTTTGCCATGTGTTCGTCGTCGTTAGGTGGTTCTGCTCGGTCACAGGCCTGTGCACCGCAGGCATCACCTCTGCGTTGTCATGGAAAATGAGGACACCGGCATTTAAGGTGAACAATAATCAGTCAATGTAAGATAAAAAATAGAAGTCAACATCATGAGAATAATAATATGCGTCAAGATGAAGAAACGTTATATGCATATTTGAAAATGGCAGCAGTAGAGGGAATGCGTGCCATATGGTTGAAGCCAGTGTAGAGCCAAGCAATATGAATTTTATTAGAGAAAATGGAAGCATTCCTCGGTTCCCATCTTGCTAGAGATCTGTATCGCATCCACGCCAAGCAAGAGAGAAGGGAAGCAGGGAGGGAAGCTGGGAGGGAGAGAGAGATAGGCATTACCTTGGAGAAGCACGGGGAGTTGTATCAGCTGGCACTGGCAGGGCGTCTTCATGACGCGTTATCAGCAAGCAGAACACCAGATTGATGCAATCATGATTCATGAAAGAGGATGATGAGTCCTAGCTTAATAAAACAAGGCACAAACTGTGTTTAGCACATTGTGGTTGCCAAAAAAACAGAAAAAGGTCTTGCATGATGTATCAAAATAATGCAAAAGAAAGATAACAAAGAAATTTCACCTCTAATTCCAGGCTTCCAGTTAAACAAAAGCCAGTATTGTTGTATAACACTTTTGAATACCATGATAGACCACATTAAGCCCCTCCCTGCTGTCTATCATATAGCCATACATGTTGCTTCTCGCTATCTCTCATATCAAATATCATGAGCTAAAGAAAACATAAAAGCAAATATTTAGTGACCTAACAGATTATCACAGGATACTGCTACCATCAGTATGTGTAAACCAGAATATCATTGCATGCTAACAAACATCCAACATTTAGGATAAAACAATTATGTACCATTAGATTTATAAAGAGAAAGCCTTACATCAAATTTACCAGTATAGTATTTTCAAAATACCAGGGTCAGCACAGAATAGATACAGAGAATAAGCCAAGTGGATATATATTTTCCATATGCTAAAATATTTTCTCTTTGATAAATAAACAATGATATGGGGTGCAATGGTGCATCAACATTCAAAACTGATATGGAGACCAAAATCAACAAATCGATGAGTGCGAAAGTGACAAAGAGGACAGCTGACCCTTGTGCTCCATGTTCTTGGTCTGGTAAAATCCCTTACGAAGAGAACACGCATCTTGCATCACTGTGATGCCGCCCTCTAATCAGGCTATCCATAAGATTCCTGGAATCAATCTGCCCATCAGCACAAAGGCATATATGCTATAATAACCCAACATCATGATCATTCTAATACTAACTGAAATTCCATCTCTCGTGAAAACTTAGTAAAGTGGGGACCCTATTCAAAATCGTTGACTCCCTAATTTAACTGTTTTTTATGCAGCTTAATTGAAGAATTGCAACATATATCAGCCAGATGTACCAATCAAAACTTCAAGCAAGTAGAACCATAAAGACCATAGGTAATAATATGTCAAAAGGTGGAAACGCAAATGATCAGACTCTGGTTAAAATAATTTGGCTGAATTTGTATTTTGCGGTAAACTTATTTTTCAGATGTTTGATCGGTATGATATCAAGGAGAGAGCTTTTACTTATGAAACTGAAGGTAAAAATGTCAATCATGAGTCTTTACATTGATGGTGAACCTAGTTTTTCACTGATCTCTTTGAACATGGCACCATGTTGTGTCTTGGCTTCTCCTTCGGCAGCAAACACTTTCATGATGAAATCTAGGTAACAAAAATCAAGCTCCTTGGCTACTATCTTGTTAACTAAACTAAGTTTTGGAACCAGATACAAATTCAAATGATCACTATCAGCACATGTAAGTTGTATTTTTTGGAAACATCATATACAAAATATAAGTATGCAACAGAACAGAGCATGAGGAGCAACATTTTCACTGTCTCTGGATATGATATTACATCGACATAGATCAGAGCAGTTTTGCTTCTAGTTCATATGTGATGTGCAATGTGTTATCATAGACATACATGACACATTAGGTAGTGCTAATTTTTCTTCCAAAAAAGAGCTAACAGCTTGTAATGCAGTAGGTTTTCTCAACTTTTTGTACAGTTTTTGCCTCTTTTTATACATAAAAAACAAGATATTAGTGGAAACCCTTACTGTATATAGCATTGTAGCTGCAGCCCATGATTTTGGAGATTGTGACTAATAAGTAATAACAAGTAAATCGGTACAACATTTGGCCGACTCTATTCTAAAGCAATCAAGCCTTGCTCTTGTACTAACCTATTTAGAAAAAAATCATAAAATCATTTGAGGAACCATAATTCATTAAAAGGTGTAAGATCCGATTAAAACACCTTTTAGAATACAAAGTTAAGGAAAAATAATCAAGTAATCAACTAAATCATTGCTAGAGGGAAAAACTCGTGCCATGGGACATACCTTCCATGCTAGAATCACTTGAAGGATTCTGGGTGCTTGTGCTCTCACCTAGGTCACCTCTTCACCGTCAGGAGCAATGAAACATTAGCATCTGACACCACCAAATTGTCTGCCCAGAAATGTTGCACATTTTCAGAATGGGGCTATTGCGTTCTTACCCCTATTTTGAACCCCAATTGTGACTTTACCCCCATTTTCTTCCACTTTGTGTTTTTACCCATGCTTTTCCAAAACGAAGGCTCCGTTTACCCCTACTCCGTGAACAGCAGGTAACGGTGTTAAAAAAGTTGACAGATGACAAGTTTGCCCTTCCGAATATTATGTTTTTGCCCCTATTTCAAACCCCAATTGTGATTTTACCCTCACTTTCTTCCACTTTGTGTTTTTACCCCTACTTTTCCAAAACGAAGGCTCCGTTTACCCCAATTCTTAACTCAGTTATCTACATCCGGATCAAAGTAATTAAAAATTAACAAAAGCCATGTGAAAAGATGAACTTACCCCTTATCTCTCGGTTGTCTCTCTCAGGGTCGTCCCTCTCAACGCTAGCAGGCAGCGGGTGGCTGGGTGCGGCGGCGGCGACGGCGGAAGGGCAGCGTCGGGCCATCGGGCGAGAGTGGCTCGTGGGCGCGTGCGGCCAGGTGGAGGAAGCGGCGCGGGCGTGCGTGGCTTAGCCTGACGTGGGCGCGCAGCTAGGCACGCGGCTCTACGTGGCGCGGGCGCGCACGGCTTGGCCAACGTCGTGAGCGCGCATCTCGTGAAAGATGCTTGGTCGCACCCATGGTCGGCTGCTTTCACGAGATGCGCGACCATGGAGCCGACCAAGCAGCTTTCATGAGACGCGCGCTCATGACGCCGGCTAAGCCACGCGCGCCCGTGCCAAGCAGAGCCGCGTGCCTGGCTGCGTGCCCACGTCAGGCTAAGCTGCGCGCGCCTATGTCGCTTCCTCCGCCTGGCCTCACGCGCCCGCTCGCCGTGCTCGCCCGACGGCCCGACGCTGCCCTTCCGCCTCCACCGCCGCCGCACTCAGCCACCCGCTGCCTGCTAGCGTTGAGAGGAACGACCCTAAGAGAGACGATCGAGAGATAAGGGGTAAGTTTGTCTTTTCACATGACTTTTATTAAATTTTAATTGCTTTGATCCGGATGTAGATAACTGAGTTAAGAATTGGGGTAAACGGAGCCTTCGTTTTGGAAAAGTAGGGGTAAAAACACAAAGTGGAAGAAAGTGAGGGTAAAATCACAATTGGGGTTTGAAATAGGGGCAAAAACATAATATTCGGAAGGGCAAACTTGTCATCTGTCAACTTTTTTAACACCGTTACCTGCTGTTCACGGAGTAGGGGTAAACAGAGCCTTTGTTTTGGAAAAGCAGGGGTAAAAACACAAAGTGAAAGAAAATGGGGGTAAAATCACAATTGGGGTTCAAAATAGGGGCAAGAACGCAATAGCCCCTTTCAGAATATGTACTATAAATTACATTATATATAAAGGTGTTCCATATATCAATAACTCATCTGCATTACCGCCAAACCATTTTTTGTAAAGCATATTCTGAGAAACAAATTCTGCTCAGAGAACAAAGGAAGCATAGCAGCCTGACCTCCCATTTTGCACTTCAAGAACAATAATCTACTATGAAATACTCCCGTAACAACAAGCAGGAATCGTCCCCATCTATGTGTTTGAGCGCTCGGTTTCGCACAGCAGGAAGGGAAGAGAAGGGATTGGCACACCTGGTGGTGCTCCTCGGAGGACGGGAGGAGTTGGAAGTGCGGTAGGAGCCCAGGACTTGGCAGCACAGTAGGACCGATGAAGACACGAGCCGGATCGGGGGGAGGGACGCGCGGGCGTCCCGGCGGCTTCTGCTGCCGTGGGTCTTCATCGCCGATGAAGGGCCCCGATGAAGTTCTGGCAGCGTGGATGTGGGCGAGCCAGATACGGGTGGAGGACCGCGCACGCGCCCTGCCAGCTTCCGCTGCCGCCCGCCCGGCCTCCACCATCATGAGCAACCTGGGCACCTAGCAAACGCAAGATGGCGGCGGGGCTCGACATTGGCGCAAGGGCCACCGGGACGCTACGCCGCCGGGACATCGTGCGGCCTCTGGCATCAGGATGTCGCGCTAGCTCCGCTGCCAGGAAGGTGGCCTCGGGGCGTGGGTGGGCAGCGGCGGGCGGGTGGTGCGCAGGGCGGTGGCGGGTGGTGGTGGCTCGCTCGTAGATGCCGGTGAGGGTGACGATGGGGGCACGCTCCTAGTTTCTTTCCTTCTTTTGGCAAGCGAGGGGCGCGAGGGGTTCGGGTCTGCTGGATCACAGGAGGCAGACAAGCGAGGTTTCTTTCTTCTTTTTTTTCAAGCGAGGGGCGTAGACATGAGGGGGTGGAGGATCGCATGAGGCAGAACGACGGAGGCACGTTGGAATGTCACACAAAAACGGTGTTCACTTTTTAGTCTTTTTAGTCATGAGAGATATAGAACATAGTCAAGCTCACATGGCATTAAATATGAGAACAAGCATATCTAAAATCAAAGACTAAGCCTTCTTTTACTTCTTGTGCTCATTGCAGGGCTAGGTGGTTGTGTTTTTTTTTGCTTCTAATACCTTTGGAGGGGCTGTCAAGTGGCACATTTGTAGTTCTAACATTCTTACTACCTAGCCCTTGCTTCTTCTCTATGGGTTTCACCTTCTTGTTATCCTTGGCCTTGACAGGTGGTTCTATGTGTGAGGGATGCTCGATGGAAAGTGCTTTCGACATATTTGAGCCACTTCTTGACCTACAAACATTTATTTTCAGCAGCAAGTGATGTTAGTTCAATATACAATAGTCGAATGGAAAAAATTTAGAATTAGGAAAAATACCTTTTCGACAGTCCAGAGCTAGATTTATTTAGTTTTCCCTTAATCTTACTTGAAATCTCCAAGCTTTGGCTGTTATGATAGAGAGCATCTATTTAGTTTCGTTAACAAACTGCCATTAATACTAACACACAATTTCGGCACTAGTGTCAATTACCTTCTAGATGATTCAGGATAACGATCATCGCTATTTCTTTTTTGTGCTAGTTGTTGTTTTCAAGTTTTGACTAGAGGAGCAAAGTCAATATTTAGTATTGATGACAAGTTTGAAATAAAAACTAGAGGAAGTAATAATTTGCAAACCTTGGTGGAAAAGACATGGATGCAGTCGGTGCATCGCCCTCTAAAGGAACAATAGAACTTTGAGCAGATTTGGCCCTTTTGTTTGGTGGCCCCCTACAAGAACAACACATGCCATTTCCTACAGGTGCAAGTCCTCTCTTGTAGGTTGACCACAAACTAAAATCTAGTGCCTTCTATTTCGGTCACTTCAGCAATATCTTTTGAACATTCTTCCACTTCCAAGTTTAATTCTCTACTCTTCTCATTCAAATCCTTTATTAAGTGGGGTAGAATCAAACCATGAAATTTCTTTGATATTTTCCTTCTTTGGTTCCACTTGCTCATGAGCATTTGCCTAATCTTGTCCATCAAACCATCCAAGTTCATGCACTTGTGTTGCTTTATCCAATTGTTGAAGCATTCTGTAAGGTTGTTAGTCACGTAGTCTACTTTGCTTCTAGCAGAGAATTGGCTTCTTGTCTACAATTTTTTGTGGCAAATCATTATATAGTTAGTTGCAGTAGGCTTTTCTCTCTCCATGGCAACCCAATTTTTTTTCAAACAAATATAGGTTCCATGAGTAAGCAGCTGTCCACAGGTGGTCATCCAAAACCTTTCCATGGTACCTCTTCTTAAAGTTGGTCACAAAATGAAACATACATTCCCAATGTTTAGCCCTTAGAAATACTTGACCCACCCCTGCCATCACAACCTATCCTACATCAGTGCATATGGCTAATCCCGTGGTGATCCAATAGCCTCTCTAAGCTGACTCATAAACCAAATCCAATTTTCATTAGTTTCTGAATCGAAGACTCCACAACAAATATGATATAACCAATTATGACCATCAACTTTAGAAGCACTAGCTAATTGCCTCTTTGTGGCAGAACCTCCTAAGAAATCGGGCCCACGTGCACCTATCGATGTCTCAACAGACCTCAGATAGCGTACACAAGTTCCCAACAACTTAACAGGTCTGTCGGGTGTCCTCGGGAAACCCAAATCATCCACGTTTCAAACAGGATTCCAATCACAGTCATTGCAGATTACAACATTTTTCAATATACATACCAGAGGTAATAAAGCGGAAGACTTAAGTTTAATATTATAAACCAGTTGTTTCAACTTACATAACCATAAGTGTCATACAACCATAGTAGCGAGATAATATTACATTAACATTATTTATTTCACACAAACTAGTGCCTTGTCCAAAGGCCATTCATCATTCCTCATCGTCATCGACTTCATACATCGACATGCGGCGGGGACCAAAACAAGCTGCGCATGCGTCTCCCCCAACAACAAGGGTTAACAAACCCCAGTACAAAAGTACTCAACAAGACCGACCCGACCAAAAAGGTGAATGTCTTAGGGATGTTTGGTGTTGGGTCAAGGTAAGGATGTAGAAAGATTCAAAATTCTTTGCCAAAAGCTTACTATTCTTGATCCTAGTTTTAAGTTTTACCACTAAGTATTTTAGTTCAATATCTCCAACTAAGTGTTCATATCCCATGTTCCAATCCTTCTCATTCCATTCTTTTCTCATGTTTTAGTAATTCACCAGTCCTACATTGCTTCAGAATGAATCGAGTCTCCATGTCCATGGAGCACCGGCAATTCAATTGATTCAAGTCCCACTGGGATTCCTTATCACACGACATATGTAGAACTTAATCTTGCATATATCAACCTCGCTACTGGGATCCTCCCGCATACTAAAGCCGTCTCCATGCCACCCGAGAGCACAACACACCTCAAATCCGCCATATTCAAGCCACGAGGGTACACGCTACTTCCGCCATCTCACCACTCCCGGTCGTGGGCATTAAATCTTAGTATCGGATTAGCCAAGTAGGCTTACCGGAGTATGTGACCAAGATTACAAAATGTCTCGTTCGGAAGATCCACAATGAGTGGCCTTTAAGCGACATAGTCGGCAACATTACCCAACATTCAAGATAAGTCACCCGACTAGTCTCTAGTTCATTCTATCTTCTTTCTTTCTTTGGCCAAGATGCCATCTTTGATTGTATCAAAACTTTTACTTTGAAAGCCTACCACAAAGCACACTAAGCAATTCTCGCCTTTAAAATTGAAATCATCTTCAAGGATGGTAAACAATTAACAAGGTAGGCAATGCGACAAGTAGATAACATTTGAATTAAACAACTTAATACGATAAGTAACATAAGTGATAAACTTTTCAAAGTAAACAAGGTAATGGTTTAATGCATAAACCGGGGCTTGCCTTCGTTGGCGATCTCAGGTTCCAGATCAGTACCACAATTACCAATTCCCGCGACAACCGGGTATTCTTCCAGCACTTTTCAACTAGAATCGTTTCACTCTCGGGTTCTACACGAAATGATAGTATATGCTTTAACATGATGATAATGTAAACATGATGCTTTCACGGTACATGACATGTAACAACACCCCGCAAATGATTTTATTTCACGGTACCATTGCAAGCCAACAAAACCAACTTACAATCCTACCATCAAAAACCATACATGGGACTTGACCAAATGGATCTTGAAACCCTACTGGTCACACAACCTGACCCAAACAAAAAATTAAACCCTAACCCTAACAATTAGGGTTGCTCTTATTAAAATTTTAATTAATTTAAAATAAGCCCAAAAATAAACTTGTTCCAAATGACCTCAAAATTTTATGTAAGCTTCCTCATATCAAATTAGTGTACCAAAATAAATTTCATAATTTTTGGAGCTATACTGTGGTCTACAAAAATCATGGAAATTGCATTTATTAATTAATGGAATGAATTTTTGAACATTAAAAATTTATTCAAATTTCAAGTTTCAAATTTTTAAACCATACTAGAGCATGTTCAGAAGCTACACACGAAATTTCAGAATTTTTGGAGCTATCATGAATTTCCTACAAATTCCCAAAGTTTCAACACTATTCACAAATTCAAAAAATAAAAATCAGCACTGTTCTTCTTCCTCACTCGCACTGACAGGCTGACCCCACCCGTCAGTGACTCAACCCTGTCACGACGGCGCTGCCCTCACTGACCGGCCGCAAAATGCGCCAACGGTGACGCTCCGGCGAAACAGACCTCACCAAAATGATATACTACCTCCCTCGAACCAATCTCAGCTATCAGAAAGGAAAAAGGTGCCCTCGAGCCACCTCCACGCCGGGCATGGCGGACTGAGAACGACGGTGTACGGCGTAGCCACGGTGACGCCGCAGTAGAGACTAAAGCGAAACGGTTTTCACATTCAGAAGCTCACCGTGATCACGTAGGTAGGCTCGGTGAAGACGGAGATGTACCGAATCGACGGGACCACGTGAGACCGAGGATGGCGGAGCTCCGGCTGACTCCGAAGAAGACGAAGTCACGCGGCGGCGCTAGACTTCCAGGAGCAACACGATCGGGCTTGGGATGAGTAGGAAGATGGGACGGAGCTTCTGGCCAAAGCAATTGGCCCTAGACACTACGGCGAGGACGAATTGCGCGAGTGCGGGCAAGACACCGGCGGCGAGCAGTCGACGGGAAAACTCCGAACTGAGGACGGAGTGCTCCTATTTATAGCAAGGAGGGCGTGCGGTGTTGACAGCACACGGGCGAACTCACCACGGAGGTATTGGCGTGTCATCGCGTGTGTCAGCGGCGAAATCCGATCGGCGGTGATCTCCGCGTGGCACCGGCGGCAAGCAGAGAGGTGGAGGTTGATTTTTTGAAAAATTTACAGAACTACCACCGCGTCCATTTTTCAAATTACTCACAAATTTTCTAAAGAAGTTGAAAATCTCCAAAAATGAAAGTTGTTCAATTTTTCAAACTCTACAACTTTGCTTCTAGAAACATTTTCAAATTCTACCTCCATTTTGAAATTTGAATTTGGGGTGCATTAGAGCATTTGAATCATTTCAAAATTACTCCAAATTTTATATGTAAACTTGAAAAACTTTGAATACCAAAGTTGATCCTTATAAAATAAGCTCCAACTTTGCTTTTTGTCACAACCCCAAATTCCAAATGGATTTTGAAATATCCAAAAGGGGCAAAACGAACTTTTATAATTTAAATTTGAATTCAAATTTGATTTGTCTTTCTTTTGCTTTAACTTTGATTTTTGACCAGTAACATGGCCCATTAGGGTTGTTTGAGTCAAATGACACATGGTCTCACATGATCACATGAAATCTGACCCTTGTGGTCATGATCCTTGTTTAACGTTTTGAATCACATTGCATCACATAAAATAACAACTTATGAAACAAATCTTATTTAGTGAATGCCTTCCAAATTTTCTTCTTTATGAATGCTTTGCAATGCATATGATGACATACCAAGTTTTAGTTCTAGGTCCAAACACCAGAGGTGTTGCAACCCTTCCCCCTTAAAGAAATCTCATCCCGAGATTTAAAACTTAAGACTAAGTAATGGAAAAGGAAATGTGTCAAGCTAACACATCATAACTTTATTCAAAAGACTAGTGAGGGGGGTTTTCCATTCTTTTGACAAAATAAACAAGTTACAGTATAGACGAGGTATTGCAACTAGAGAGAAGCAATGAAGTCAGGAAAGTTTTCTTCTAAGTAATCCTCAGACTCCCAAGTAGCTTCTTCTTCAGTGTGCTGGTTCCATTGTACTTTGTAGAACTTGATTGTACGCCTTCGAGTGACTCGATCCTTCTGATCTAAGACTCTAATGGGGTACTCGGCATAAGTCAAATCAGGTGCTAGTTCTACATCACCAAAGTCAATCACTTGGTCAGGTACTTGAAGACACTTCTTCAACTGGGATACATGGAAGATATCATGCACAGCTGACATGTGATCTGGTAGCTTAACACGATAGGCGACTGGTCCACATCTTTGTTGGATTTGAAACGGACCGACATAACGGGGCGCCAACTTTCCCTGAATCCCAAAACGATGAACTCCTTTCATTGGCGATACCTTGAGGTAGACATGATCCCCCACTATGAATTCTAGAGGTTGCCTCCTCTTATCAGCATAGCTTTTCTATCGGGATTGAGCTACCTTCATATTAGCTTGTATGAGTTTAACCTTCTCTTACGCTTCCTTGACCACATCCGTCCAAAAGAACCAACGTTCTCCAACATCCGGACCAATGTAAAGGTGTCTCGCATCTCACGACCATACAATGCTTCAAATGGTGCCATTTTAATGCTCTCTTGAGAGCTATTGTTATATGAGAATTCAGCTAAGGAAGGCATTCATCCCATATAACACCATAAGAGAGAACACATGCTCTTAACATATCTTCAAGAATTTGATTTACCCTTTCCGTCCATCCATCGGTTTGCGGATGATAAGCGAACTACTGGATAAGTTTAGTTCCCAAAGACTCATGTAGACTTTTCCAAAACTTGGATATAAACAATGACCCTCTCATGTCGAGACAATGGTCTTGGGTGCCCCATGCATCAAGAAGATTCTATTCGATAAAGCTTTGCATACTGCTCCGCTCGATATTTATCTCTGACTGGTAAGAAATGAGCTATCTTGGTTAGGCGATCAACAATAACCCATATTGAATTGTAGCCTGCAGATGTCCTAGGCAACCCTACTATGAAGTCCATATAGATATCTTCCCACTTCCAAGATGGAACTGGCAAGGAATGTAATGGACCCACCGTCTTCATGTGAATCGCTTTGACTCTCTGACAAGTATCACATTTGGCCACATATTGAGCTATTTCTATTTTCATTTTGGTCCACCAATATCTCGTTCTCAGATCATGATACATTTTGTTGCTACCTGGATGAATGGAGTATCTTGTAGAATGAGCTTCATCAAGAATCTGCTTTCGCAGCTCTGGATGTTTGGGTACTACCAATCTATCTTTGAACCATACGACATCTGATTCATCAATCTTGAAACATGTTGATCTTCCAGATCTGACTTTATCCTTGATATGGGCTATGCCCTTACTTTTTTGTTGAGCAGCAATGATCTGATCTTTAATAGTGGACTCAACTGCAATATTGAACAGGGAACCTTGTTCTATGATTTGTAAATTCAGATGCTCCATCTCTTGACACAATGTTCGTTGCATATGTTTCACAGTCAGACAATGGCAATGACTCTTGCGACTCAGGGCATCGGCAACTACATTCGCCTTGCCCGGATGATAATGCACTTCTAAGTCATAATCTTTGATAAGTTATAACCATCTTCTTTGCCTCATATTCAACTCTGACTGAGTAAAGATATATTTTAAACTTTTGTGATCCGTATAGATATGACATATATTGCCTAATAAATAATGTCGCCAAATCTTGAGTGCATGAACAACAGCGGCTAATTCAAGATCATGGGTGGGATAATGTTCTTCATGCTTCTTGAGTTGTCTGGAAGCATATGCTATGACTCTGCCTTGTTGCATAAGAACACAGCCAATACTAATTCCAGATGCATCACAATAGATATCAAATGGCCGCTCGATATCAGGTTGTGCTAATACTGGTGCAGTTGTCAGCAACTTCTTCAATGTCTGAAAGGCCTCTTCACATCCTGTTGACCATACAAACTTAGTTTGATTTTTCAGCAGTCCAGTAATTGGCTTCGCAATTCTAGAGAAGTCAGGGATGAACCGACGGTAATACCCTGCCAACCCCAGGAAACTACGAACTTGATGTACAGTTGTAGGTGCTTTCCAATTAAAGACTTCTTCTACCTTGCTCGAATCAACAGCTATACCTTCAGCAGATAACACATGACCTAGAAATTGTACTTCCTCTAACCAAAATGCACATTTGCTGAATTTAGCATATAGTTGGTGATCTCTTAATCTTTGTAGAACAATACGGAGATGTTCCACATGTTCCACTTTGCTCTTAGAATAGATCAGAATGTCGTCAATGAACACCACTACAAACTTATCCAACTCGGGCATGAAAACCGGTTCATCAATTACATGAAGTGAGCCGGGCATTGGTCAACCCAAAAGACATGACTAGATACTCATATAGACCATATCGAGTAGTGAACGTTGTCTTTAGCACATCTTCTCGTCTGATCTTAATCTGGTGGTAGCCTGATCTCAAGTCTATCTTCGAGAATACCTTAGCTCCATAAGTTGATCAAAAAGCAAATCAATTCGGGGTAAGGGGTATTTGTTCTTGATGGTGACTTCATTTAATGGCCGATAGTCAACACATAACCTTAAGGTTTGATCCTTCTTCTTCACGAAAATAGCGGGGGCATCCCCAAGGTGATGAACTGGGTTGAATGAAACCCTTGTCTAACAACTCTTGTAGTTGCATTTTTAATTCTGCTAGTTCTTTGGGTGGCATCCTATATGCTCTTCCGGATACTTTGGTGTCTTTGTTCACGGTTTCGAGATCAATTACGAATTCTACGTCTCGATGCGGTAGCAAACCGGGCAAATCATCGGGAAAGACATCCATAAACTCACATACCACTTTGAAATTTTCTCGGCTCCTTCAACAATAGTTGCACTGATTGCTTTCCAATTTGTACTTTTTTAGGAAAGGGAAGTTGGATGAGAAGTTGGGTTTCTTTGCCAGTGCATTTACCCTTATGGTTCTCATAGAAGACATCTATGATAGCCCGTGTTGGGTTAACTAGTTTCATACCAAGGATCACATCTATATCTTGATCCTTTAATATCGAAGATATTGGTAGGGAACTCATAACCTCCCAAATCAATAGGTACATGCTTTGAACTACCTCCCTTGTACAGATTCGTCCCCAGGCATTTCAGATATGATAGGGCTCTTTGTTTCCCCAATAGCTATCCCATACTTCACAACAAATGTACGATTGATGAATGTATGGGATGCACCGAAATCAAATAAGGTAATTGCAGGATGCTTAGCAATGGGAAACATACCCATCATTACTTGGTTCTCCTTCCGGAATAGCTTCCACTTGAGTATAGAAAACCCTTCCGCTTTTCTTCTCATTTGTCCCTTTGATTGTTCTCGAGCATTGCCCTTGTCTTGATTACGAGAATGGAGTAACAGGGGCTTTGGGTGCATCAGGATTGTTCTTCCTAGGATATGGACATTCTCGGGAAAAGTGTCTGGATTTACCACAATTATAGCATGGATAATTGTGATTCTGGGGAGTAGCATTGTGGTTTGCATTATTTGTATTGTTTTGTTGCTGCGCGCTTTTGAGTGAGTATAAAGGTGTATTAGTTGCTGTATGCGAATAAAGATTTGTTTTTGCTTTGGCTTTGTTGTGGGCGAAATGGTGCACGGCCATGATTTTGAGGATGGTAGATCACCTTTTGACGCTTTCCACTTGATGATCCAGAAGCAAAGGACCTCTTTTTCTTCGCCTCCTTGTGTCGGCGGTAATTCTCCTCTGAAGCGATAGCAATATTGACAGTCTCATGATAAGTTGCGTTGCCACAAGTTGCCATCATGGTCTGAAGTTTGGTGTTTAGACCTCTCATGAAATGATTCTTCTTTTTCCTGTCAGTATTCACATACTCTATAGCGTACTGCGATAGGTGATTGAAACGCCCGACATAGTGCATCACCGGGTGCTCCCCTTGCTTAAGAGACAAGAACTCTTATAACTTTATGGTCATCACACCGTCTGGAATATAGTGTGCCCTGAAGGCATCCTTGAACTCCCTCCAATTGATTTGGTGACCAGCGGGCTGTACTGCTACCAAATTTACCCACCAGGCACCAGCAGCTCCTCGGAGTTGTTGTGCCGCAAACCTTGGTTTTTGAACCTCGGTACAGTGAATCAGCTCCAACTTTTGCTCTATTGTCCTAAGCCAATCGTTAGCTTCTAAAGGTTCGTCTGCTTTAGAGAACATAGGTGGACGTGTGTCAGTAAAATCCACATAGGTTGACTCGTCATTTCCATTACGATGACCATGATTAAGGTATGGTGCCTGCTGGTTCCGCGCCAATTCCCTTAACAGCCTAGCATTCTCTGCCGTTGCGTTGACGAGTGTGGCTATGGCATCTGCCATAGTCGAAGGCATTGGTGGAGGATTTGGGCACTCATCATCGTCATGTGAGCCACTAGCACCAGTTCGGGTGATTGGACGAGGCATCTGTTAGAGAACACGTTTACTTACATTATTCTTTATTAAAAGCATTTAAAAGGTTTCATGCTACAAAGGGTTACTTATTTAAATTACATGTCTTGTATCCCACAAGACAACCCTGGTTTACTAAGAAAGCAGTAAAGGAATTATTACTACTCCGAGCTCTCAGTCATCGACATCCGTGCCCATATCAGACGAAACCTCACTTTCATCCGAGAAGTACACTAACTCCTTAGGATCCTCCTCCTCTTCTTCATTCTCGACTTCTCCTAGAGCTACAATCATTTCTTCATCTGTAACTTCACCATCCCCATGAGGTGGATGAAGTTGAGCGTACAGTAGGTGGACATTCTCATGAAGAATGGCATTGTCCATCTCCAGGTCTTCTACGTAGAACTCCAACTCATGGACGCGTTCATTGGCCACATCCTCTCGTGTCTAGGCTTCATTCCTCAACTCGGTATTCTTGGTGACGTCTCTTTCCATTTCCGCCAGCTTCTCTTGATCTTTGGCATGAGCTCGACGAAGAGTGTTGAGCTCCTTGGTAATGTTCTCCATGTTGGTTGGATTGCTTGAAGATCCTTCATCTCCTAGGATCTTGGAACTTCCTTCACCAAGCTCACGGTTACGCGGTGCCAACTGGTGACGAGGGACTCCGTGAGGTCTAGTGGACTTGCGTGTAGTTATCTTGGTCTTTGCCATAGCCTGTAGAATTTAGGATAGGACTATAAGGATAGCTTGAGGATAATGGAGGTTAGCAAGAATGGGATTGACATTACTTACCCAACCACTTTTAAGGGGAATCATTATGCAAGGTGTTCAAGCATGATGCATGAATCGATCTTACGAATCCGAGTACAAAAGATTTATACAATCAAAAGTACTAGATTTTTAATACATAGGACAAACCTAATCATATTATCCGCCACAAACTTTCAAATAAGATAGGATTGAGACTAGATTAGAGGAAAGAAGAAAGAAATTTGAACTTTTAAAATATCAAGTTTACTTTCTTTGATCCAAATCAATTTGAAGGTTTTTCAAACTAACCTACAATGATCTTTGATAGGACCTGCTCTGATACCAGCTGTGGCAGAACCTCCTAAGAAATCGGGCCCACGTGCACCTATCGATGTCTCAACAGACCTCAGATAGCGTACACAAGTTCCCAACAACTTAACAGGTCTGTCGGGTGTCCTCGGGAAACCCGAATCATCCATGTTTCAAACAGGATTCCAATCACAGTCATTGCAGATTACAACATTTTTCAATATACATACCAGAGGTAATAAAGCGGAAGACTTAAGTTTAATAATACAAACCAGTTGTTTCAAACTTACATAACCATAAGTGTCATACAACCATAGTAGCGAGATAATATTACATTAACATTATTTATTTCACACAAACTAGTGCCTTGTCCAAAGGCCATTCATCATTCCTCATCGTCATCGACTTCATACACTGACATGCAGCAGGGACCAAAACAAGCCTGCGCATGCGTCTCCCCTACAATAAGGGTTAACAAACTCTGAGTACAAAAGTACTCAACAAGACTGACCTGACCAAAAAGGGTAAAGGTCTTAGGGATGCTGGTGTTGGGTCAAGGTAAGGATGTAAAAAGATTCAAAAATTCTTTGCCAAAAGCTTACTATTCTTGATCCTAGTTTCAAGTTTTACCACTAAGTATTTTAGTTCAATATCTCCAACTAAGTGTTCATATCCCATGTTCCAATCCTTCTCATTCCATTCTTTTTCTCATGTTTTAGTAATTCACCAGTCCTACATTGCTTCTGTAATGAATCGAGTCTCCATGTCCGCGGAGCACTGACAATTCGAATTGATTCAAGTCCCAGCTGGGGATTCCTTATCACACGACATATGTAGAACTTAATCTTGCATATATCAACCTCACTACCGGATCCTCCCGTACTAAGCCGTCTCCATGCCACCCGAGAGCACAACACACCTCAAATCCGGCCACATTCAAGCCATGAGGGTACACGCTACTCCCGCCATCTCACCACTCCCAGTGCGTGGGCATTCGTCTTAGTATCGGATTAGCCGAAGTAGGCTTACCGGAGTATGTGACTAGTACTACAAAGTGTCTCGTTCAAAAGATCCACAATGAGTGGCCTTTAAGCGACATAGTCGACAACATTACCCAACATTAAAGATAAGTCACCCGACTAGTCTCTAGTTCATTCTATCTTCTTTCTTTCTTTGGCCAGTATGCCATCTTTGATTGTATCAAAACTTTTACTTTGAAAGCCTACCACAAAGCACACTAAGCAATTCTACGCCTTTGTAAATGAAATCATCTTCAAGGATGGTAAACAATTAACAAGGTAGGCAATGCAGCAAGTAGGTAACATTTGAATTAAACAACTTAATGCGATAAGTAACATAAGTGATAAACTTTTCAAAGTAAACAAGGTAATAGTTTAATGCATAAACCGAGGCTTGCCTTCGTTGGCGATCTCAGGTTCCGGATCAGTACCACAATTACCAAATCCCGCGACAACCGGGTATTCTTCCAGCACTTGTTCAACTAGAATCGTTTCACTCTTGGGTTCTACACGAAATGATAGCATATGCTTTAACATGATGATAATGTAAACATGATGATTTCACGGTACATGAAATATAACAACACCTCGCAAATGATTTTATTTCACGGTACCGTTGCAAGCCAACAAAACCAACTTGCAATCCTACCATCAAAAACCATACATGGGACTTGACCAAATGGATCTTGAAACCCTACTGGTCACACAACCTGACCCAAACAAAAAATTAAACCCTAACCCTAACAATTAGGGTTGCTCTTATTAAATTTTTAATTAATTTAAAATAAGCCCAAAAATAAACTTGTTCCAAATGACCTCAAAATTTTATGTAAGCTTCCTCATATCAAATTAGTGTACCAAAATAAATTTCATAATTTTTGGAGCTATACTGTGGTCTACAAAAATCATGGAAATTGCATTTATTAATTAATGGAATGAATTTTTGAACATTAAAAATTTATTCAAATTTCAAGTTTCAAATTTTTAAACCATACTAGAGCATGTTCAGAAGCTACACACGAAATTTCAGAATTTTTGGAGCTATCATGAATTTCCTACAAATTCCCAAAGTTTCAACACTATTCACAAATTCAGAAAATAAAAATCAGCACTGTTCTTCTTCCTCACTCGCACTGACAGGCTGACCCCACCCGTCAGTGACTCAACCCTGTCACGATGGCGCTGCCCTCACTGACCGGCCGCAAAATGCACCGACGGTGACGCTCCGGCGAAACAGACCTCACCAAAATGATCTACTACCTCCCCCGAACCAATCTCAGCTATCAGAAAGGAAAAAGGTGCCCTGGAGCCACCTCCACGCCGGGCATGGCGGACTGAGAACGACGGTGTACGGCGTAGCCACGGTGACGCCGCAGTAGGGACTAAAGCGAAACGGTTTTCATATTCAGAAGCTCACCGTGATCACGTAGGTAGGCTCGGTGAAGACGGAGATGTACCGAATCGACGGGACCACGTGAGACCGAGGATGGCGGAGCTCCGGCCGACTTCGAAGAAGACGAAGTCACGCGGCGGCGCTAGACTTCCAGGAGCAACACGATCGGGCTTGGGAAGAGCAGGAAGACGGGACGGAGCTTCTGGCCAAAGCAATTGGCCCTAGACACTACGGCGAGGACGAATTGCGCGAGTGCAGGCAAGACACCGGCGGCGAGCAGTCGACGGGAAAACTCCGAACTGACGGCGGAGTGCTCCTATTTATAGCAAGGAGGGCGTGCGGTGTTGACAGCACACGGGCGAACTCGCCACGGAGGTATTGGCGTGTCATCGCGCGTGTAAGCGGCGAAATCCGATCGGCGGTGATCTCCGCGTGGCACCGGCGGCAAGCAGAGAGGTGGAGGTTGATTTTTTGAAAAATTTACAAAACTGCCACTGCGTCCATTTTTCAAATTACTCACAAATTTTCTAAAGAAGTTGAAAATCTCCAAAAATAAAAGTTGTTCAATTTTTCAAACTCTACAACTTTGCTTCTAGAAACATTTTCAAATTCTGCCTCCATTTTGAAATTTGAATTTGGGGTGCATTAGAGCATTTGAATCATTTCAAAATTACTCCAAATTTTATATGTAAACTTGAAAAACTTTGAATACCAAAGTTGATCCTTATAAAATAATCTCCAACTTTGCTTTTTGTCATAACCCCAAATTCCAAATGGATTTTGAAATATCCAAAAGGGGCAAAACGGACTTTTATAATTTAAATTTGAATTCAAATTTGATTTGTCTTTCTTTTGCTTTAACTTTGATTTTTGACCAGTAACATGGCCCATTAGGGTTGTTTGAGTCAAATGACACATGGTCTCACATGATCACATGAAATCTGACCCTTGTGGTCATGATCCTTGTTTAACGTTTTGAATCACATTGCATCACATAAAATAACAACTTATGAAACAAATCTTATTTAGTGAATGCCTTCCAAATTTCTTCTTTATGAATGCTTTGCAATGCATATGATGACATGCCAAGTTTTAGTTCTAGGTCCAAACACCAGAGGTGTTACACTCTTGTACTTTCCTGTTAAGAATGTGCTATTTCTCTACCACTGATTCTACAAAATCATTGAAATTTGTTCTATTTGAATCCATAACCATCTCAAAGCTAAAACACTTAACATCCTTCCTAAGAGTCTTATTGTTGCCCAACAATTTGATTTCCAACTTGAAACTAGAATCAAACCTCTTAACACAGGGAATGCACTATATTCACAGCCATGCAAATTTGTAGGTGATGCAAATGAAAACGATGATGCTACACTCACCCCCCGAGCTGGTCACTGTGGTCGTTGTCTCTGTCGTTCCCCTGCGAGGAGCCGGCGGCCAGGGCCGGCTTGCTGTACTGCATCCCAGCGCCCAACCCATTGCCCTGCTCGACCAACACCGCCGCGCCCTCCTCGGCCAACCCCACCACGCATTCGCGCCTACACGCCCGACACCGCCCTTCCACGTGGCCCTCCTCTCGCACCATGTTGCCCTCCTCAGCTAGCCACGCCATGCCCTGAGATGAGCCAAGACACCATGCTAGGGCGCGCACTACCGTGGGCATCCAGATGAGAGACACCATGCTAAGGTGGATCCATCGGTGGATCCATCGATGGGACATCGCCGGAGCTACCCTCCTCCATGGCCGATGGTGGCTAGGGTTTCCACCCATCCCATATGGTAGAACCACCCGAACTAACACACCTTCGGAGGCGCTTATCTTCCACTATATACTAAGCACCCCAAAAGTAAGCTACACCAGGCGGTTCCATCGAGCACACCCCAAGGGAGAACTCGAATAATCCATGTTTTTCATCCAGAATCCAATAATGAGAACGAGTTTACAATACTTAGTCTATTTCATACAACAAGAGTTCTTAGAAATACATTATTACAATACCAAGTTCAGAGTGCAGAATTTAAACAACGGAATTGAAATAAACATCTAACGATAAGATACAAGGATTAGTCTGTGACCACTAGAAGAATCCCCCACACAATGGCCACTCCTCAAGCTACACCTGCAACAGGGGTAAATAAACCATGAGTACACAATGTACTCACAAGACTTACTCGACTAGTGGGAATAATTTCCCGACTCCAAAGGATATGATAAGCTTTATGGTTTGCTGGGTTTTCTTTTTGCGAAAAGCATTACTAGTAGTGAATCCTTATGTATGTGTTTTATTAGCAGTCATGATTAGTTCATTAGCTAACCATTCTATGTAAGCACCTGTTCCACTTTCAAGCAAGAGTTGAGCAATCAGATCCATTCATCCCCTTTCATCTTCTAGTTTTTACTATGGTGCTAGATCATAGCCAAGTCATACCGTATCACACAGTGATTCACGAACCAATGTATCCTAGCTGGGTACCCCAAAACACACTCCCCGCTTGTACCCTAGGCACAAGCAAGACCAACCCACCACTCTCCTATCAAGGGATCTAGGTCCCCATCCAAACTTGGACTCCAAGCCACCACTCCTGAGTCCTGGACTCAGTGTGGTGCTTAGACCTCCACCATCCCCGCCTCCAATCAGTTGATCCGAAAAGAGCCAGAACCCACGACAAGAGAGCAACGAGCCTTCCTGCTCCCATAAGCAAGTATGTGCTTAGGATAATAAGTCTGTGACCTGACTAGAATCCACAGCAACGGACGATCCTTAATCGAATATGAACAGGGAAAATAGTATAACCAAGCTATGCCCCATTGGCCGTAGGACACAACCTATTACACCTACCAATACCCATACTGTATCCCTGCCCGGTCTCCATTTCCTTTCACCATTTTATCATGAGAGTAATAATAATAATCACCTATTATGAGTAATGACATGTTACTCACACTACCGATAGTCTAAGCATAGTGGCTACTCGACATATGCTAGTAGGACTCATAGGTAGGTTATCTATGCATGTAGTTTCAATATAAATATTATAGCGTAAATGCACATCATATATATATATATCCAGTGATCATTCAAAATAAGGGTTATGCATTGGGGCTTACCTTGGGCAGGCGGGGTGTCAGCTAAGTCAATCAGAGATGGCTCCGGGACCTCCTCCTCGTACTCCTCGATCACCTCTTCGTACTCCTGCTCTTCGGCGGTCACGAACTCCACCAACTCATTATCTACATGCAAGCAATAATGATGCAAACACTTAGTATTTTAGCAACAACTCTTAAAATAAGAATACACATGCTAAGCTACTAAGCTAGCTCTAATGACTAAGATACTAAACTAATCATTATCTCTACTAAATAGATTTCAAGCTTACCCTACAAGTGCTTAACTTTTATAAACCAACATCATGTCATTATTCCTTTAGCCTTAATGGGTATTTAGCTACCATATTAAGTAGTCTATTCTAGGGCTACAAAATTACAGTGAGCACATACTAATACCAGAAAACTACCATAAAAATTTCAGGATTAAAGCTATCACCAATTTACCACAAAAATTCCTACAATTTTTAACATAATAATATTAAGCACTCTCAAATGATTTAATAGCTCCTAGTATCAACATGTATATATATGAACTAAATACACTAACAGATAGAGCATAATTTTACGAACTTAACAAAATTTGTTGCACAATTTTTGGATACCTACATGATTTTATATGATTTACCAAAGATTAGCTTAAAATTAAATAAGAAAACTATTTCTAATTCCTTATAAAAAAAAGAAAAAATGAATTCTCCCGCGTGGCCCACACGCGGCGGCCCACAGGAGCGGCCCACGTGAGGGCGACCTATAGTGCGAGGCGGCGCGCGGCGGGGGAATCCCGCGCGCGCTGGCATATTAGCAAAAACACCCCTAGACTATGAATAAAACAACCCACGTTCCATGTTACTATTCCTAGAGACAACACCTATGCAAAAAGACCCTTGTACTCTCTCCTCTTTACAACAGCATGGTCCCTGGCCTCCCCCACGTGCTCCGGTGCGGTGAGCGGTGGCACTGGCGACAGCGCCGGCCACCAGGGACCCATGCTAACCTAGCTAAGAGGTCAAATCTCACCAAGGGGTCGACGCGAGGCGATGGGCGACGGTTACATGAGCCGAGACACCGTAGAAGAACCTCTCCACGACGGTGGGCACCCTACGGCAATGGCGATGATGTTCAGGTGAGCCACAGCAACAACAAATCAGTAGGTGCAGTGGGTAAGCAACGACGACTCACCAATGACCTAACCGAGGTGTCGGCTCGGCCAAAGACGACTCGAGCGAGGCTGGCCACGTGCACGCTACAAGGTGAACGGCAGATCGCAAAGGCATGGCCGCGTCAGCAGCGAGGAGGCGGCACTAGAGCTGCGACTAGCATGCACACAACGAAGAGGGGTTCTAGGCAGGGCTAGTGGTGCGGTCAATTCAACGCGAGATGGCGAGGTTATAGCTGGCCACGATGAGGCGGGCTGGGCCTTAATGGCGCGGCGGTGGGAGCAAAGCTCCAAAATTGGAGCTCGACCTGGCCATAATCAAGGCGGGGTGGGGGCGGTCGGCAAGAGGACGTAAAGGCAGAGACGTGGGCACGAGGAATTGATGAGAGGTGCTCGCTCTCTGGCTCATCGTGACCATGACTCGACGGCGACAGAAAAGCAGAGGGAGAAAGAGAGAAACGGGGCGTGACAGGTGGGCTCGGTTCGTCCTCGCCTTGGTGGGACACGAGCGGTTGTGGCCGAGGGACCTACGTCCAAGCATGAGGGGACGAGAGAGGGCAATAGTGGGCGGCCGCGACAGCAGTGGCAGCGCGGCCGCAGCGGCACCAATGGCGGCAGCGTGAGGCAGGACAACAGGGCGCGAGGCCAATGGCTCGCTGCGGTCAGCCTCGGCCAAGCCCAGGTGTCCCAACCGACCCAGCGTGGCAGCGCAGGGTGATCGCGCGAGATGCGACCATGTGCGCAGTGTGGGGAGGACACGCGGTGACAGCGCACCCGGCGCCAACCAACCCGAGACAAGTACGCGCACAAATTTTAAAGCGCTGATCACGACCAAACCATTGCTCCTAAACCTAAACCGGCTTCACTACACTCAAGATGTCATATGGAACTACTAAATCGAATCATAGCACTACACCACTCCTTAACCCAATCTCTCTAAATAAATTGCTAAACATAGCAGTGTCTAGCTCTTGACAGACTTGGAAATTTTCTAAGTTTTGAACTAAACTTGATTTCAATTTGCGATTTCTACGCTATTGAAAATATTACAAAGCAATATTATTTTTCAAAAGCAAATATTTCATTGTCATCTACAAAGTTTGTACTTCAAACTTTATTTAAGTATCAGACACATGTTCTATAGTATTTTTGTTTATAAAAATTGGTTTTAAACCCTACTTGATATGCATGAACCATCGGACCAACTTTCGTTTAGCATTTTTATTGATCATTTTAAGTTACAGAAATTGATCTACACACTTCACCACACGCATTAACATACAAGTATGATGCTCATGACATGTTTTAGTAGATGATTAATGGGGTAACACTGAGGGTGTTACATCCCGTGTCGCCACTCTTTTTTCGATACGGGCTTCTTCCTGAGACCGGTGCCACTCATGAAGGGGAAGACGTGGGCAAGTAAGGCTACTTCGGTCTTTTCAGCCACGCCACGGATGCTGCTTCACGGAACATATCGACAGAATGGACGCAAGGGCTAGGAATCCAAACAAAACTCGCTTTTGAGCCAAATAGCTAAGTTCGACTAAAAAAGGGCCAAGAAACTAAGAGTCACTTTTTTTAAGGCCAAGGAAATAATTTTCTCATAAACCTTGTGTCCGTCCCCTTCCGTTGCTCCTGCCGCCTGCCTTGCGCTGCTCCTGCTTCTCCTCCGTCGCCGCCTCCTTCCGTTGCTCCTGCCGCTTGTCCCGTGCTGATCCTGCCCCTCCTCCACTGCCTGCCCCGCTGCTCCTACCACTACTTCGCGCGCCTGTCCCATTGCTCATGCCGCTACTCTTGCTCCGCGCACCCGTCTCGCTGCTCCTGCCGCTTCTCCGCCGCTGGAACCCGCTGCTCTGCTCTGCCACCCTCCTGGCTTGACGACACCGACAGGCGCCACCAGTGCAAGGAGAAGCATCAGGACCTGGCACGGAAGCCCTCTGGCCTCGCCTGCTGCTACAACTACGGCGCCCCGATGCAGATGGTGGAGGAGGTCGTACCGGGATATGATGCATGTTGCAAGCTCACATTTCAAATGTTCCAGGTGTTTTAGAGGTATGTTGCAAGCGTTTCATACGGTTGTTGTAAAAGTAGATCATGATGTTGCATATATTGCAATAGTTGTACACATATGTTGCAAAAGTCTATCTCCAATGTTTCATTTGATTTTCAGACGAATATTGAAAGCGTATTTATTTGGATGTTGCATATGTTTTTACACATATGTTGCAAATGTTTTATCTGGATGTCGTGTATGTTTGCAATAGTTTTTAATTGTTTTTCAAGTATTTTTTGCAAGTATTTCAGACGTATGTTTCAAGTGTTTTATTTATCTTTTTTATGTTGCAAGTGTTGCATCCGAATGTTAGTGTTTCATTTGTCTTTTTTATGTTGCAAGTGTTGCATCCGAATGTTTTAAAATAGACTGGGTGTTGCACATGGGATACGTGTGGAAAGGTGGAGGGGGCGCGAGCGGTCCCCGCGGGTGAGCAACGTCGAGCCGGCACGGGCCCATGCATGGATGCGGAAAAACGTACTGCAGCCGCAGACATCGTCCAGACGTTCGGGCGCTAGCAGTGCCGTTATATTATTGGAGCAATCTTTAACATAGTTACTATTCATGCATGGAGCATCTCCTCGTGGTACGTTGGGTGAGCATCTCCTCGTGGTACGTCTGGCCAACAAAAAAAAGGGCACAAGGGAGATTTTGAAAACATACAAATTTTGCCGGTGTTTGAGTATAAGGAAGTGAATTGCAGTGCAGGTGCATATTTAAACCCCCCAAACTTGCAGATTTTATTTTTTGCAAATACTCCATAGTGAACACGGACGTTTGATTTTCTGAAGGAGCTAAATAAGAATGAAAACAACGCCTCTTGTCGTGAACACAACCATGGGGGGGCATCTTGCACCCAGCATCAGAGATGTGGGGGGACAATTACCTCATCAAATTCTACTCCACACCACCAGAAGAATCAAACAAAAAGCTCATACATACGGCATTGTTCAGCCCTGCTCCCAGATGCTATTTAGTCCAGACGCCTCTCCTCAGGGCCAGACACTACACTAGCATTCTTTCTTTCGCAGCCTCCCGTCTCTCAGTCTCCACCCACCTCCTCTGCTTCTTCTCACCTTCTTCCGTCTTGGTTCAGCCTCCTCTCTTCCTGCTCAGCCATGGCGGCTGCCGAAGAAGGGCCAGAGCCACTCAGGTATCAGGTGAGAAGCTCGGAGTCCAGCCTATCCAAGACGCTGCTGCTGCTCATATTTTGATTGATGCTTCCTTTGGTTAAATGGTTGTGATGTTTATTTATTTTCTTGTTCTCTGTTGCCAGACTCTGGCCTTAAGGGTGAGCATCCACTGTGAGGGCTGCAAGAAGAAGGTCAAGAAGGTGCTCCACAGCATAGAAGGTATGGCATGCTTCACAAGAAACTGGAAGAACAATTTCAAGTTTCATTTTCAGAACCTTCAAGCAGTGAGCAATCTTTTGTTATTTCTTCTAACTAAATCAGGTTAGTTCTTAAAGACTTGACAAAAGTCTGAACAAGTCTTTGCCAGTGTCGCCTATGTACTGCGCTTTTTCGCCTTCTGTTGTTTGATCTTTTTCTTTTGTGTATGTATATTGTTGTTGCACTGATGCACCAGCTCCTCTGATTCTGATCCAGGGGTGTACAAGACGGACATAGACACGCAGCAGCAAAAGGTGGTGGTCATCGGCAACGTCTCCGCCGACGTGCTCGTCAAGAAGCTCCTCAAGTCCGGGAAGCACGCGGAGCCGTGGCCGGAGCCTGCTGCTCCAGCTCCACCGGCAGCCAGCAGCCCGCCCGGACCCGGCGGATCTCCCGGCAGCGGCGGAGGAGGCAAGAAGAAGAAAAAGAAGAAGAGCAACAAGAGCCCCGCGGCCGCGACGAACAACAAGCCCGCCGAGCAAGTGCCCGCGCCGGCGGAGGGTAACGGTGGACCCAGCCCCCCGGAGCAGCACGACAAGGCTGACGGCGGCGCCTCGTGCGACGAGGCATCGGATGGTGAGCAGGATAAGCCTGAGGCTGGCGGCGGCGGCGGCAATGGCTCCCCTGACGCCGGAGAAGCCCACGAGAGCGGTGCGAGCGGCAAGGTGGCCCCTTTCGCCATGACGCCGCACGGCCCGCAGCCCATCGCGCCCGCCGCCAACGGCAATGGCGGCGGCGGCAAGAAGAAAGGCAAGAAAGGCGGCCACGGCAACGGCAATGCCAATGCCAACGGAGACGGCGCCGGAGCGGGCGCCGGTGCAATCGTGGAGGTCCACCCCCCGCCGGACGGACCCATGAAGCCGGCCACCGGCAACTCTGGCCCTCTCACCGTGGTCGACGCCGGACCGTACCCGCCACCGCCGCCAGCCGCGGCGATGAGCTACCCGGGGTACTACGCCGGCGGCGGGGTCCACTCGCCGGCGTACGTCATGAGCTACAGCACGGCGCACCCGAGCTCGGCGCTCCGGAGCAGCGCGTACTACCACCCGATGGCCGGCGCCGCGTACACGCCGGGGGGCGGCGGCGGGTACTTCTACTCGACGGCGCCGGTGTCGGCGGCGCCCGGATCGTACTACATGTTCAGCGAGGAGAACGCCAACGCGTGCAGCGTCATGTGAGAGAGAGGATTATATTAGATGGTTAATCGATCAACTGATTTGGATTAGTAACCGTGAGAAGATGTTGCAAAGCCTGGCTGTGCTAGTTATTAAGCTCTTGTTCTGGCCAAGAACTGGTTGTGATGAGTTTCTTCAACCTTCAACGTTTTGCTGTATCTGGAAAATACATGATTTCTAGATGTGTTATTAGTTATATATTAGAGTAGTTTACTATATGAAATTGCAGCATCATTTGTTTGGTTGTTTAATGATTATTGTTACTACATTTTGCTGCATAACCTACACATATATCTGGGTATTCTTTGATGTATGCATATGGGCTTATGGGCAAGGAAATATGGTGTGAAGAAGGAACAAAGATAATCACAAAAATGCTCTCAAAATGCTTCTTCTACCGGTTGCAACAAATTTCCCAAATTGGCTAGGTAGAGGACGGATCCTGGGAAGCTACTTGCGTGAGTTTTTTTTTTTTTTTTTTTTATGTTCAGCAATACAGTTATAAACATGTGTTATACTACGGGCATGTTTAGTGTGGCTCTAGCTCTGGTGGCAACATCGGCAGAGGAACTGGACCAAATGCCCAAAGAGAAGCCGTTTTTTTAGGGTATGGAAGAGGAGTCGGAGCCATTTTTATCAAAGAAGGAGCTAAGACTTAGGTTCCTATCTTCGGCTCCGGCTCTGGCTCCGGCTCCAACGGAGGAGCAGCTAGGCGAGGAGCCAAGCACTACATACAAAAGTCATCAATCTGTAAAGATACCCGAGTCACAAGGCAACGTCTGTACTTTTATGGTATTGTATTTGAGAGTGTATCATATATATATCATATAGTATCAAACTATCAATATATCATACCTCTCTTGTGTACAAAATTGAGGCATACACAAGTACAAATGAGGCAAATATTTTTTTTTTGCCCACTTATCAAGTTAAAACTTTAGGGGTAGGTTGCGCTGGACTGCGTGCTAAAGTTTTATGTAATAACAAACAAATAACACTTTTGTAGGAGAAATACAACAGACGAATTTTCAAGTTTGGGTTTTAATGTTTCTTCATTGTCAAGGATAGCAACGTGGTATATAATGTATGGCGTCAAATTTGTATGCACCTTACTCATTGGCAACTTGGGGGAAGACACAGATGCTCTGATTTCAAGAGGAAGGTCTATTTGCAAGAATATACTGTTCTGATAAATTCTCTCTGTGTCAACGAAGAATGTCAAGGTCATGTCTCTGTAGTTTTACATTGAAGACAGTCTCAATTCTTGGGGAAAAGGTTAAAAGGTGATTTAGAACTTGATAGTGAGGGAAGCGTAGAAATTGCAGCATAGTTCATTTGGCTGAAAATGTATCACTTATTTTTAGTTATTCTCAACGACCCATGAAGTTTGTATGAAGAAAAAAATGGAGATACGTTGAGCATCCACACGTTTTGAATTGAACTCAAATAAATTTGGAGCTATTTCAGTTGTGTTTCCCTAGTCAAGCTTTGCCGGAAACCAGAGTGTAGGGGGTTGAACAAGTCCAAATATATATATTGCTGTTCTTGTACCTTTTCAAATTGTCTTTATACCTGAATTAAATTATATAACAATTCGTGATTTGCATTTGCATTAGCATGGAAGTAGTAGTGGACCAGTGGTGGGGTTACAAAGGTACTTTTCAAGCAACTAATGAGGCTTAGAGCAGATCACCATGTTTAATTATTCAGGGCCGCCAATCTTTAAGCCTTTCAAAGATGCATGGAGCAGAGGTTGTGGGAAACCAGAACACCAAGCCTAGTGCCTAAGGAAGCGACCTCAACCTTCCTACTCTTGTGCTGCTAGGAGCTATGTGTTAGAAACGATAAGCAATATAAACGACGAAGAACAGTAGATCAAACACAGGAGACACAAAATTTTAACGTGGAAAACCCTTTCAAGGAAGAAGAGAAAAAACCACGGGCACCAGCCAGCAAATCTTTACTATATCAGGTGAGGTTACAAACGTCGGGGATTTTTAACTTTTCTTTTATCCCAAGACGACGGCTTACAGGAGGTATATATAGAGATGGAAAACCCTAATAGGCGCTTCGGCCCAAGCTCCCAGCGACGGGCCTCGCTTCGCTCCGACAGAAGTTAGCCTTTATCTTGTACATAACTGAATTTGAATCACAACTCAACAAACTTCACCTTGAGACAAATTCCTTCTTGTAGCATAAAACGAACCTTCACCCTGAAACAACAAAGAAATACTTCCGGTGCCAAATAGCCTCTTGGGCTAAATAGTTATACCAACTAAGCTTGAGCAAAGCTCAAACTTAGCAACAGGAACTGGCTTTGTCAACATATCAGCAGGATTATCATGTGTGCTTATCTTGCATACCTTCAGCTTACCTTGCGCGACAACATCACGAACATAATGGTATTTGACATCAATGTGCTTCATTCTCTCATGGAACATCTAATCTTTAGTGAGACATATAGCACTTTAACTATCACAAAATAAATTAATACAAGAATCATCTCCACAAAGCTCAGCAAACAAACCTTTCAACCAAACCGATTCTTTACATGCTTCAGTAACAACCATGTATTCTGCTTAAGTGGTAGACAGGGCAACAACAGGCTGCAATGTTGCCCTCCAACTCACAGCACAACCACCAATAGTGAACACATAACATGTAAGAGATCTCCTCTTATCCAAATCGGCAGCAAAATCTAAATCCACGTAGCCAGTGAGTCCCTTATCAGTCTTGCCAAACTTCCAACAAGCATTTGTTGTGCCACGAAGGTACCTGAAAATCCACTGAACAGCCTTTCAATATTATTTACCAGGATTATCCATGTATCTACTAACCAAACTCATAGCATATGATAAATCAGGACGAGTGCAAACCATGGCATACATCAAAGAACCAACATCACTAGAATATAGAACTCTTGACATGTACTCAAAATCATCATCCGTACTAGCACATTGTAAAGCTGATAATTTAAAATGAGGAGCAACAGGAGTACTAACAGACTTTGCATCATGCATGTTGAAACGATGAAGAACTTTCTTAATGTAACTTTGCTGACTAAGAAATAACAAACCAGAATTTCTGTCTCTTGTAATCTCCATACCTAGAATTTTCTTAGCAGCACCAAGATCCTTCATCTCAAACTCACTACTCAACAGTTTCTTCAACGTAGTGATTTCTTTCTTGCTCTTGGCAGCAATCAACATATCATCAACATATAACAGCAAATATATAGGTGATCCATCAATAAATTTAATTTACACACAGCTATCAAATTCAGACCTCTTAAAACCATGTGACATCATAAAAGAATCAAACCTTTTATACCATTGACGAGGAGACTATTTCAAATCATATAAGAACATCTTTAATTTGTAAACATGATCCTCCTTACCAGGTACTATGAACCCTTCTGGTTGGTCCATGTATATCTTCTCCTCGAGCTTTTCATGTAGAAACACAGTCTTTACATCTAATTGCTCAAGCTTAAGATCTCGTATAGCAACAATACCAAAAAATGTACGAATTAAACTATGTTTTATAACTGGAGAGAACACATCATTATAATCAACACCAAAAATCTGACTGAAGCCTTTTGCTACTAACCTTGCCTTAAATCTTGGAGGCTCACTAGGAGACAAACCCTCCTTTCTCTTGAAGATCCATTTGCAACGAACGGCCTTCTTTTGTTTAGGCAAGCGCACAACATCCCATGTGCCATTTTTCTCGAGTGACTGCATCTCCTCTTGCATAGAGGAAATCCACTTCTCGTGGTCACCAAAAACAACAGCTTCAGTGTGCGTAACCGGCTCATGAATGTTCTCCACCTGTTTAGCATAACTAAAAGCATAATGAACCATATCACATTCCTCAATTAAACGTGGACGAGGTCCACAATTTTTCTTTGTTCTGCGATCTGCAATAGACTGATTTTGAGGCTGCAAAACAGGAGGTGAGTGCTGAACAATATCATGAACATTGTTATCAACAATTTCAGTTTCCTGATCATCTACGTGCTCTCACCTGCACGCTAACATGCTGCTGCTCCTCATCAGAACCAACTGGAGAAACATCTGGAGAAACATCTGTAGACAAGTTGTCATTAAACATAACAGATTCATTAAAAACAACGCTCCTGCTCATGAAAGTCTTTTTAGTTTCAGGATTCCATAACTTATATCCTTTAACTCCAGAACCATAACCAAGAAACAGACATCTAATGGCTCTAGGTTCTAGCTTTCCATTATCAACATGAGCATAAGCAGTGCAACCGAAAATTCTCAACTGTGAATAATCAGCAGGCATACCAGACCATACCTTAATGGGAGTTTTCTTATTAAGTGGGATAGAAGGTGACCAGTTGATCAAGTAACAGGCGATGTTAGCAGCCTCAGCCAAAAACGTCTGTTCATATGAGCATTGGACAGCATGCAACGAGCCCTTGAGATGATGGTCCGGTTCATGCGCTCAGCCACACCATTTTGCTAAGGAGTGTATGGGATGGTGTGGTGCCTGATAATGCCTTCTTCCCTGCAGTAATCATTAAAAATATCCGAACAGAATTCACCACCATTGTCAATACGAAGCAATTTTACCTTCTTTTCAGTTTACCTTTCTATTGTAACTTTTCACTCTTCAAAAGCAGCAAAAGTATCATCTTTATTTTTCAGAAAGTAAGGCCACACTTTTCTAGAGTAATCATCAATAATGGTAAGCATGTAACGAGCACCACCATAAGAGGGCTTACGAGATGGCCCCCACAAATCAACATGTACATAATCAAGTGTACCTTTGATGGTATGAATAGATGCATTGAATTTTATCCTCTTGTGCTTACCAAAAACACAGTGCTCACAGAACTTCATCTTACCCACAATGTAGCCATCCAGCAGGTCTCTCTTGATCAATTCTACCATACCAAGTTCACTCATATGCCCAAGATGCATATGCCAGAGATTAGTCTTATTTGGTTCATTATTAGAAACAGTAGCAGCAGTGACGGAACCATGTAAAGTACTTCCTCTAAGAACATATAACTTTACATAATTCATATCACCTATCATATGAATGAGAGAGCCTTTTGATACCTTACACACTCTACCTGAACTGGAGTGTTTGTACCCCTCGGCATCAAGTGTGCTGAGGGAGATGAGATTTTCTGGCCATCCCTGGTATGTGTCTCACATCTTTCAGTGTGCGTATTATGCCATCATGCATCTTGATCTGAACGGAGCCAATGCCCACGATCTCACGTGGGTTGTTATCTCCCATACGCACTGAAAGGATCAAGATGCCCAAGAGGGGGGGTGAATTAGGCTAATTCTAAATTTCTTTGCAATAATTAAGTCCTACAGTTAGCCCAATTAACCTCTTATGCCTAGAAAGTGTTTCTATTGAACTAACGCACAAAAGACTTGCAACCTAAGTTCCAATCCTACTCTAGCATGGCAATTCTATGAATGTAAGAACAAGAATTGAATTGCTCAATGTAAATGCTTAAAGTAGATGCTCAAAGTAAATAGAGAGAAGAGAAAACAGCGGCGATGTTTTGCCGAGGTATCGCAGAGTTGTCACTCCCACTATTCCTCGTTGGAGCACCCGCGCAAGGGTGTAGCTCCCCCTTGATCCGCGCAAGGATCAAGTGCTCTCTACGGGTTGATTCTTCGACACTCTGCCACGGTGAATCACCCACAACCGCTCACAACTTGAGTTGGGTCATCCACATGCTCTCCGGATGATCACCAAGCTCCAAATCACCACCAAGACGTCTAGGTGATGGCGATCACCAAGAGTAACAAGCATGAACTCTCACTTGACCACGACAAGCCTAATGAGATGGGTGGATGCACACTTTGCTACTCTTGATCTCACTAATGAGGGCTCTCTTTGGGATTCACAAATCTAAATCACCTCACTAGGACCTTGCTCTTCTTGGCACTCTCAAACGTGTTTCTCAGCTGTTGGAATGAGCAAAAGTACCCCCACACACGAGTGGAGGTGGTATTTATAACAAGGGCTAAAAAACGAACTGTTATGTGCCTCTGTGGGGTGACCGGATGCTCCAGTCATGTTGACCGGATGCTTCGGTCAGTATACCTCGAACTCCAGTGTTTATAGTGTGACCGAACGCTGGCCAGCGTCCGGTCAGCACTGACCGAACGTGTCCGATCGTGATTTTCCCTCTCTGGAACCTTACCGGAGTCGACCGGACGCTGCCTTTCAGCGTCCGGTCACATGACCTCTCAACGTTCGGTCGCGCCAGACGCAATCACCTTGGTCAAATGAACTGACTGGACCCTGAGCCAGCGTCCGGTCAAACCGGAGCCAGCGTCCGGTCAGTAATTGACTCTCCATTCACTTCCAACACTCGATCATATGTGAATGAAGTTTGCTCCAATGGATCTTAGGCATATTTAGGAGCTACCTAGTGCTAGTTTCAACAAGTGTGCACCACACCTAACTCACTAGACTCACCTAGGTCAAGCTACCCGTCCATACCCCCCTTAATAGTACGGCCAAAGGAAAAAAAAAAAAAGTCCTAAACTACTCTAAGTGTCTCTTCAACTCCAATCGACACTTAGAACTAGTCCATCCATAACCTTGTCGTCCATCCTTTAAAAATCGAAACGATTTCCATCGTAGGGGCATGACCACCTTGATTGCCCAATCAATCTCCATTACCATATCCTAACTTAATTGCCTCTGCAAAACACACGTTAGTCATAGTAATCTTATATTGTCATTAATCACCGAAACCCAACTAGGGGCCTAGATGCTTTCAATCTCCCCCTTTTTGGTGATTGATGACAATACCACCTCGAGTATGTGTAAGAGTTGAGGTTTTTAACATGCTTGGATCATATAAGCTTTTGTCAATAAGAACAAAAGTGTTAGGCAAGCTTATATGACCCAAGCCAACGTGATGTACTCAAAAGATATGATGTAAGCATGAGTACAAGTAATAAAGCTCATTTGCATCGAAGTAAAACGCGGAAGCAAAGGCAAATGAGCATAACACAAGTGATATGACATACAAATAATTCAAAGTAGAGAGCACGCATGTCATATATCACGATCACGTAGATATCACTATCACATAAATATAGTTTTAATGCATAAGAGTAAACACATGACGAATGCATAATAGTGTATCACACATAAAAACTCCAAATGTAATAGATAAGCTAATATAATAACTAAGCTCCCCCTAAAAATGTCGCTCCCCCTAAGGCTAACATACTCGATCCCTCTCCCCCTTTGGCGTCAAACACCAAAACCTAAGGATCGGTCGGCGGGGCTGTAGCGGATGAGCCGGGCGCTGAGGTACGAGGAGCGAGCTGGAATTGAGTGCCATCATCATCTGACCCTGAGCTTTGAGCTGTCTGACCCTCTGAAGCTGGAAGTGATGCTGAAGCAGTCTGGGTCGGATCAGGGACTAGAGCTGCTGAAGGCTGTGCTGGTACGACTGAAGCAGCTGGCTCTGATGATGCCACTGAGGAAGGGAGCATCTCTGTCGTGCCTGTCACTGGAGCAATGGTGGTAGGGACAGGGATATGAAGATCTGGCGGTGTAGGGTGCCCTGTCAACTCACTGAAGGATGCACCAAGGCTCTTAGACACTGAGGTCTCTAGCACTAGCTGCGAGGATGTCTCTGCCGGTGAGAAGCCCGTACGAAATGGTGTGAACTACGGGGCTAGCAGTGATGTAGCAAACCACTAGGACACCTGCTCTATAGGAGAAGCAAACTGTGCTGGTGGCTGTCCCTGACTCTGAAGCCCACTGGGACACCTACTCCAAGAAGCTACTGCTGCATAAGGATCTGCTACTAATGCATGGCCTGCTGCTGCTGCTGAAGAGCCTGCGTCTGCTGATGTATAGCTAGCTGCTGCTGGATCGCCTGCTGCTGGCACTGAAACTCATCCTGACGAGTCTGGAACTGAGCAAATGTAGCAGTTGTCTCCTGTGCCTGGCGAGCCTGATCCTGCCTCATCCGCTCAAGTATAGCAAGGAGAGCGGGGTCTGTCTACGAGGCAGGTGGCGCTAAACTGGAGCTGCCAGCCTCATGGTCATGTCGCTGAGGAGGCATCCATGGAATGGGCTGGTAGTCATCATCAGAACTGTCACTGGGGTCGCTCACGACCATCCCCTCCTGCTGAGCAAGCTCCTCCTCCTCGGTAGCTGCAATACCCCTGATGATCTCATCCTGCTAGGCTACAGACTCTAACACATCAGGACGACGGCGCGGCTGACTAGGTGTTGTAGGTGTACTGTGCCGAATCATCTGTGTCATGTTATAGGTAGGGAACTCTATCGTAGCACCACTATACTCTGCAAGCATCTCAGGTGGCCTAACTGTGACTGCTCTGTGGATAAGGAATGTGATCCAGTGAGCATAGGGTAGCTGCCTGCGACCTCTGAAGCCCTCAGCAATAGTGTCCTCCATCTTAGACAGAAGAAGATCCCAAATATCAAAAACTATCTGCTGCATCAGAGAGTTGATCAGCCACAACTATATGTGAGTCAAGCCCTCGTGATACCCCATCCTCGGTAGCAGCGTCCTCCTCATGATAGCCTCTAGCACTCTGGCAGTAGGAGTAAGGTCACTGGGGTTCCTGCGTGATCCTTCGCCGAAGGGCTCGGTGAAGCAGTGGCGAACCAAGTCAGTAGGGGGCACATTACCACCATGTGGATGTCTAGGAGGCACTGTCTATCCATAGCAAACCTCATGAAGTCTGATTGGCTGCTCCTGAAGCCTCAGTATCTCCCTGCCCCTAGTACTCGTCAGCCGGTAGTCTCTGCCTCTAAATGCAAAGTATATGAAGTTATGATGCGGGTCAATAAAGAGAGAAGCATAGAACTGACGGACCCAAGATGGAACATATAAACCGGTCCGTCCAATCAGATTTGTCAACCCCGATAGATATGCAAGGTAGGGGCGAATGTGCTCTCCTGCTGCTGCAACTATAGAGCCAATATGGCACACCCTCTGAGATCTAAAAACTGCACCACTATTGAGATAAGTATTGTAGAAGTCCTCCTAGAGTGGTGTGTAGAAACCCTCTGAAGCTCTCTCATCTCTCCTCGGCGGGAACCACACCTCAAAATCCACGAACCTCAGCTGTTGCACCTGCTTGGCCGTGGCGGCCCTCAAGTCAAGATGGGTCACTGGAGGTGGACCCTGTGGTCTAGGAGGTGGACAAGAACCCCTCCACTGAGTGTCCGGTCTAGGTGTAACTGGAGCACGGGTACGGCTAGAGCGGCGTAACTGTGACTGTGGTGCCTGCTCTGTCTCCTCTGCCTGCTGAGCCTACTCTGCTGGCGGTGCCTATTGCTATGACTCCCCCTGAGGCAGAACCTCATCAATAACATGACGCCATCCGGCAACCATGATAGTCCCAGGTGGACCACCATGAAGGTGCTCAACACGCTCAATTCCCTCCATAGCTCCTGGTGGAAGCGGATTTGCAATAAAAACTCCACTGCGAGCACCTCCTCTCTCGGCACCCTCTACGGCCTCAGCAACTGTAGCTGCTCTCGCTTTCTCTGCATCTGGATACTTGCGCTTTCTGGTTGCTAGCTTCTTTGTTGCCTTCCCTTTAGGATCTGCAGACTGGCGAGGCGGGGGCCTCCGATCCTCATCACCGGGACCACCACCGACATTCTTTGTGCGAGCCATCTGATGAATCTGAAGAGAAAACTACCGCTGACAAAGATCAACTATCAATTTGTCGCTTCCGAGGCTTGGCCTCGATCCATACTCGCGAGCTTGGCCCCGAGTTAACTGACAACTGCCACTGACACCTCAACGGCACCGACTCGCTGCACGATGGAATAGATAGGATATACAAATAAATACAATATATCTAATAGATGCGAAACCCTAGGAAGCAAGCAATTTAGATACAAAATTGAAACGACTGGCTTGCTACCTGACGAATCGACGATCCGAAGAAAAGAGAAGCGACACACGGGGAACCACCGAATTGGCAACGAAATTAGGGTTTGCTGATCGACGAGGTTCGGCAATGCAATGCGGTGAATCGACGGCCGAGGGCTAGCAGTTGAGGCACTATGTTGCATGGAGAAAATTGGCAGGGAAGGCACTGGCACAAGCTAGGGTTAGGGTGCTCGGTGGTTGGCTCTGTGGTAGCTCTACTACGGTGGGAGCCCGGTGGCGTGCAGCCGCTGTTGTGGTGGCTCCAGTGGCGGTGCTGGAGTGGGTCGCTGGTATGGTGGCGCACGGGAGCAGAGAGCACAGGCTGGCGCGGCGGCTCTGGAGAGGGTCACGGCGGTGCTGGGGCACGACATGAGTGGCTGGAGCAGATGGCGCGGGTGCGTCTGTGCGGAGGCGGAGGCAAGCTCGGCGGCTAGGGCACGGGATGGCGATTCGGGCGATGTCGGCGCGGCAAAGGTGCGGATTAGGTCAATGTATGGCGCACTGAGACTAAATAGGGTGCCCCCCCGAGTTAGAGAAGGAAATTGGAAAAGAGATCTGATGCCGCACGCTTTCTACTGACCGGACGCTCTAGTGGTAGCAACCGGACGCTACCACCCAGTGTCCGGTCCATTCCAGAGAGGTCCAATTCCTCTGGAATCGCGACCGGACGCGTCCGGTGGACACCGATCGGACACAGCCAGAGTCCAGTCAACTCAGCCTTAGTCTTCTCCACACGACCGACGCTGAGATGCCTTCTGACCGGACGCTGAAGGGCAGGGTCCGGTCACTCCTTCGCAGCATGTTCACCTCCTGTGAACTGACCGGATGCTGGACATCAGAGTCCGATGCAGCGTCCGGTCACTCCTTCTTCAACGAATCTTCAAATTTCTTCATGCTGACTGTTCCCAATAAGTCCCAACTCAAATAAGATCCAAATAAACACCAATTGGGACTGATGTGAGTGACCTCTCTCAAACCCTCATGTTTTTTAAAATATTTTGCCTTAGGCTATAATTCTTTTTACAAAAATAGGCAAATAAGAGGGCAAATTAAGATAAACGACAAAAACAACATTCATGCATATGCAATACTTGTAAGTAAATCTAGTTGCTTGTCAAGTTTGATCCAAGGTTAAGCTTCTTCACACGCTTTTCGGCGGTTATCTTAACCATGTTAGACAAGCCCTATATGCATTACAAAACATTAAACGTGATGTATATTACAATGCAATGCAATAGACAACACAAGCTCATCTTTTAGTGAAGTTACTAAAATCAAGTACATTGAGCTCATTCCACAATCTACAAAATATAGCCTCATCTAGCGGTTTAATGAAGATATCCGCCAATTGATCCTCGGTCCTTACACCTTCTAATGATATATCATTTTTAGCAACATGATCTCTAAGAAAGTGATGGCGGATATCTATGTGCTTGGTGCGAGAGTGTTGAACCGAATTGTTTGCAAGTTTTACCGCACTTTTATTATCGCACAAAAGAGGTACTTTTTCTAGAACTACACCATAGTCTAGCAAAGTTTGTTTCATGTAAAGTATTTGTGCACAACAAACACCCATGGCAATGTATTCCGCTTCGGCGGTGGATAAAGCCACACTATTTTATTTCTTGGAGGACCAAGACACAAGAGATCTACCAAGCAAATGGCACCCTCCGGATGTGCTCTTTCTATCAACTTTGCATCCGGCATAATCCGAATCGGAATAGCCAATTAATTCAAATCTAGCTCCTTTAGGATACCAAAGGCCAATGCTTGGTGTGTGCTTAAGATACCTAAGGATTCTTTTTACGGCAATTGAATGTGTTTCCTTAGGATTAGCTTGAAATCTAGCACACATACACACACTAAATATGATGTCGGGCCAAGATGCGGTTAAATATAACAAGCTACCAATCATAGAACGGTAGAGAGTTTGATCAACCTTGTTACCTCCCTCATCTAGGTCGAGATGTCCATTAGTTGGCATTGGTGTCTCGATTGGATTACATTCATCCATCTTGAATCTCTTGAGAAGATCTTTTATATATTTCTCTTGAGAAATGAAGATCCCTTCTCTCATTTGCTTGACTTGAAAACCAAGAAAGAATGTAAGCTCACCAATCATGGACATCTCGAACTTTTTCGACATCAATTCACCAAATTCTTTGCAAGAATCTTCATTTGATGACCCAAAGATGATATCATCAACATACACTTGACAAATGAAGATATGCCCATCAAGCTTCTTGGTGAATAGTGTGGTGTCGACCTTCCCAATGGTGAAGCCCTTCTCAATGAGAAAGTCCCGAAGGCGCTCATGCCAAGCTCTTGGGGCTTGCTTAAGCCCATATAATGCCTTGGACAACCTATAAACATGATTAGGGTATCTAGGGTCTTCAAACCCGGGAGGTTGATCAACATAGACAAGTTCATTAATAAAGCCATTTAAAAATGCACTTTTCACATCCATTTGATATAGTTTCATTTCATGATGTGATGCATATGCAAGAAGGATACGAATGGCTTCTAGTCTTGCCACCGGTGCAAAGGTCTCTCCAAAATCTAAACCTTCAACTTGAGAGAACCCCTTTGCAACAAGTCTTGCCTTGTTTCTCACAACAACACCTTGATCATCTTGCTTATTTTGGAACACCCACTTTGTTCCTATGACTCTTGCACCTTTTGGTCGCTCTACAAGAGTCCAAACTTCATTGCGGTGAAGTTGTTCAACTCTTCATGCATGGCATTGATCCAATCCGGATCTTGAAGAGCTTCTTCCACCTTTGCAGGCTCAAAACAAGAGACAAAAGAGTGATGAGCAATAAATGAAGCAAGTTTTTGTGAATGAGTCATTACACCCTTTGATGGACTCCCTATGATGAGATCTTGTGAATGATCTTGTAGTAAAGGTGTATTTCTTCTATTGACCACTTGAGGAGGAGGTTGTGGAGCATCAACATCTTGTGCTTGTACCACCATTTGCTCATGGGAGACATGAGTATCTTTATTTTCTACTCTCTCATCTTTTTCACCTTCTTATGGCACACTTGATGAAGAGGGTGGATCAATCACTTGTACATCATCTTCATCATCTTTAGGCTTGATGTCTCCAACCGAAATGTTCTTCATAGCCTCCCTCAATGGTTCATCACCTACATCATCAAGATTCTCATATGCTCCTTGGGAGCTGTTAGATTCATCAAATTCCACATCATATGTTTCTTCAACCAAGGCTGTGGCATGATTAAATACTCTATATACTTTGAACTTTAATGAGTAACCAACAAGAAAATCAATATCACAACGTCTTTAAAACTTCACTAGGTGTTGCCGCTTCTTGTAGATGTAGCATTTGCAACCAAACACCCTAAAGAAAGATACGTCCAGCTTCTTCCCATTGAGCAACTCATAAGGTGTCTTGCCAATGAACTTTTGAAGAAATAAACGGTTGGATGCATAGCATGCGGTGTTGATTGCTTCCGTCCATAGAGCTTCGGGGGTGTTGTACTCATCAAGCATAGTTCTTGCAAGAGTGATCAATGTTCGATTCTTCCTCTCAACTACACCATTTTGTTGAGGAGTATATGTTGTGGAGACTTCATGTTTGATTCCAACTTCATCACAATAAGCTTCTATGTTTGTGTTGTCAAATTCTTTTCCATTGTCACTTCTTATTTTCTTGAGCTTCACTTCAAATTCATTTTGTGCTCTCTTCGCAAACTTCTTGAAGCAAGATGCAACTTCGGATTTGTCATGAAGGAAGAATACCCATGTATACCTTGAATAATCATCAACAATTACAAGACAATAAAGATTTCCTCCCAAACTCTTGTATGTTGTTGATCCAAATAAATCCATTTGAAGGAGTTCTAGCACTCTTGTGGTTGACATGAAAGCTTTGGTTGGATGAGTATTTGCAACTTGCTTGCCGGCTTGACATGCACTACAAAGCTTGTCCTTCTCAAACTTCACATCCTTCAACCCTCTCACCAAATCATTCTTCATTAGCTTCTTGAGTGAGCTCATCCCAACATGAGCAAGTCTTCTATGCCATAGCCACCCAAGTGTTGTTTTGGTGAATAGGCAAGTCTTCAAATTTGTATCTTCGAAGGTGAAGTCCACTAGATATAAGTTATTGTATCTAAATCCTTTGAATACAACTTGGTCATCATCTTTCTTGGATACAACAATTTCCTTCTCGATAAACAAGCATTGGAAGCCAAGGTCACACAATTGCTCAACGGATAGCAAGTTGAAGCTCAATGAAGCAACATATAACACATTTGAGATTGAATGATCATTTGATATTGCCACTTTGCCTAATCCTTTAACCTTGCCCTTTGAATTATCTCCAAATGTGATTCTTTCTTGTCTATCCATTTCTTCATCTAGTGAGGTGAACATACGAGGATCACCGATCATATGTTGTGTGCAACCACTATCAATAACCCAATGACTTCCACCGGTCTTGTAGTTCACCTACACATAAGAGATCAAGCTTTAGGAACCCAAACTTGTTGAGGGCCCTTCACCTTCTCAACAAGTGATTTTGCAACCCAAATTTTCTTAGGCCTATTCTTATTGGGAGGTCCTAAGAACATTACTTTCATCTTTCCACTAGAATCCTTTCTAAGCATGTAGTGAGCATTGAAGGCAAAGAGTCTAGCATGCTTGGGCAAGGGTTGTGGTGGTGGAGTTTGGTACTCATGGGCAAAGCGGCCTTCTTGTCCACACTCAAAGCATCTCTTTGGCTTTGGCTTTGGCTTTTATTATTGTTGTTGAGCTTGAGCCTTCTTCTTCTCTTGATTTGCCATATACCCAATGCCACTTCTATCCATCTTCATGATGGTGTTCATTAGGAGCTCACTTTGAAAATACTTGCCTCTAGTGAACTTGCTCAATCCAATCTTGAGATGCTCTTTCTCTAACTTGAGCTTCTTGTTCTCTTCCTTAAGACCATCATTGTTCTTCTCTTCCTTGAGCTTCTTGTTTTCTTCTTTGAGCTTCTCATTCTCAAGGATCAAGTCACCATCATGATCAAGGGTTTCTAGCACAATGGTGTTGTGGCTTTTGATTTCTTCAAGATCTTTCTTGAGCTTTGCATTGTCATTCTTGAGCTTGACAAACTCATCATAATCATCGGCCTCAACCACTTGCTTGCCCTTACTACTAGAACCTTGCTCAATGCTCTCAATGATCAAGTCATCACATGATGTAGCTATATCAATCTTAACAGCATGGTTAGTAGCATCATGTGGCTCATTGGATAGAAATTCTTAAGCAATAACAAGATTATCATGATTAATCTTAAGAGTGGTATATTCTTCTTTTAGCTTGTTGTGGCTAGTGATGAGCTCTTTGTGCACCCACTCAAGTTTATCATGTTTATCTTTAAGCTCTTTCTTAGAAGATTTGAGCTCCTTGAGTTTGGATGACATAGCTTCATTTGCTTCTCTAAGCTCAACACTAGATTTTTTGGCTATGTCACATTTAGCTAAGAGAGAATCATTCTTAATCTCGAGCTTTTTATTTTTAGCTCTAGTCTTTATAATGATCTTAGTGTATTTCTTTAGCAATTTAGCAAGATCATCATAAGTAGGTGATTCATATTCATCATCATCGCTATCACTATCACTATCATTATTATGAGCATGATCATCACCACTACTATCATCATCATGTGATACCTTTCGTTCACCTTTGGCCATAAGGCATAGGTGTGTAGAAGATGACGACGGTAGTGGCGGTGAAGATGATGAAGAATCAATAACAATAGCGGCCACCTTCTCATCGTCACTATCATCATCGGATGATCCACTAGATGAATCAATGGCCGTGAGCCAATCACCAACGATGTAAGCCTTTTCACTCTTCTTCTTGCGGAAGTCCTTGCCATCTCTCTTCTTGTATGGCTTGTTCTTTTTTTCTCATCTTCATCTTCATTGCTTGAGTCATCTTTCTTGCCCTTGTTCTTGTTCTTGAACTTATCTTTCTTGGGCTTTGTGCATTGGTGAGCTAGATGACCAAGTTCTCCATAATTGTAGCAATCCAACTCGGAGATTGGCTTCCTTCTAGAGCTTGTGAAGAACTTCTTCTTGCCATCAAACTTGATGCCACTCTTGTTGAGCTTCTTTAGCATCTTGGCGGTTTTCTTCACCATGAGTGCAAGGCTTTTATCATCACTTGAGCTCTCATACTCAAGCCTTGCTTTGCCCTTCTCTTGGCTAGCTTTGAATGCTAAGTCTTTTTGTTTCTTCTTTATAGAGGATGAGACATCTTGAGGTGTGATGTGCATGTACATCTCATGAGCATTGATCTTTCCCAATATTTGTGTCAGTGTAGCGGTGGAAAGATCACCTTGATGTAGCACGGTCACAATATGCCCATATTTGTTAATGAGGAGGACACTCAAGATCTTTCTTACAACATCGAATGGTTGCATTTGAGTGAGTCCAAGCCCATTAACTTCCTCTACAAAAACATTCAAACGTGAATACATCTTATTAGCACATTCTTTAGGAAGCATTTCAAAAGAGTTGAGCTTTTTCATGACAAGATGATAGCGTTCCTCACGCTCACTCTTTGTTCCCTTATGGAACGCACAAACGTCCGACCATAGTGCATGGGCGTCTTTGTGGTTACGCACCTGGTTGAACACATCTTTACAAAGGCCTCTAAATATGGTGTTTCTAGCCTTTGCATTCTATTTTTTATAGTTCAACTCATCGCCTTGTGGGTGTGCGGCATCCCAAGGTTTTGGGAAACCTTGTGAGGCGACTCTAAGAATTCCAACATCTAGAGCTTCTAGATACACCTCCATGCGAATTTTCCAGTATGGAAAATCGTCCCCCTCAAAGATAGGAGGAGGTCCATCCCCGTGAGACATCTTTCACTAGGCGGTTAAGCCTAAATATGTGAGCATGAGGCTCTGATACCAATTGAAAGGATCAAGATGCCTAAGAGGGGGGTGAATTAGGCTAATTCTAAATTTCTTTGCAATAATTAAGTCCTACGGTTAGCCCAATTAACCCCTTGTGCCTAGAAAGTATTTCTATTGAACTAACACACAAAAGACTTGCAACCTAAGTTCCAATCCTACTCTAGCATGGCAATTCTATGAATGTAAGAACAAGAATTGAATTGCTCAATGTAAATGCTTAAAGTAGATGCTCAAAGTAAATAGAGAGGAGAGGAAACGCATCGATGTTTTGCCGAGGTATCGCAGAGTCGCCACTCCCCACTAGTCCTCGTTGGAGCACCCGCGTAAGGGTGTAGCTCCCCCTTGATCCACATAAGGATCAAGTGCTCTCTACAGGTTGATTCTTCGACACTCCGTCATGGTGAATCACCCACAACCGCTCACAACTTGAGTTGGGCTATCCACAAGCTCTCCGGATGATCACCAAGCTCTCAATCACCACCAAGCCGTCTAGGTGATGGCGATCACTAAGAGTAACAAGCATGAACTCTCACTTGACCACGACAAGCCTAATGAGATGGGTGGATGCACACTTTGCTACTCTTGATCTCACTAATGAGGGCTCTCTTTGGGATTCACAAATCTCAATCACCTTACTAGGACCTTGCTCTTCTTGGCACTCTCAAACATGTTTCTTAGTTGTTGGAATGAGCAAAAGTACCCCCACACACGAGTGGAGGTGGTATTTATAACAAGGACTGAAAAACGAACCGTTATGTGCCTCTGCGGGGTGATCGGACGCTCCGGTCATGTTGACCGGACGCTCCGGTCAGTATACCCCGAACTCCAGTGTTTATAGTGTGACCGGACGCGTCCAGTCGTGATTTTCCCTCTCTGGAACCTTACTGGAGTCGACCGGACGCTGCCTTTCAGCGTCCGGTCACATGACCTCTTAGCGTCCGGTTGCGCCAGACACAATCACCTTGGTCAAATGAACTGACCGGACCCTGAGCCAGCGTCCGGTCAAACCGGAGCCAGCGTCCGGTCAGTAATTGACCCTCCATTCACTTCCAACACTCGATCATATGTGAATGAAGTTTGCTCCAATAGATCTTAGGCATATTTAGGAGCTACCTAGTGCTAGTTTCAACAAGTGTGCACTACACCTAACTCACTAGACTCACCTAGGTCAAGCTACCCGTCCATACCCCCCTTAATAGTACGGCCAAAGGAAAAAACAAAGTCCTAAACTACTCTAAGTGTCTCTTCAACTTCAATCGACATTTAGAACTAGTCCATCCTTAACCTTGTCGTCCATCCTTTGAAAACCGAAACGATTTCCATCGTAGGGGCATGACCACCTTGATTGCCCAATTGATCTCCATTACCATGACCTAACTTAATTGTCTCTGCAAAACACATGTTAGTCATAGTAATCTTGTATTGTCATTAATCACCGAAACCCAACTAGGGGCCTAGATGCTTTCACGCACGACATCTCCACTCTACATAGACTCGTAAGAACTAAACCAATCTCTGTTAGAGCATATATGAAACGAGCATGCAGAATCAAGTATCCATTCATCACGACCAGCAACACAACCAGCAAAAACAATAAGAACGTCTCCGAATCAGAACCATCAGCAGTGGAGGCAACAGAGGCCTTACAATCACCATCGGATTTATTTTTCGGTTGATACGTACCATTTCTTTTCTCCTTTTTTTGCAGCTTCCAAGAATCTTCAATGACATGAGTATCTTTCTTACAATACCTACATAACTTATCCCTACCTCTGGACTTTGAACAGCCTTTACCGTTCTTGCTCTTGTCTCGATTATTGTTGTTGTTGTAGGTTTTCTGCTCGGGCCTGCCTCTAACCTGCAACACTTTGCCCTTGGAGGACGACACGTCAGACTGAACCATACCTTTCATCTTCTCCCTCGTCTGGAGGGCCTCATATACTTTCGCAAGGGTTAGTTCATCATGGCTTAATAGTATGGTATCTCAAAAATTTGCAAACAAACTAGGCAGTGAGCATAACAGTAGAAGAGCTAAATCTTCATCATCATATTTTACCTCCATCGACACTAGGTCGGCAACGATCTCCTTAAAGATCGATAAGTGGTTCATCACCGAACCACCTTCTTGCAGCTTGTGCGTGAACAACTTTATCTTCACGTGCATCTTACTGGTTAGATCCTTGGACATGTAGATCAATTCTAGCTTGAGCCAAAGTTCTGCGGCAGTTTTCTCCTGCAGCACTTCTTGCAAAATATCATTATGTAGATGAAGTTGAATCAGAGACAGAGCCTTACGATCCTTCCGCTTCTCTTCAGCGGTCCATGACTTCTGCCTTTTGCCTCCGAAACCATCCAGCGCCTCATCAAGATCCGAAGATTGTGCCAGAATCACCCGCATCTTGACTTGCCACAACACAAATCTCGTCTTGTAATCCAGCAGTGGTAGATCAAACTTCATCGATGCCATCGTGAAACCCTAATGTGAAACCTAGCTCTGGTACCACTTGTTAGAAACAATAGGCAATATAAACGACGAAGAACAGTAGATCAAACACAGGGGACACAAAATTTTAATGTGGAAAACCCTTCCAAGGAAGAAGGAAAAAAACCACGGGCACCAGCCATCAAATCTTCACTATATCGGGTGAGGTTGTAAACGTCGGGGATTTTCAACTTTTCTTTTATCCCAAGACGACGGCTTATAGGAGATATATATAGAGATGGAAAACCCTAATAGGCGGTTCGGCCCAAGCCTCTCGGCGACGGGCCTCGCTTCGCTCCGACAGAAGTTAGCCTTTATCTTGTACATAACTGAATTTGGATCACAACTCAACACTATGGAAACATCGCCATGATGTTGTGTTCAAAGGAATGACACTGAGCGTAGATAGGTTAATGGCCACTTGCAAAGCAACTGCAATCGATTGGCAATGCTGATTGCCAAAAAGATCCATCGACTTATCTACTTTATGGAGATCCATTAATCTCATGTAACTAAGTTGTTTTGCTTTCCCATTTCACATCATTTGTAACTTGGCGCCATGCCTAAACTGGGCTTATGCCCCTCCACCCACCAGGTTTTCCAGGGATCTATGGTAATTCATCAGGTGGGGACCATTCGTCCCCCGGTTGCCTTTAAAAAAAGATGCATGGAGCGCTTTTGATTTGAAAAAGTGCCTTAGGCCCCGTTTGGCAGGGCTTCTCCACCAGCTTCAGGAGCCGTTTTGAGCCGTTTTCTGTCAAACGGGGTAAAGTGAAATGGCTTCACTGGTGAAGCCCCTAAAAACATGCTCTCACGATGATTTGGGGTGGGATGAAGCCAAAAAAAGTGGTTTCTCCCGGCTCCTCCTTCAGACCCCTAAAAACATGGTCTCACAGGGAAGCCATTTTGCCAAACGGTTTACCAAAACCGCTTCAGCTCCACTGGTGGAACTGTTCGTGGAGCTAAAACAAAAAAATAGCTTCACTAGTGAAGTGAAGCCCTGCCAAACGGGGCCTTAGTACGTGCTTAATCACTTGAGCTCTATCATATTTTTTTTATCAGAACAGTCTCTAGGTACCTTAAAAGAATGGATTCAGATGGAAGGGGGAAAGGAATGGAGAGAAAACGAAGGAAGAAACAAATGATGGGACCTAAATCCAATTTAATGGCCTTTTTGGGGTCAAATCAAGGCCATAATCTTGGTGGGTTCAACATTTACGAAGCAAACTGATCCCAATTGTTTTAAAAAAAAAAATCAGCCACAGTCCAAGAAAGCCACTACGGAACTTGGGGCTAGCTATTTAAATTTTAAACTAGACCTAATGAATCTCTGCTACTCTCGTTTTTTTAATGGTACAAATGTAAATATTTTGTTGGTTTTCTTTAAGAAAAGTCAATAGATAAAATAAAAGGCTTGTCTGATCTTCGTTGGACAAAGCTCTGTATGATATAAAGGTGGGAACAACTATCTTTTGTAGACGAAAACAAAACGCTACAATGTCTCCGGCGGTGTTTGAACTTACAAACTATGCCTTAAATATTGTGTTGAAGAGGTTGCGTTGTTTCTACGATGTTTTTGCTAAATTACCACATTGTACTATGTTTGTCTCTCCTTTTTTACGATTTTAAAATGAGTGGATCCTAGCTTGAGTCCAGCTGCATGATTTTGCAGAGCCCAATGTTAATAAAGTTGGCAAGATTCTTGAAGAGAGAAAGCAACAATGGGAAGGTTTGCCCACATCAGTTTTCCAGTGTTCCTCCACCAAGGCAACACCAGTTACAAACAACACAGGAATATCACAGTGACATGGTACTAGAGACCTCAGGATTTTCTATCAAAAGATGGAACACCTCCCCATGGGAGGTACAATCTTCTTGTCCTTTGTTTCTTCCCCTCTCTTGAGCGGATTCTTGGCCTTGCTTTGTTCCCTAACCACCTACTAATATTATAGGCTTAAACTAAGCTACTCCTGACCAAACCAAGGCAGTGAAGGACAGGGCTGTATCCTATATCAATTGGCAAGCTCAGTGCTCTAGAGAAAAATACAAATGAAAAGTCTAATGCATTTGCATTTTCCAAGGGTTAATCTAGTCCCATAGCCAGGTATGGGTTTCCTCCTTCAACCCACCTGGTGGGATTCACACAATCTTGACTAGTTAACTTCCATCATCCATTTTTATGGCTATGATCATTTTTTCTCAAAAATATATTATCGACTCACTTGTAATTTCTGGCATAAACTTTTAGGTATATTTCAAAATTGACTTCGTGAAATTAAATTATATAGGCCATTTGTCCTTAAGATATACAATCATACAAATCATGCAGTGCTATTCATCCCTGCCTCTTGAAAATGCATGCATGTGTGTGGTAATAATGTGAATGACACCATGACACGCTCAACTGTGCGAGTGCTGCAGGAAGGCAAAGCAGCCTCTGACGAGAACAGCCTGTATGTCCTTGGATCACTCGCTGATTTGCAACAAGGTACATTTGATGTCACTTATCTTCCCTTTTTTTTCTCCTTTTTCTTTTGTGGCCCTTTTTCAGTGATCTGCATCTTAACCTGAAGTTGCAGAGAATTGAATTGACTCCTCTGATGGATGGATCATCTGAAAATGTTTTTTGCAGAAAAGTTATCTCAAAAATCATGTAGCACTTTGTTTTAGATGTGCATGTCAGTAGCTTTCACTATTTCGACCCCCAAAATTGCTCTCACTATGCAGGTAGGCAGACAGTGCATGGGTAGTGTACATGCTCTCACTATGCCAGGACGCCGGGTACACGCATGGGTGGCACCTTGCTCTTGTTCCTGGCCACTTCCCTGTCCTCTTTTTGTTATATACATACATTTCTTGGAGATGGAATTTGATGTCAAGGGGAACCTTTCTTTCTTTCTTTCACTGTCCAACTTATCTCCATAGGCTAATTCTCAAGGGAGGACCCCGTTTCCATCATGCTGCATCTTTTTATCTGATAAAGTGATAATTCGTAGAGCGTCGAGGCTCGGCAACCAACATATTCTCATGTCAGGAAATGGAAAAGGAAAAGAGTAAAAGAAAGTGGCATTCTAGGATGGATATATATTGGTTTTTTATAAGGGTCGGATATATGCTAGGTTAAGTGCGGCGAATGCACATATTATTCTGTAAATAAGCTTGGCTTCAGATTGTTCAGAATAACTTCAGAACATGAAAATACGATTTGGATGAAGCAATATGGATGTATTTCACAGGCCCTATTGTTTGGATGAAAAATATTTTTTGCAGAGTTAGAAGGACTTTGATTTAGAAAGCTGCTGGGCGTTTGGATACAACAATAGAACTATGGCCATGCGAATGCTGTAGCCATTTTGAAAACTCCAATCGAAACCTCTTTTTTTATAAGCTCAGGCCTTTGGCTTATGAAACTAAAGTTGTTATAATGGAAACGTTCCGGTTTCAAACCTCTTCAAAGAAAAGGCATGAATCCACCAAATTACAATTAAGAAGCAAATAAAATAGAAAAGTTGTTAATATCATAGTTTTCGTAAAACTATGACATCCAAAACGCCTGGAGCATTACATAGAAAAGATTCAAAATGGAGGTTCAATTGTTAGGCTCAAGAATCAGGACTAGATCATGCATCAATCTCTCTGCGACTCTGCCTAAAAGTGTACCTTCTGAATGAACGAAAGAAATATATATGCAGATGTAAGATCTTGCAGCACTTTATTTCGAGTTGGACCCCCTTACATGTTAATCATTGCTGGACCCTCCCTGATGTTGCTGAGGTACCAAAAAAAATGCAAAAGATCTATGCATCACTCCCAGTCTCGTACTGACTAAATTGATGTTTATGCAGGTCCAAATCCTGCTCTAGATCTCCATGTGATCCCTCCAGCACTGTCCAGAATGTGGAGAAGGGAATCTGCTGAAGATTGGTCCGTCCGTCAGTCTCCATACTATATATTCCCATCATCTACTGCATCCCTGGCGGCTGGTGCTGCATATGCTCCACCCTCTCCACCCTCATTGGGGTATTTTCTGGTAGCATCTTGAGAGCCTCCCTCTCCCCTGCCCATCAGCAACACCAAAAGAATCTGAAAGGGAGCTTCCCTGTCTTAGTCTCTCTCTGCCGTGAGCAACTGGACTGGTACGTGGATACCAAATATCCATGGCATCGTTGGGCTCTTCATCCATGGACCAACTGTTGTGATGTGCCAGGAGATGCCGATATGAACAGATTGAGGTTCTTCTCGAAAAAAGAGAAGAGAAGAACAAACTGAGATATCTTAACTCCTGGCCTGCTGCAATAGCATGACTTAGGCCCTCTTTCAGAATCGTGGAAAGTCGCCTGGATCCATGAAATTTTTGATAAATGTCAAAGACCAATTTTTTTAGTTTTATCACAAATTATCACTTGGACAAGGTGTAAGTTGTAGGGGTCGGGTTTGGTCTACCCGAACTGAACCGATTATTTTGGAAGTACAGTCATCTAAAATTAAAATCAGAGATCAATCAGTTAGTTTTAACACCTAGGATCGAGTAAGTTCAGTCTCGATTAGTTTAGTTTTAGTCTCAGTCATTTACGCAAAAAAAAGTTTAGTCTTAGTCATGACCAAACTAACTGGATCAAACTAACAACCACATAATAGCATAATTTGTAGCAAATTTTAGCAACATTTTCCTATTTCAAGACAAAAATGACAAGACACCATATAGATTAAACAAAATTGATAAGAGTGATAGTTGATATATAAATCCACTAGAGTGAATGTTACATCACTAATAATAGCCCAAAATACATATTATGTTAATAATGTCCAAATATTATGTTAGTTCGATTACTTGAGACATATAACCAATGACGGAGCTTGTTTAAAATCTCAGGTGGGGACAAGGACGAAGAATACAAGTCAATTAAATATAGCAATTTTACACTACAGTTTATTCATCAACAAAATGCTTATAACCGAACTACCTGTAAACAATTCGGATAGTATAGACCCATGACTAAACTAGTGATTGAAAACTTCGGTCTCGATTGGTTCGGTCTGGTTCGGTCTTTAGTCAATATGGCCAGCCCTAGTAAGTTGTATCATTGTGTAGGCAACTAGGCATACGGCGTGATTGGTTGCTTGTATTAGTTTTAGCATTTCATAGACTTTATTTATGCAACATAAGACCATTCTCATATAGAGTTTTATGGTATGTTTTCAAGACTGTCACATCATGTAATGAAATGAAATATTGATGAACTATCCTCAATGTATAGTTTCATTCTATTGTCTCATAAACATTTAATTCCATGACTCATATAAAGTTGGTAATCGTGATAAGGGCGTTCAATTCTTCTCTCTTATTAAAAATGTTGTTATGTCATAGAAAAATGTCTGTGTGACAGCCTATTAAATGAAAAAGAAACTTACATAAAACTTCTATTAAGACTCACTTAAACCAAACCAGCAAAACTTATCCAGTATCTTGGTGTCTGGTTCTACATAAGCAAGTTGTGTTTAGTAAAATTATATTTGATATAGTTTATTTATATTTTGATGCATGTAGTCTCCTCCGTGTTCTAGTAGATATCTCATGTTTCTTGTAGAGGCAGGGAATGAAAGAATATTTTGTTTATATGGCCATCGACTTATCACTTATGCAAATCGGTGTATACGACCAAACCTGGCATACACACACTAGTTAATGGTGTATATTGAACAATGTACAAAGGTTGCATAATAATCTCTACGAGGAATCAAACATGAAATAATTGCACGACTGGATCCAGGCTAACAAACAAGAAATAATAATTGTACTAGGCACGAATCAAGACTGGGGGTTGGGCCTCGAGAATAAAGAATTTGTTAGGCCTGTTTGGTTGCTGTATTTGTCTAGACTAGATCCAGTAGGCCCAATGGGCCAGTCTCACCCAACCCACTCAGCCGAAGATCCCCACAGGTCTCATCCGGAGTCGTCGCCACCACTCCCTCGCCAAGAACCACAATGGCGCAGATCATCGACGGCAAGGCCATCGCCGCCGACATCCGCCGCGAGGTCGCCGCAGATGTGGCCGCGCTCTCCTCGGCTCACGGACTCGTAAGCACCCCGCTCCCCTTCTACCCGCCGCCTGGGAGTTCTTGGATTGGGGCGCCACGCTCGGGACTGTGTGCTGACGCCGTGCGCTCTCGCTCGCTCGCAGGTGCCGGGGCTGGCCGTGGTCATCGTGGGGAGCAGGAAGGACTCGCAGACGTACGTGAACATGAAGCGCAAGGCGTGCGCCGAGGTCGGCATCTGCTCCATCGACGTCGACCTCCCCGAGGACATCTCCGAGCCCGCGCTCGTCGCCGAGGTTCATCGCCTCAACGCCGACCCCGCCGTGCACGGTACCGCCCCCCATTTCTTTTCTTTTTTTCCTTCCTTCGCCTTGCTTGCTCTTGGTCACTTGGTTGGTTGTCAGGCGTCCAGCATGGTACTCTGATTGTGTTGCGAATGTAGTAATCTCTCTGCTTGCCTGGTCACTCTGGAGATGGTTAGATTTCCGTTATATTGTGAAAATAAGGTGAATGGTCAGATGCTTACATGTTCACTTGTTTTATCTGATGATGCTGAATGGTCAGATACTTAGATGCTCAGTTGTGTTATCTGATGATGCGGTGCCTGTGGGCTGCGGTGATACCATTCCTTTGCAGACCGGCATCCGCAGTCCTCCAGGTTTGAAGTTCAGTGGATTTGGAATGATCCTGTCTCCATCGAGTGTACATTTCTGTTTCGATGCTAGGAATTGGAATCCTTGAGTTCTTTCACACAGCAGGATCTGAAAAGAGTATTCTATAAAACTGGTATCAGCTCTGCACGGTATATATGTGTTATCTTTTGGAGCTGTCACTCACTACACTGGGCATCACAACTTATGTATCCCCCCAGTTGCAAATTCGCATGGATAAGTAAAGGGAACAAATGGCCAAAATAAATATCACTCTAATGTTTTGTTTTGGTGTGATTTATTTCTTACCTAATGCTACAGCATTCTCCCATGAACTCGATTTGCTGAGCTTTTTTTTTTATTTGCTGAGCTTTCAGTTTGTGTTCTCATTCTATTACACAACACCGGAGACTTTGGTTGGCCAAGTTCAGATACAATATTAGTTTCGCCCATGGAGAGCTCAAACATTGCATTATTTCGATTGTAAATTAGAATCCATAGCTAAAAATCTGGGCACGGTCAATCTAAGCTCAATGTTTTCCACAAAATTTGAACTTTGAGCTCTGTACATTGTTGATCGGTTTGTCTTTTCATAACTACGTAGATGAGTGTCATGCCATATGGAGGGGTTCTAAAATGAACTTTCTACCTCCCCATTGGATTCGTAGAGAGGCTGCAAGATCAGTTTGCTGGTGCTTGTATGAGGCAGTTATGTTTAATTTGATTCATGCCTTGTTCTAATTTCTTGAAATACTGACTATTTGATCATAATGGTTTCATAGAATCCAAATCCTTGTTCCAAATTATGAAGGAAAGCTAATTCAGTTTGCTTTCAGGGATCCTTGTCCAGCTTCCACTTCCTAAGCACATCAATGAAGAAAAGATACTGAGCGAGATTTGCATTGAGAAAGATGTTGATGGGTTTCATCCTCTCAATATTGGCAAGCTTGCAATGAAAGGCAGAGAGCCACTGTTCGTACCATGTACACCAAAGGTATTGGAACAATTGGCACAACATTTCTCTACCCTTCAATAGAACACTTAATTTGTGTTGCTGTTTTCACTTGCCATTCCTAATCTTAGTATCAGTTTTTTTCCTCAAAAAAAAAATTCTTAGTACCGGTTTTTCCTTTGAAGGGATGTATGGAGCTCTTGTCAAGGAGCGGAGTCACTGTTAAAGGTAAACGGGCAGTTGTGGTTGGTCGCAGCAACATTGTCGGGCTACCTGTATCCCTGCTCCTTCTGAAGGCAGATGCGACTGTATCTATTGTGCACTCACGGACCCCTGATCCAGAAAGCATTGTACGCGAAGCTGACATAGTCATTGCAGCAGCTGGTCAGGCTATGATGGTATGTAGCTACTGCAACAAATTCTCACAGTAAGATGCAATGTCCTGCAATCCATCGACCATTGTTTGCTGAGTCATTGTGCTCTTTTCTTGGTTGTCAGATCAAAGGGGATTGGATCAAGCCAGGTGCTGCGGTTATCGATGTTGGGACGAACTCTGTTGATGACCCTACCCGGAAGTCTGGGTACCGACTCGTCGGCGATGTAGATTTTGCAGCGGTGAGCAAGGTTGCTGGTTACCTGACTCCAGTTCCAGGAGGCGTTGGCCCAATGACAGTTGCAATGCTGCTGAAGAACACGGTGGATGGGGCAAAGCGGGGAATAGTCGAGTAGGGCTTTCAAAATGACGGTTGCAATGCTGGGTTATGCTGTTGAAGAACACGGTGGATGGGGCAAAGCGGGGAATAGTCGAGTAGGGTTTTCATCTCAGTTCTCATTGCTGCACGATCTGTATTGCAAGGATGTGAACTGACTCAAAAGTGTGTTGATGTAAGAATTTGTTCCTCATTTTGGCTGTTTCAACTCCCCAAGAATAATGAGCCTGTTCGCTTGGTCGTATTTGGCTTATAAGCTATGGCTTATCAGCCAACGAACAGTATTTTTCTCTCACACCAAACCAGCCAACAGTACTTTCAGCCATGGCTTATAAGCCAAACAAGCCCAAACAAACAGGGCGCAATAATAGTCATAGCAGCTTTCCAGTATAATAAATGCAATGAAAAAAAAGTTTGCTGGTTTTGCTGCTGCTCCAAATTACAGGTGACACAAAGCTTATGATTGAAAGTTGAAGGGAGGAATGGGCAAGAGGGTGGTGGCGGTGTTTATAGATTTAACAGAAACACATGGAAACTTATAGGATTCTAATTTCTAAGGATTTAGTTCCTGTAGTAGCCTTTGGTTCATAAGAATAAGTCACATGAAAAATAAAGGAAAAACCTCTTTCCCTCTGATTCCATAAAAAATTCTAGTAAACACCTTATAAGGTTTTTAAACCGTAAAAAAAATGTTTCTAAGCTTCTAAAAGTTCTAGAAAATCCTAGAAATATATGGCGTTTGTATTTAACGTTACAAAGGTTTACGGCATTTTTTTATCACAGGCTCTTGGACCATGCCACGTAGGCAGATGCTTAAATGTTAACATGGCGCTTAGTTGAGAAATCATGGAAACATCATAAAATTAAAATTAAAATGTGGCCTCTTAGAGCCCATGTAGTAGGAAGGCATATAATGGGTCATGCCAATTGTTTAGGCTGATTTTTTCCGTACCAGCCTATTATTTTGTTTTAGGACAAAATTTTTATTATGTACATCCCACAAATATTTAATGTAACCCAGCCCATTCACATGTATTTCGGTTGGCCCATCACATACTAGGCCAAACTCATCAGGCACAATTGCCAATGACCAAGCCCGTCCCATTTAAACATTCACCGCAAGTTATACCATTCACACAGCCCATTCAATCATTATCACAATTATTTTTTGAGAATTACAAGGTTCAACGTCCATAACACGCGCGCACACTCACCTCTATCGACACACTACGCAAACCTTACCCATATGAGCACATCCGAAAGACTGAGCCGATAAATCTTGAGATTCACGAAGTCAGCATAGGCGCCTGAATGATGAGCCGGTAAATCTCGAGATTCACGAAGTCACCACAGGCGCCTCCCCATCGACGGGAACGTATGTACCAGCAAATCTTGAGATTCACGAAGTCACCACAGGCACCTCACTGATGACCACTAAAAGCATCGCGCCATAAATCAAGTAAAATGCGAGCATTCGTGCCAAGTCGAGGACTTAAATTCAGGTGGACAGGTTCCATCAAAGAACCCAACCAACTGATCTATGATCAGTTTGCAACCATTATCACAAATTGATGATACATAATATTTGTTTTTGTTTTTTTGACAACATACATAATATTTGTTAGCACAACCTCACTACTAGACGTCCAGACCAAGGATCGTAGAACATATATTAAAGACATGATACCAATATAAATTCTACAATAAGTACTACTTTGGTCTCCTACCAAATGCAAGAGGAGTACATTTTCATAGCCAGAGGCCATCCGTAGCAAAGTAGCTCAAGTGAAAGGGGCAAAGAGTATATCAAATTAACATTGAAGTGGCTCCATTAATCAACAAGAGGTGGATTTTATTCGACAATGGGTTGGCAACTTATAGACAATTTTGATCCAATTAATTTTGAAGGTTGAAAATACACTTTTATAACTTTTATCAACCTCTCCTAAAAAAAATCGGACCTATCAACCAGATCCAAGAAGAGGCCACGATCGCGCTCACTCGCTCGAGGCTCAACTAAACTGCTGCCCACGAGGTGCACGAGGTGTTGTTTTCTTTATTTCTTTCTCATAAAAGTATTTTTCTCTTAAGTACTTTTAAAAAAAAATCCACTCAATCTCTTATGATAGATCAGGCCAGTTCGTTCGTCCTATTATGATATTCAGGATTAAAAGGTCTTGAATTCTCTTTCGGATAGGCCCTGAGAGGAGAAGAGAAGCTAAAATGCTAACAGACCTCTGTCTAATTCACCCAATAGTACCCGTTTAATATTTTTTAACAAAAAAAATACGATGTGTTCTTCCTCAATCTCAAAATAAGTGCTCATCTCGCATCTCGGAAAGTCAATCGAACTTAAGTTTAACTAAATATATATAAAAATATACTAATATTTATAATACTAAATAAATATCATTAGATTAAACATTCGTTGTAAACTTATTTAGTAACACAAATATCAATACTATTTTTTTATAAATCTAGTAAAACTTAAAATTGATTGACTTGTTAAGATGGAAACGTGCATTTATTTTAGAAGGGAGTACCATTTTTTAAAGTTATCTCTAGGACCGACCGACAAGAATTGAAGGTGGTGTAAAGTTGGCTCGCTAGCTAAACTCACTGAGGTAGTCAGGTGTGATTCCCAAGCTCTCTCGATCTCGAGTCATCTATCGTCGGTCGTCGTCGTCACTCTCGCATCTCGCTCACTTGCCGCCGAGACCGCGATGGCGCAGATCATCGACGGCGAGGGCATTGCCGCCGACATCCGCCGCGAGGTCACGGCCAGGTCGCCGCGCTGTCCTCCGCCCACAGCATCGTAACCACAAGCACCCTCCCCCCCTCCCCGTGCTCTGTCGACGCGGAGACAGATGACCGGTGCTCTGCTCGCAGGTGCCGGGGCTGGCGGTGCTGATCGTGGGGAGCTGGAAGGACTCGCGGACCTACGCCGACATGAAGTGCAACGCCTGCGGCGACGTCGGCATCCGCTCGGTCCTCGTCGACCTCCCCGAGGACACCTCCGAGGCCGCGCTCGTCGCCGAGGTCCACCGCCTCAACGCCGACCCCGCCGTGCACGGTATGCGCATGCCGCCCCTAGCTCCTTGCTTGCTTTCTCTTCTTCTCTCCTCTGTTGCTGGCAGTGACACTCTACTTACCATTAATGGGAGCAAAAGAACACATGTTAGGATGCTCCCATTGTAAGCTTAACGGCCTGAGGATAGTCGTCATAAAGTTCCCAGATCGATGGATTATTGGGGACGGGCGACGTTCCACTCCCATTGTACAAAGCTGTTCGGCTGATGGTTTTAGGCCGGCGGAAGCTGATTTGTCGTGAAAAAAACAGTGTACCATACCTATAAATCTACAGTTCATATGTACGTATTATGTGGACATGGATAGGGTTGCGTGTCTTGAAAGAGAAGAAACGAGAATGATGATTGATGAGATGCTTAGATTGTCACTTCACTCGTGGTGTAGTACAGTACTGGTATCTGATGATGATGCGTTGATGCTAGCCGTGCCTGCGGGCTGCAGTATGATTTCTTTTGCTTCGACATCATAGTATCCTTGCACCTCCAGGTCAGTCCACTGGATTTGGTCTATCGTGTCATTGTCGAATAGGCAAATCTACTCGTCTCTGATTTGATGCATAGGATTGGATGAAGTTGGATCAGAAGAGACCGAGTAGTTCACGTTTGAACCCAGCTTGCTGCTAATAATTAGCAACTAAGAATTAGCAACAGTAGATCCAAACATGCTAATGCTAAAACGTGTGCTAGTGACTAGTAGAATTAGCAATGTGAAGGTTAACATCCTGTTTGATGGACTAGGAGGACTTGTTTGGATTGTTAATTAGGTAGTTAAATTTAGCCAAAATTAGTTCTAACTCATCGAAACAAGGGCTAATGGATAGGTTAATTTTTAGCCCAGCTAGTAGTAACTAGTCTTAGCTGATCCAAATAGACTCTAATTGTTGGTTGGTTATTAGCTAGAGCTAATTGTTTGGATCAAGGACTAATAGATAATACTATTCCCACGTAAAGATGTTTATGCCCCTTGGCCCCCGCTAGCACACGCATATCAGGGAGGGGCGTCTTAATTAGACTTTTCCAACATTGGTTGCTCCTATTAGTCCCATTTAGTTGGGTTTGGCCAACTAATAATGGACTAACCAGTAGTCGGAGGCTTGATAAAAAATAGCCCACCTATTAACCCTCTGTTCGGATGTTATTAGAGTCTAAAAACTAAGCAGCTAATTGTTAGTCTGATCCCATGGATCCAAACAGGACCCGACGGCAAGTGCTAAAATTAATAGATCAAAATAGGACATAGGCGAGTAGTAAATGGGTGGCACTAGGCTGAGCGTGGTGTCCGATGGATTAGTGGACTAGCTTGGCGTGTAAGTTTTGGAACAGACTTGGATAAGGACTCCCTCTTCTAGCACCCAACATACCCTAATTATAGTTCTCCGAACCGCGCCTCAGTCCCCTTCTCCTTCCATTCTGGTAGCCTACCTAGTGGTGACGAGGAAGCGAGACACCGGAAAGAAGAAGGGAGAATTATCTATTTGGCACCGAAACAAATCAATGTTTTGTATTTGGCACTCAAAAATTTGAACTTTCTTATCTGGCACATAATTGAAAATTACTTTCGTAAATGGCACTACCGTCCATTTATGACAGTAACGGTGTCAAGTGACTGGCAAAATGACTTGAATACCCTTGTTTGCTGCAGAAACCCACGGTGCCAAATAGGGAAATTCAGGTATTTTCGCGGGTCGGAATGGCAGCGGCTGGGCGGAGCTCTGGTGCTGCTCGGCGGCGCTTCGCGCGAGCTCGGAGCGAGCGAGAGAGAGAGAGAGAGCGAGCAGAGAAGACCAAGAAGAAGTTGCTCGCCTGCGACACCGCTGCCATCCTTTGCCCACTTTCAAGCTCACGCCTGCGTGCTGCTGCGCCGCCACCGGACGAGAAGGCAGCGAGCGAGCTGCCGAGCCGCCGCCGGTCTCGCGTGCAGGGGCCGGGGGCACTGCTGTCGCGCAGATGGTGGTCGGCCTCGCCCTCGGCTGGCCATGGCAACGGCGAGCGCGTGCGCCCGGAGCTCCGCTCCACCATGGCGGCGCGAAGGTGAGCATGGCCTACATGAGCACGCCTCGGAGCACGCCGACGGTGGCCCCAGCACGGGTACGCGGCTCGTTGAACAGAGGCCGGGGGCGGCCTCCCGCGGGGTGGCCTGCTCGCATCCCGTGGTGGTAGGAGAGTCGGGGCTGCTGCGTGGTGTTGAGCTCGGACACGCCATGGAGGCCGCGCGATGGACTGCGTCGTGGACCTCGTGGAGACCGGCGCCACCGTCATCAGGCTGGGCTCGGCGTTCCATGCGAACATGAGCGAGCCCAACCTCACCATGCGGCCGATGCCGGATCCGGATGCCGGGGCGGAGCTGATGGAGTCGGACTTCCTGGCGAGCGTCACGCCGGTGACCGAGGCGCTGGTGTTCATGTCCATCTCCTCGGGGCCGCTGGGGCTGATGGGGACAGAGGTGTACCCGGGCCAGCGCCCGGACACGGAGTAGTGGACGAGCGAGCGGAGCGCGGAAGCGCTGGCGGAGTTCTGGACGAGGTTGGAGGCGACGCAGACAGAGACGGGCACGCCTCGGTCGAACTCGAGGGCGAAGTACACCATATCCGCGGCGGTGTCGACGAAGACGAGCACGTCCTGGTCAAACTCGGGGTCAGCCTCGTACAGTGGCACAACAGGGCCGGGGAAGAAGGTCGCGGGATCTGGGATTATGGGTCTCGGTTAAATTTCAGTCTTAAAACAGAGGGGTATATTGGACAAAGGGAGAAAAAACTGGTATGGTCAAACCAGTCAACTAACAGATGATCAATGAAAATGGACGGCAGTGTCATTTAAAAAAAGAAATTTTAACTTGATGACAAATAGAAAAGTTCAAATTTTCAAGTGACAAATACAAAACACTGATTTGTTTAAGTGCCAAATAGATAATTCTAACCCTTCTCGCAATTAGCCTCTAACATCAGCATCGCTTCATGGGAGTGTGCTTTGTGTTGATCTCGTCTCCTCTCCTATGCACAGCTACACATTCTCATCACTGTCCTCAGCCAGTCCACCTAAGCTTTCAGCAGGCCCCAAATCACAGCCTCCATTTTCGATTTGGGTGCTGCATCTGCTCCGGCAGGAGCTCCCAAATCAAAGCCCTCAAATCCTTTTAATACACAATGACAAATAGGACCACTTGTCATCTTCAATGTTTTACCCTCTAAGCTATCGCAATGTGAACAGAGGAAGGGAGGGGCTCGGCTTGACGAGCGCCGGGATCGAGCGGCGGGCCTGGGGACGGAGGGGAGGAGCTGAACTCCTAGATTCGTAGCAACCGGGAGCCGCCGGGAAGACCTCGATTCAGAGCAGCGGGGAGCTTGACGAGCGCTGGGATCGAGCGGCGGGCCTGGGGACGGAGGGGAGGAGCCGAACTCCTAGATTAGGAGCAACGGGGAGCCGTCGGTAAGACCTCGATTCAAAGCAGCGGGGACTGTATGAGCCGCCGGGAAGACCAAATCCACGCCGTCGGCCGTGCGGGCTTGCTGTGCCGTCACGTCTGTCGCGCCGAGGAGGAGGCCGCGCCAGGGAGGAGGACACGCTGGGAAGGAGGCCGCGCGCCAGGGAGGAGGCCGCACCGTGGAGGAGGCCACGAGCAGGGCGGCGCTCCACCGTGGGACGAGCTCCGCCTGGCCGTGCGAGCAGCACGGCGCGAGCAGGGTAGCGCAAGCAGAGCAGCGTGCTGGAAACGAACGGAAGCAACGACCGGATGGGGGCTAGTAGGGGTCCTGTTGGAGTCTTATTTTTGGCTTGACACCCATATTTAACTATGAAGGCTGAAGCAGGGCCCTGCTGCAGTTGTTCTAAATAGAGGTATCCGTCTTAATTGGGTTGTATCTCACATCTAGCCAGCACAAAATGTGCTCAATGCCGGTATAGGGGCAAGCAAGCTCAGGGATCTCAGCTGCCTCGACACTGATGGGACCTGCCTCAGATCAATGGAGTGGTCGTGATCATGGTTGGAGTCATTGGGAGGGAGCTCTGCATTGTGAATCTTGGCAGATCCCAGACCCTAACCCCGCTTGCCTCCTCTCCCCTCCTCTCCCTGACGACATCGGCACATTGTTGATGGTCATTGTGCTGATTCAACTTCTAGATTCGTTAGCACCAGAAAGAGTAGTTCAAGTTCATGGTGGAGCTCCTAGGTACTACATCCAACGATTCTATAGTCTACACAAGGTACCAAAAGCACTACATCGTTAGGAGGGACCAAGTCAGGACACACAACAACAATGGTGTGCCCTAGCTGGTCTAACCACCCTAGGTTCCCTATGAAGTCGTAGAGATGAAGGAGAATGGACATCAATTATGATTGGAAAAGTGGAGTGGGATATAGCTAAAAACTAGTAAATTGATTTGATTGATTGTCCTTAAACCATATTTATAGGCCTTCTTTAAGACAATTTAGTCAGAAACCCTTCAAACCTATAGTGTTGGATTAATCCCTCAACACCATACATAGACGGGAGGTTTTGGTTGCCCAAGTTCAAGTAACAAATTGGTTCGTGCATGGATAGATGAAGCATTCTATCGTTCCTGGATAAAAAAATCTAGGCATGGTCATGAATCCAAAATGAATATTTTCCCAAAAAAAAAACTGAGCTAGTTCATTAGCTTGTTTTTCCATAACCATTAATAGAGGACTAAGAGGAGTATTATCCAATGTGGAGTATCTTTTTTAGAAATGATGAAGTCCTTTCTAGCTCCTCTTGCCTTCATTTCCTAGAAAGCCTACATCATTAGTTTGCAGAGATGCTAGTGCAAGCCACATGCATCTAATGACGATTGATTGATTCATGTCCATTCTACCTATATTTAATACTTATTGTTTGAATGCAAAAGAATCAAATCCTTGTTCCAAATTATGAAGGAAACTTATTGACTTTGCAACTATGTGCTATCATTCCAGGCATCTTTGTCCAACTTCCATTGCCTAAGCATATCAATGATCAGAAGATACTAAATGAGATCAGTGTTGAGAAAGATGTTGAAGGGTTTCATCCTCTCAATATTGGCAAGCTTGCAATGAAAGGCAGAGAACCTCTATTCATACCATGTATAGCAAAGGTATCTTGCATTATTATTAATGAAGACCCCAAACGGAGTCGTCCACGTAAATCCACAAGAAACATGCTAGAAAACAAATCTTACCAATTTTCACAAAAATCAGAAACATCAACAGCTATCAAGGTAGTCTCAAATATGATTGGCAAAAACAATGATTCAATCCATTTGTTTTCTATAAAAATGCGCATATTTTGCCATTATGAAAAATAATATAAAGTAACACCCTATATCTACATCTAAATTACTCATGAGTGTCACTATGAAAGATAAAATAGCCCCTAAATTTGCATGTAAATTGTATGTCGTTATAAAAGATAATATAAAGTAGGGATAAGTCCTACTTTGGTCATCAAATTATTGATTGAGTTTATTTTCCTCATAAAACTCCAAAACTAGGATCTTGGGCCAACAAAGTAGAAAAAAGGGACAAATCTGGCATCTAGCTAGTTTCAAAGGTATTTCCATTTCCTAAATAACAACAATAAAATCTAGTTTGATCTCAAAAAATTCACAAGTGAAATTCACTTTAAATTATAAAACTAGTATCATATTTTTTTCTTAAGATATACTCCCTCTGTTCTAAATTATAAGTCATTTTGACTTTTTGGTTCATCCATTTTGCTATGTATCTAGATATAATATTATATCTAGATACATAGCAAAATAAATGTATCAAAAAAGTCAAAGCGGCTTATAATTTGGAACGGAGGAAGTAATTATTGTCAGTGCTCTATTTGCATAATCTTATTTGTCTCTGTTTCTAGTGTTTTGTTGATCGCAGTTGCGCCTATTATTTATTTAAATTGTCATTCCATCCTTTTCCTTTATGTTGTTTGCATCATTAGTTGATTGCAAGATGTTTGAGCCCCTTGTTGTTATGAAACCTATTACCTAATCATATGATGAACATAAAATTAGTCTCTAACCATGAAAATTCATATGGGATCTTTATGAATGGAGCATGCCATCAGGGAGGTTGGTGCCATCTTCTAGATTTTCTATGCACTCAGCCATTCATAGGATTCTCTTAGATGATCCTAGGGTCTAATATAGCGCAAAAAAAGATAATTTAATTAAATAAAAAGCACAATTACAAGCAATAAAATACTAGGAACACGAACAAATAAGACGCAAATAATTCCAAGTAAAGATGAACGTGTAGATAATAGATTTTTTAGAAGAAAAAATATCATTTCCATATTTGTTTTGATTTAAAACGAATCACTTATGAATATTAGAGAGGAAACCGGATATTTTTTTCCAGAAAACAAAAACCCCACCTTTGAACTAGTTTGATGGCCAAATTTGTGTAGTTTTGATAATTCAATAGCCAAATGTTTCTGGTTTTGAACTTTCATGGACGGAAACAAACTCGAAATATAGTCGGATGCCCAAAAATAGCCTTCTCACTATAAAGTAAGCCCCCTAAATTTGCATCTAGCATCTCAACCATTCTAAAACATAATGTAAATCACTCGCCTCTGCTATTACAAAATATGATCTAAGCAACCTTTTAAATCCACGTCTAAATTACCAATTCTCTAGCATTGTTAAAATATAAACTAAAATGTCTGATCAAATTTACTTCTAAATTATCTAATATTATGGTAAATCAAATAACCATAAAGTACGCCATTTTTTTCTGATTCCACTTGTGATTAGAATCGATTTTTTTTCCTTTGATTTGAAGGCATGCATGGAGCTCCTGTCACGGGGCGGGGTCAGTGTCAGAGGCAAACTCGCAGCTGTGGTTGGCCGCAGCAACATCGTCGGCCTGCCTGTGTCTCTGCTCCTTCTCAAGGTACGCCAAGCTGACATAGTCATTGCAGCCGCTGGGCGGCCTATGATGGTATATGTACTATGTATGTATGTACCTGCCCACAATTTGATGCTCGCAACACCCTGTAATCCATCACGGATGAGTCTTCTCTGCAGTTGAGTCACTGGTAAGTGGGTCTGATTTGGCAGAGGAGCCGGCATTGCTCACGGTTTCATGTTCTTGGTTTGTCATCAGATCAAAGGGGATTGGATCAAGCCAGGTGCCGCGGTCATCGATGTTGGGCACATAGTCAGTGCAGCAGCTGAGCAGGATGTGATGGTATGTACACACATGCAGCTACCACAACAAAATCCTCATAGTTTTGGTGCAAACCATCTCCCAGTGCTTACTGACTACTGAGTCACTTGCTCTGTGTGCTCTTTTCTTGGCTGTTCTCAGATCAACGGTAACGGAGATCTGATCAAGCCAGGTGCTGTGGTCATCCATGATGCTGACACCGACTCTGTTGACGATGACCCTGCCGAACTTGTCGGCGATGTAGATTTCGCAGAGGTGAGCAAGGTTGCCGGTTTCCTGACTCCAGTCCCAGGAGGCGCTGGCCCCATGATGGTGGCGATGCTGCTCAAGAACACCGTAGATGCCACAAAGCAGGGCCAGGGAATATGCAAGGATGCCAAGTGACTCACAAACTGTGTTGGTGTAACGTTCTCTTACTGCTCCCCATCTTGGTTGTTTCAACTTGACCAAGAATAACAACAGTAGCCATACTGATGTCCTGGACTCCTGGTTAATAAATGCAATGAAAAAAAAACAGGTTGCTGGCTTTGTTTCTGTTCCAAATTACAGGTGAGGAAAAAAAACTTTTGATTTCAAGCACCAAAAAATATAATTCACAATATGTCACGGCCTGATTCATCAGCATAATGCATTGGGATTCAAGGGATTCCAATGACTGTAACAAGTGGCTCTCTTACCAACCCGACTGAAACATTCACATCAGTATAAACTGTAATGCTGCAATATCATTCTCATCCTAATTGATTTTGTCTCAAATGGATGTCAAAAGATCAACGCCTAAAATTTCCCTTAGGATCTACTCAATCTATTCTTCAGCTCTTCAACAAAATCCTTCCTATCAACCTCGTATTCCTGGTTGGCTTCAACATCCTTCAACTTCACAGTTCCTTTCTGCAGCTCCGACTCGCCGACCAGCACCATCCACGGAATGCCTGATTGCAAGGCATACTTGATGTGGTTCGCCACCCTGGTAGTGAGCTTGAACTCTGCCTTTATCCCAGCATTCCACAGCTCGCTCACGAGCTCAGCAGCTAGTGTAAGGTCCTTTCCCAGAATCGACACCAGCACTTCTGTCTCTGTAGGCCGGATCTTCTACAGTTCAAGAAAAAATTATTAAGTTGCTACAAGTACCCTTGAAAGAAGAAGGATAAAATGATAGAGCGCTCAACTACCTCATTTCTTTCTTTCTCCTGTTGCTCCATGATTGCAAAGACTCTCTCAATTCCAAGGCTCACACCGACAGCAGGGATTTGCTTCCCGCTAAACATACCCACAAGGTTGTCGTACCGACCGCCAGCCGCGATGGAGCCAACCTGTTGCCAAATATTGTTAGTACATGAATCAACTAAAATGGTCTTTAGTTCCTTGAGAGTTAGAAAAGGGTGCGTGTAACTGCATATGCGATGACAAATAGTAAAAAGAAAAAATGTTGAATATATCAATTATCAATGAATTGATTTTTCTTTTTTTTTTAAAGCAATGTATTGAGTTGATGAATAATAACAGTATGCTTTAAGAAGATCCAGAGTACTGATGAATTAACTTGAACATCACTGTGCAGTGATAAGTAATTATTTCTAACCTGAGCCGCACCCTTGAAAACGGCTTCATATATGACGCCAGTGTAGTAATCAAGGCCCCTGGCCAAACTTAAATCAAAAACTATCTTGTCTATTGCATTTGCTTTATCCAGAGCCTTGAATAATATCTCCAGCTCATTCAGTGCAGCAACAGACCCTTCATTATCCATAAACTTGCTGCCCTCCTTTCTCAACTCCATCAAAACTTCCAACGGGGGTCCTCTAGTCTTCACTAAATTGCCAATTTCATCTGCGGTTTCATTTGATATACCTTTCTCATTGACCTATTGGACACAAAAACAGTTAGGACTACTATGGCCAACATGTCTACAACTCATTAAGGTGGCATGACGAAACAAAAATATAATGAACCCTCAGCCAAAACCAGTTAATTCAGATGCTTACCAGTTCCTTCTTCACCTGTTCGAACGTTTGTTTGTCCAGCTTGTCAATACTCGAGCAAACTGTTCTGAACTTTTGAGGAGGCACACCACAAATCTCCAACATACCATCAAGCAACTTTCTGTGATTCAATTTTATCTCATACGTGCCTATATCCAGCTGATTCAGCAATTCAGTCAAAACACTGATGACCTCAAAATCCGGTTCCATAGGTTCATATACACCAGCAATGTCGAAGTCACATTGGTAGAACTCTCGGTACCTTCCCTTAGATGGATTATCTCTCCTATATACTTTTGCTATCTGGTATCTCTTCAGTGCACTTATGCTATTCATGGCAACATACCGGGCAAATGGAACAGTCAGATCATACCGCAAAGAGCAAAGCTCACCACCCTGCATGTTATTTTAACAGTAAGACATCAAACCATAATTATGAGGGCACTATCTAAGGAAAACACTGCAACAAATGAATAGAATGAGAGCTCCAGATACTGGCAATGATATCATTAGCCCTCTGCATAATCTATAAAAAAGGCAAGTACACGACAAATCACAGCATGAACATGAATTTTCTTCACCAAGCTAAAATGTAAGAGGACACTGAAACAATACCTGATCAGCCAAGTCATATATCAACTTTGAGTCTTCACCATATTTTCCCATAAGGGTTTCTCTCAGCTCAAATACAGGTGTATCAAGTGCAGTAGCACCGTGCATCTTGAATACACTAGTTATAATTGAAAATGCTCGCTCCCTTATTGCCATTTGCTCTTTCCCAAAGTCACGTGTACCCTAACAGGAGTAAGCATAAACATTTAGAAAAATGAGGAAAGGGAACAGCATTACAATCTGATGAGTACCACTAATCAGACCATATAAATAAAACAGCACCGTCTGCGAATAGTATGATTCTCACCTTAGGAATTTTAGGCAATCTCCTGACTTCATTGCTCTCAACAATCTCCTTCACCTTCTCCACAAGGGACTCCAATCCGGGACATTTGGGATCAAATAGCAATGACAGAGAGGTTGCCCACTCTGCAACCAACGCAGAATTCACGGAAGCAACAGTACTTCCATTTGTCACATAGTCCCTGAGCAGCATCAGCACAGCAGAAGTACCCTTCCCCAAAGTTTTCTTCTTCTTGCTCTTCTTGTCACCCTTTCCTTTGTCCCCACCAGCCTGTGGCTTCTCAGCTGAACTGGCTGCTTCATTCTCAGCAGCAGCTTGCGGCTTCTCAATTGAACTGTCTGCTTCAATTACTGCCATGGCCACAGCTGCTTCCCAGGCAAGAAAGTCCCTGAACTTGAGCAAGTGGTTGTACACCCCCTTCAAGACCGACACAGCATCTGAATCAATCAAAACCTTGTCAAGCATTCCCTTCAAATCATCCACGCTAACGCCACCAGTAAGCTTCTCCCGAAGCTCAGCATCAGCAATGCCCTCCGCACAGAGCCTTGCCCGGGCAACACTCAGCTTGCACAGTGCCAGCACAGCTCTAGCGAGCTGCGTGGCCAGCACCACCAGTGCCTCCTCCTTTCCCTCACCGGTTTGACCAGCATCCCTCTTCCCTAATTTCACAGGCGCGTTGAGCTCGATGCGCACTAATGCGTGCAGCGCCCGCACCGCCTGACGGAAGATCCCATTCAGGGCGGGCACCTTGGCGAACGTGGCGGCAGCGGGGGCGCCTCCCCCCGCAGCGCCGACAAGCTTGGAGCCAAAGACGAGCACCTTGATGTCGGCGGCAACGTCGGCCTCGTCCTTGGCGGAGAGCCCGTCGCCGGAGGCCGGCACGTCGAAGGCCCCGGCGGCGTCCCCGCGCGCGGCCTCGCACGACAGCGCGGCGACGGCGTCGGCGACGCGGGCCAGCGGCGCGGCGCAACAGTCGACCAGCGCCGCGAGCGCGACGGCGGCGGGCGCGGACGCCGCGGCCACCGCGGCCTCGTCGCGGGAGCCCAGCGGCAGCGCGGCGGCGAGGTCCAGCGAGCCCGCGAGGCGGGCGGCCGTGGCGGCGGTGACGAGCGCGGAGGCGGAGTCGGACGCGGTCAGGACCAGCTTGTTCAGCAGCACCGCCGCGGCGGCGCGGGACTCGGCGGGCGCCAGCGACGCGATGGCGGCGGCGAGCGGTGCGGGGGTCTCCTGCGGCGAGGCCGCGCGGGTCGAGAGCGACTTCTGCGCGGAAGGGTCGATGCCCGGCGCGGCGAGGCCGAGGGAGAGCGCGTAGACGGCGGCTGGCGACAGGGTGGCGCCCTTGCCGCCGAGCATCACGGTGGCGGCGGTGGACGCCATCGAGACCGATGCTAAACCCTAGCGCGGGAGGAGGAAAGGGATTCACGATCTGATCCGATGGACGGCATGGATGCGCTGTCTTGTTAAGCTTTTTTTGGAGAGAAAAAAAACGTCACTATTGCAGAATTACGTTGTGTCCAAGCTACCTGTTGCAGTGTTGCTGCAATTGTCAAATGACAATTGTGGTCTTCACGAGTTTTCCCCCCCTCGAAACACTATTGAAGAAAACGTCCTCTTCAAGTCACTGACTGCACTAATTGCCAAGTCAGCTATTCATTACAATTCGTTTAAAAAAGATCGAGAAGGTAATTTGACAAAAATTTACACAAAGACGAGATCAAATACAATAAGCAAACGGAGTAATGTTGAATTGAAGGGAATCATGATTAGCCCCATAGCTCCTTCACTGCCTCCGTTTCTTCACTCCACCATCCAACTAGATATCATTTGAGCACATCGGCGAATGAAAGCCCTTTCGATCTCTCTAAACATTTGTGCTTAGAGCATTTCTAATAGTTTTTCTGTTTGTCTACCTAGAGCTAAAATTATGGTTGTATAATAAAAATTACCCTCCAATAGTCCCCCTATTCAACATCCTGTGTTTAGTGCTATCCTAAATTATCCTCTCTCTCTCTCTCTCTCCTCTCAAATTTGAGATGTCATGTTGTCCACCAATTAGTGACATTAGATCAAAACAGCTCATAGATATTGATCAATCAAACCAGGCACAGTACTATTAGACTGCAAGGTTGTAGCATTGCTGACCCTATATCAAGATTTCACTGCACACATGCTATAAATAAATTAGCTAAAGAAACAGTGTGACACTATTCTTTGTAAAATAAACCTACCTAGACTTGCAGTTAATTCATTTATAGATTATATGGGAAAGACAAGTCAGTCCACCATCAATCACCAATAATAAAAATAATAATAATACAGGAATGCTATACAACACACATGTGTTTTATTGTTTATTGGCACACGTTTTTTTTGGCCGTTCGATGGGTATCGTGTGTGTCCTTGCGTCTGCCCGTTTCTTTCTCTGATTTGGATGGCCCACCTTCGGTACTGTTTTAAATTAGGAGTCGCTTCAGTCTGGCTGCCTCATTTCCCCAACGTCATCCTCCCTGCAACGCTCTCCATGGTCGGAGAGGCGATTCATCCCAGGTTCGTTGCTTCTGCTTTTTCTTCCTTCGATTCCATAGAATCTTCGTTGTTTGGGTATGCTGGATCCACATTCTGTTGGGCCGCTGCCGATTCCGGTGCCACCAAGCCCTCCCGTGTCCGCTGCGTCGCCAGCGACGACGACCACTGTGGTGAGGTGCTGCAGCCGGCTCGCCCGTTCAAGTCCTCGCGGCTCGCCTCCGCCTCCACCTCCCACGTTACGCCACCGCCTCTACTTGTGCTTTCTCTCGGCTCACGCCCGGCTTCATGCTTACTTAAACGCTTCGCCTTGACGCTATGGGCGGCCAGAATGCCTCAAGATATCTGAACGCCGGCGGCCACCACGATTGTGGTTGCTGTCTTTGGAGCAGCTAGGTTTAACTGATTTGAGGTTCGTTCTAGTGGAGTGGAATGCTACGGATTTGAGCTGCTTAGGGTTGGGGATGGGGTTGGGGAATTTTAGTATCAATTTTGGTCATGTGATTTTGATTTCCATCTATTGTGTTGGCTTCTATTCCCCTCAGTTTATTTGATCTGCTAGGTTGCTTGTGGTTGCTTCACTAGTTCACTGCAGCCACTTTACGATCTCTGTTCATGCTCTGTTTTTTCTTTTCATTTCGTCAGATCTTGTTTTCTTAACTGAATGCAGAGCAAATAATGGTTGTTGTTTTATGGCACCTTAGTATGAATGGTGTGATAGCAGACTAGCATGGATATATAGGTCACTTTGTAAGTTGATTTTCAGGACATGTGAACATTTCAGTGATACATGGTGTAGCGAACGGAAATGCAAATTAGGAGTGTAGCATATCCACATGCTGAATTTTTCCCTTATAAATTTCTCAACTGGTTCAAATCAATATAGGTTCAGATTTGGTGTCTGGTGGGGTCTTCACATGCATTACCTTATACTTACCTTTGGTTGTTGCTAAACCGAGTTTGAACATGTGTCTTGTAGTGCTTTGGTTTTCCTTATCTCAAAGATCACCTAGCATTGAAATGGAAGTGCAAGAGATCCGAACTAGTGTGTTTCGTATCCTAGTTTATCTATAGTGTATTTCGTGCTCTTGCCTTGTCTTTGAGGTCGTTGATGTTCTAATGGCATGAATATAGTAGAGGGCATGTTTGCATATGCCTGTGTGTTTGTTATCTGTATACCAAATCTACTCCTCCGCATTTGGTTTGTTGTATTTGTTCAATTCAAAGAAGTGCCGTGAAATCTCTTTCTTGCTTCGAGCACAATATAATAATAAATCGAGTTGAGTGTCCATGATCGCATTATAGGTTTCTCACCGCCTCCTTCCCCGTGATTTATGAGTACATTGATAGCGATGAGTCGAGGATTGTATATTTATCCGGATGTCTCAAACAACGACGATGGTTAACGTGTAATAGGAACTCGCTATTTGTTAGTCGCATCCACCAATTCTTGAGTGGTTTGAACTCTTCTCCTCTTCTCGCAACTCCAACCCAATGAGATGCAAAGAAGCAGCAGATCGCTTTTTTTGGCAACCATTGAACCTAGGAACGAGCATCCTTGTTGGTATCTCTGAAATCGGATTCTCTATTTTGACCGGTGACGGGGGTTCATTGTGCAAACCTATACTACTGAGATAGTTAGATTTGTTTAGTCTTGGTCTGTGGCCTCATCTGCGCAAGAGTGTTGAGGTGGTATGGCGGAATGAGAAAATTATTGAGCAGTATATATATATATATATATATATATATATATATATATATATATATATATATATATATATATATATATATATATATATATATATATATATATATATATATAACGTCATTGATAAGAGAGGGTGGAATTTCTAGTTGTGCCATGCAGCTTTTCCTCAAAAGGGAATTAGGAGAGATCAGGCCATTTTTTTAGATTTGGTGTAGCTTTTCCTCTGTATGAATCCTTCTCAAATGAGATGGTGCTACTGCTACTACACCTATATAAATTTTCTGCTATCATATTTGCTAACTGAAATTCTCTATGGTGTTGTATCTGTTTTCTTTACTAAATGCAGAGCAAAAAATGGTTGTCATTTATGCCACCTTAGTATGAATCAAGTGCTAGTGTCCTGTTCTTCGTATATGTTTGCTAGATTTCTTTTTATAGGCAGCTTTATTAGTTCAAGATGAAACAAGCAATTCTAGAAAATGAACTTTTGTGTCAGGCACCTGAAAGGTCTTGAGATATTGTGCATTTGTGCTATAAATGACCGAACTTCGTTACTTTGTTATATTTACGCAATCTAAAACCTATCATTCATTTCGTTGCTTGCTTAATTGGTCAATCTCTATTTTATAACTGAATCTCTGAAACTCTGTTTCTAACTGAAACTCATGTGTTTTTAATTAAAATTCTATTTATAAGCTAACTCGTATTTTTCTAGGTAACGAAGACTTCAGTTCTGATGTTGAATCTGTCAATGGGGAGAATGATGATGATTTCGATATGAACTCTGAAGAAAACGACTTAGCTTCTTTGGATCCACATTTGTCAGAGGACGAGATTGATGAAGATGAACTAGTGAAGACTTGCAAGCATTTCAGACAAGTTAGTTGTTTTTATACTTGTTTTTCTCTTTTTTCCTTTTAATTCCTCTTTTTTCATGGGGGCAGCCTATATTGTCATTTTTCTTGTGCATGGCTGGATGAGATGTGTGGGTCTTGTGGATGCAATGCTAGTGTGGTCCATGTTGTGGCTCCTTAACTTTGTACAACTAGAGTACCTTTGTAATGGTCGAGAGTGCGTTGTGCAGGAAGTGCTGATTGTATGGGGAGAGACCAGCTGTTCCCGGTGGAAAAGGCGTTTGTAGTTCAGAGGTAGAGGGTTTCTTCACACGCACACTTTGGTAGTCTACAAAGCCCATTTTTTCGTCCCAAACAGATGGCTGGCCGTCGCCCGTGCTAATTACAATAACACTGACTGATATTTGTTTTGCTTTTGTGGTTGTGTCCCAGTTTGTCTTTTTATTTTGTTAATGCTAATAAACAAGTCATCCTTGTTGGCTTTTCGTGTGTTGTGCATGTCTGCTTCATTTCCCATTAAATTTTGTGTTTTTACGTAGTAAATTTTTGGCAAAAGACTTTTGATATGTTTGTGTTGCCACTAATGCATCCTCTCTGTCTGGAAAAGACTTGTTCAGTAGCACAAGTTAATTGTACTGTCAGCAGGCTCCACATGCATGAGCCAGATTTTGTCTTTATATACATATACAATATAATTGCATTAACAATAAGTATTATTTGCACTATTCTAAATGTGCAATTTTCATATATGTGTTTTGTAATTTTTGAAGATCATATATAGTATAATTGCATTAACAACAAGTGAACAGGTGGGACTTTGCTTGCTTGTCTCAATTATATTTGTGGGATGCTTACAATTTCTGAGCGAGCTAGGAATGAGGACTAACTAGCGGTCTACTTGTTTAGAGGCTTCGTAGTGCATAGCTAATTTGTTACGGTACATGTTTTGGTAGAATGTTTATTGCACTTTGCACTCTTGGAACAGCAGAATTATCACCATCCTCCTTTTTCCTACCAAACAGGTTACACTTCAGTGTCACCCTTGTTATATTGTCAGTTGTCATCTTTCTTATCCTTGCACTTGTATGTGTGAAATCTGACCACTTGAGAATCTCACTATATATGCATAGTCATTGTAGAAAGTGTAGGCATAGGTAGTTGTAGTTACATTTTGCCATACTCAATTGAATCTAAACCTTAACAAAACACTCCCTACTACAAGTAGAAAACATGTATCAACCTATAGGGCATAGGCATAGGAAAAAAAAGGATAATGCAGACTTGCTAGGAACTTGGTTGTACAGTACAACTCATTCCTGGTTTGCATTTTAAGAGGCAAACTTAGTTTTCAGTTCTCTTGTGCTGGGAACATGTGAGCATTGCCATCATCTATTTGTCTTCTTGTGCTTAGCATGACAGTCATGCTTAATACTTTGTGCTTAGCATTTTTCTTTGTTTATTGTGATTTGTGTCAGTGCACACCAAATTTTTGTCTTTGTCCTTTCATAGAAAAAAAATTATCTCTTGTGATTGTGCTAACACACATTTTCATCTGTTTAATGTGTTTTTTGCCTACCCACACAAAGTTTTTGTCAGTGTCCTTTTATAGAACAAAATTGTTGTCATTGTCCTTTCATAGAAAAAAAATTGTATCTTGTGATTTGTGATAACACCCCTTGTCCTTTGTTTATTGTGATTCGTGCCAGCCCACACTAAATTTTTGTCCTTGTCCTTTCCTAGAAAAAAAAACTATCTCTTGTGATTTGTGCTAACACACATTATCCTTTGTTTATTGTGATTTGTGCTAGCATACACCACATCTTTGTTACTTGTGCTTTGTGGCGACACACAACTCGGTTTTGTCCTTGTCCTTTCATAAAAAAAATTATTTATTGTGATTTGTACTAGCACACACCACATCTTTGTTACTTGTGATTTGTGCCAACACACACCTCAAAACTACAATCACTCTTGATTTGTGTTAACACATCTTGAAATCTGTTTATTGTGATTTGTGGCAACATAGACCCCATAAACTCACACTTACACTCTCTCTTAGTCTCTCTCTGTGTCCCTACCCTAGCAGCAGCTAGCCAGAGGACAGCCAGAGCTCTATTCTCTCTCACTCTCATCATTATTTATGCATCTGCTGTAAGATGGGACTGCACTAGACTATTTTCCTTATCATGTGATCTGTTTTGTAGTGGAATTTGTGTAAAATAGCTCTATCCTCTCTCGGTTTTTCTGTTTTGTGCATGATCTTATCACATTGTAATATACTATGTTTACGCTTGAGTCAACTGCAGGAAAAGAATACAGTGTTTTGATATGTTTTGTTTTTAATTTAAGGTGCCAGCTACTATCAGGTTTGCATTAGACGGAGAAATGAAGCCCTATTTACTTGTGAAGGATCTGATTTTGCAAGTAAGCTTATAAAATCTGATATTGCATTTTTTAATACTAGAAATTGCACTAGTTATAATGCACAAATTTTTAATTATTGTTTTGTAGTTTGTATTATGTTTTTATTTTTCTTAGTGTGTTTGGCACCATGAATTGTATTATGTCAAGGTTCTTTCTACCTCTTTTGTGCTTCTGGAAATTGTATTCTCTCATATGTGTGAACCTTTGGCATCTGGCAGTAAGTAAATTATTGTCTCACAGCTTTGTTCTATAGTTGCTGATATCTTTCTTTTTCATCGGTAGAGCTGTAAGTCCACCTCTCAGATATGATAGAATAGAAATCATCTTCCTAGTTGCTGATATCTTTCTGTTTCTGTTTCCACTCTGCAGTCCATACTAGTATCTTCCTGCTACTACTGCCAAGTAGAAGTAGTACGAGTACTCTGCTCAATTGCAAACTGTATATTCATCCAAATCTTGTCGTGACTCGTGATGCCTGTCATCAGCCTGTGCCACTTCGGCTTCGTACCGGACTTCTGATTTCTGAATGCATGCACCCGGCCTCCATTCCCTGTTTAATTTAATTTGTTTTCGTACAAGAAACCATGCCAGTTTTTGACATGTGCACTGCACGTAGGTCTGTATACTCGGTCCCTGTAAACTTTAGGGGGGAAAAAAACTCGGTCCCTGCCAGGGAAGTCACCAAAGAATTTGATTCTGCCTTATCATCACGTGGATTCCCAGCCCAATCGGCTTTAGCATGTTCCTGTGTCTGTGCTGTTGCTTCCATCTGTTTGTTGAAAATGTCAAAGCTAAATATGTTTATACTGATTTGGTATTTCTTTTTTTTTTTGAGCTATAACTGATTTGGTATATCTTTTGTCGTGTGGGTTCAGTTCACCCTCTTATATTACATACAGCCTGGTTATTTTTGAACTGAATATATTAGTCTTATTATTAGTAGGGCAAGATTATTTCCTTGTCTGTCAGAGCTAAGGGATCGGTCTTGTTTGTTTCCCATTATTGCTGATTGCCTACTTGATCCCTACTGATGTCATTACCACTTGACACAACTGCAGATCGACTGGGATGACTCCTCTCCATTATCACTAAAATTGAGCAGATTTGTGAATGCTTGGCAAGTCCAGCTTGTTTCATACCCTCCTCTTCCAAACAGAGTGAGGATTTGCGACCCAATTGCGCCTCTTTGCCCTGGAGATGCCTCTTATCCACTGATCGGATCGGAAAGCCAGGCCATGGCCATGATATTGGGGCCACCAATTCCTGCTGGCATGCAGGGAGCCAGGCACACCGGCCCTTGTGCTGCACCCTCTGAATCCTCTGCAATGCTCACGACTCAGTTGCTATTCCCTCTAACCAACAGGGACCTCTAGATGCCACCGCGTACAAGCCCTAGTGCTTCCTCTGAGATTGTGGATCCTGAAGCTGCTTCTCCTCCCAACAACTCAGTAAGCATGCGTCCAGCAGAGCTTCCTGTCCAAGTGAAGAGCATACAGCTCTTTTGGCGCCACAATCACACCCCATGTTGTGCAGAGTGCTACTAATGGTGATGCTATGGCTGATGACAATGTTGAAAAAGATGTCTAAACCATGCAGCTGTACTTGAAGGTATGGTGTGATCTTCTCAGCACCCCCTGGGTTGTTGCAGTGAAAAATGCAGAGTTTAATTTAGGTCAGAATACAAGGTGTATTTGGGGGAGGGGGGTTATTAGATGCTATTACATACAGAACCTTATATGTTTTGATGGATCAACCAAACTAATATTTGTGTCATCATCATGGGCTCCTGTCACCACCGGCAGAGCCTCATGGAGGCGAGCCCCTTTGCTTCAATGATATGAATAGAATGTTGATGGCTGCATATGTTTCTTCAAGTTTTATGGTTTGCAAATCTGGATAAAGTTTAAAGAGTAAAATAGCTTGCATTGATCCTTCACAATTTCCTTATCATGTGATCTGTTTTGTAGTGGAATTTGTGTAAAATAGCTCTATCCTCTCTCAGTTTTTCTGTTTTGTGCATGATCTTATCACATTGTAATATACTATGTTTACGCTTGAGTCAACTGCAGGAAAAGAATACAGTGTTTTGATCTGTTTTGTTTTTAATTTCAGGTGCCAGCTACTATCAGGTTTGCATTAGACGGAGAAATGACGCCCTATTTACTTGTGAAGGATCTGATTTTGCAAGTAAGCTTATAAGATCTGATATTGCATTTTTTAATACTAGAAATTGCACTGGTTATAATGCACAAATTTTTAATTATTGTTTTGTAATTTGTATTATGTTTTTATTTTTCTTAGTGTGTTTGGCACCATGAATTGTATTATGTCAAGGTTCTTTCTACCTCTTTTGTGCTTCTGGAAATTATATTCTCTCATATGTGTGAACCTTTGGCATCTGGCAGTAAGTAAATTATTGTCTCCCAGCTTTGTTCTATAGTTGTTGATATCATTATTATGCTTTGTTCTATAATTTGGATAAATTTAGCTCATCAGTAAGTACACTTGATCACTCAGTAACATAGTGTTATATGACATTTGTTGGGCACTAAATCATGTCATTATTAAGCTTTGGTGGTGTGTAGAGTGTGTGAGTGTTTGGGTTCTTGTCCTGTATTTTCTTCTTAATAATAATGAACCGCAACCCTCCTGCGTTTTCGCAAAAAAATGTCATTATTATGCTGTACTTGCAGTGGTTATGGAGGTTGGTTTGTTGTCTCAGTGAGAATTCATATGTTTTTTTGGATATATTTCTAGTAAAGGGCTCATATATCTATGTTGCCTTGATCAAACAGGACTCTCCTAAAGTGCACTGTAACTTGTATATTTCTTCCTGACAGTTGGCTAATGTTTTATGCTGCAGCCGTCCAACTTCTCTACATGATCATGGGAGGGATAGCGATGATGACGACTTCCGAGACAAAGACTATGATATGGCAGCACTTGCTAATAATCTGAGTTAGGCATTTCGATATGGGATATACAGCAATGATGACATTGAAGAGGTGATTTTCGTCAGTTTTTTTAGCAAGATTTTCTTGAGTTTTGAACATCATGTTCTTTTGTAGCATGCTATAATTTTGTAGAGTGGTATTTAGAAAAAAGTTGTGTTCAATTTCAAATCATTATAATATCTTCACCGTTGTTGTTTTACAACTAAACATTTCAACCATGTAAAAATAAAACCTTGAATTCTCCCGGATAATCTGTAATATACTAATATTACCTTCATTGCTAACATTATAACGTATTTTATGTTTGATTATTGCGGCACAAGGATCCCACGAGCGAGATGATGAGGTATGCTTACAAATTACTACTTATGTAAATATTTCTATTGTTTTACTTCAATACAGTCAATGTAAGATTGGTAAATGGTCAATACTTTTGATTTGATAATTAAAAACATATTGTATCATGCTATAACAAACATGGATTATCTATGAGCTTATTCCTGTCCATGTATTTCAGGATGTCTACTTTGATGATGAGTGAGTGAAGTAGTAATATCTTCATTGCGCTTGGGGATGATCGTGACAGGTAATTAATATATTTCAGTGACCTAAATCTTACAAGAAGTAAGATGGCTTATAGTGTGCGATTCTGCAGCAGTCCTCTTCACAATTCAAACTGGTTTACGTTTGATGGTGATAGAGGAATCAATGATCGCCTAGTTGCCTCTGTTCCTTCATCATCCCCAATTAAGAGAGATTTCCTTGAACGGAGGAAACGATGAAGTGCTAATCGGTGAAACCACCGACACCAAGTTATTTCTTTGGAAAGTGCATCCCTTGAAAATGGTCCTGTTGAGGAGGCCAAGGAACTAGCGAAGTTGCTAACGACAAAGTGATGCTACCACAGTCGATGGAGAAAATTTTGTGTACTGTAAGAGGATAGTGCATCCCATGAGCCCTGAAACCTCTGAGCGGCATGTGGATGCTCAAGAGGGCCGATGCCCGGAGGTGCGGTGAAGTGTCAAGCACCTGAGGGAGCAAAATGAACCTTGCACTCTTTAAAACGTGTGTTACCTTATGCTAAAACACATGGTTTCTTCTCTCTTGGAAATCATGTGTTATGCAAACAACCAACAACCATGTGCTAGCCTGTGCTAAAATACATGGTTTTTCCTTTGTTACAAATTGTGTGTTTTGTAGCTAGCAAACAACCATGTGCTACCTTTTGTTGAAACACATGTGAAAGCTCTAGTTTGGTTTTGGTGAATTGATGAAACCCTAAGTGCTAACCTAGTTTATCAAGATGATTATGAGATAGGTAGCACTACTCCAAGTGATGAAGCAATGACGAAGATCATGATAATGGTGATAGCATGGTGATGATCAAATGCTTGAACTTGGAAAAGAAGAAAGAGAAAAACAAAAGGCTCAAGGCAAAGGTATAAAATGTAGGAGCCATTTTGTTTTAGTGATCAAGACACTTAGTGAGTGTGATCACATTTAGGATAGATAGCCGTACTATTAAGAGGAGTGTAACTCGATCGAAATGCGGTTATCAAAAGTGCCACTAGATGCTCTAACTCATTGCATATGCATTTAGGATCTAGTGGAATGCTAACACCCTTGAAAATATTTGTGAAAATATGCTAACACATGTGCACAAGGTGTTTGCAGGGGTTGAGATGGGTTTGGGTCCTCTCTCCCTCCCGCCGAAGCTTATGAGGTGGATTCAACGCTTTGGGAAAAATGAAATGTCTATTTTCTATTGCGCGGATACAAAATTCTTGGTGGTTGGCACATTTGAGCAAGGGTGAGGAAGTTAGAGTTGAAATGGAGTTGGTCGAAATAATGTTGGCGTCGGTCCTGTGACCGGACGCCAATCCGCACCGGACGACGACCGCTCGCTGCGTCCGGTCATAACTGACTTCGGCAGCAAGACAATGAGGAAGGTTGAGCACCGGACGCTGGTCTGCGTCCCGGTCAAGATGGACGACGCGTCGGTCGAAGAAACATGCCTCGGGGAGCTTATCGGGAAACGACCGGACGCCGAGGCTTCAGCGTCCGGTCGATTCAAGGAGCGGCGTCCGGTCGAGGCCGATGACCGTTGAGTCTGGACACGTGGTGACATCGAACAACCGGACGCTGGGGCCAGGCGTCCGGTCGATCCCGACCGAGCGTCCCGGCCGTAACGCGCGTTGCCCAAAAAGGGGTATAACGGCTCTATTTGATGGGGGCTCTATTTATAGCCCCATGGCCGCTCAAGGGATAACCTTTGCACATTTTCATTGACATAGCAAGCTTGTGAGCCTAGCCAAAGGACTCCCACTCATCTACATCATTGATTCATCATCATAGTGAGATTGGGAGTGAATCCAAGTGCATTGCTTGAGTGATTGCATCTAGAGGCACTTGGTGATTGTGTTTCATCATGGATTTCGCTTGTTACTCTTGGTGGTTGCCGCCACCTAGACGGCTTGGAGCAGCAAGGATCGTTGAGTGGAGGAGGTGATTGTCTCCGACTCGATCGTGGTGATTGTGAGGGTTCTTGACCTTTCCGGCGGAGCGCCAAAAGGTACTCTAGTAAATTGCTTGTGGCTTGTGTGATCCTCATCTTGTGTTGGTTGTGCGGCACCCTATTGAGGGTTTGGTGAGTGATGCCAATTAGCGCGTGAACCTCCAAGTGAGTGAATCGCCACAACGAGGACTAGCTTGCTTGGCAAGTAAGTGAACCTCGGTAAAAATCATTGTGTTCATCATTTGATTCCGAGGTGATTGGTCATCATTGTTATTCATCTTCGTGATTGATTGGTTCATTTATCTACACGACGGTATAACCCTCTTGATCATTCTCTTTACTTTACCGCAAACTAGTTGACAAGCTCTTTAGTGTAGCTAGTTGTGAGAGCTTGCATGCTTGGTTGGTGTGGCTCTTTAGTTAGCCTTTGAGAGCACACTAACATAGGGTAGTGTCATTGCTCTTGTGTGAATTGACACTATCTAAACTAGAATTGTGGTAGGTGGCTTGCATTTTTGAGTAGGCTAGCGCAACACTAGCTTCGCCTCATAATTGTCTAACCATTTGGTTAAGTGTTGTTGTAGAAATTTTTATTAGGCTATTCACCCCCCCTCTAGCCATTAGGACCTTTCAACATGGTTGTTGAGTAGACAGACTCTAATAATAAGATAGGGGCTCTTGTGTTCCTGCCCCTACTTTGAAGTGCGATTATGGTTTTGCCCTCGTTTTTCTAACTTTGTGATTTTGCCCTTCACTACGAGCAAGTCAACGCGATTTTACCCCTAGTCAACGGTCAAAACAGGGGCAAATTCACAAAGACCAGGGGCAAAATCACGTTGACTTGCGAGCAGTGAAGGGTAAAATCACAAAGTTAGAAAAACGAGGGCAAAATCACAATTGCACTTCAAAGTGAGGGGGCAAGAACACAAAAAAACCCTAATAAGGTATGGACACCAGAATCTTGCCTTCGTTACAAAAAAAAAGAGGATACACATTAATAAGGGTGTGCCTTGCCATATAAGTTGCTACATACATACGATACATGATTCAGGAAAGTTATATGCATAATGAAAATTTAACAGCGCGGCAGTGGCGCAGTAATGCTGTGCATCACAGAAATCCTAGCCTGAAATGTCCTTTCATACAAGCACTGTGGACATTCAAAAGCAAGACATCATACTGTAGGGATATGCTAATATCTCTGTTGGTTTCATAATGATGTGAGCTTGGCACGGATATTCTAGTTATTCGTGTCAGTTTTATAGTATATATAAACCTCGGTATAAATGTGGCCACTTGTGTGCTTCACTATCACGATTGTTTATTTGTCATTGAACCGGATCTTTTCCTTTCAGGCATGTGAGCATGTGGTGTAACGAAGGGAAGGTAAATAAAGAGAGTTAGTACTAATACTTGACGACATTTCCCTTTTCTTTTACTAAAGTGTAGAACAGATCTCCTCTCACAGGTAGCGGTCCTTCAGTTTTTCTACTTTGATTTGATGCTTTGTGCTTTCATCAAGCACGAGGTCTTTTTTTTTGTGTGTGTGTGTTCTTTTTGATAATTCAGCAGCCACGAGGTTGGGTGTCGGATACCTTACTTAGAAGGATGATATGCTTACATCCTGGAAGAAGGACCAACCAGCTGCTCCAGACCACGAACATATACCGACCATCTGTAGTGACTTTTGTTTCTCTGCTCCGATCCAAATTTAGACATTGATTCCAGCAAATGCCTGTAGCCTGATTGAGCGGAGAAGCAACCAGCCACGGCACCGGCACCGGGTCCAAGCCCAAGGAGAACAATACTCGAAGTCGAAGCCTTCGTGGCAGGAGCAACCACCCTGTTGGTTTTGCAGCTCATCTCTGGGTTCTGCAGGCGGCGGTCAAGCAGCACGTGGATCCAAGGACCTGTGTGGCTGGCTTACACACTCCGTCACGGCCTATGATCTTGACGAGACCAAGCAGTGGAAGAAGCAACTCTTTGAGCAGGTTGATTCGGGAGGCTCTCGGTCCGAGTCTCAGCTGCTGCAGGGGTCCAGGTCCGAGTCTGAGCCTGACCCTATCAGGATGGAAGGCGGCAGGTACCTTGTTCGGTGGTATGGCTACTTCCTCAACACTCACGGTGCCACAGCCCATGGTTACAGAACTAAGCTATCTGAGGAGGATATCATCACCGTCGACATGATCTGGGAGAAGTGCAGTGATATGCTGCCCTTCGATCCAAGCGGCGGCTCGCAGTCGAAAGATGTGTGCCTCTCATTTGCCTTGTTTCACCTGCTCAAGCGCCGGTACTTTGGGATCAACTGCTATGAGGCCGGTCTCCAGAAGACGCGCGGCTTCGTACTCAGTGGGCTCCTGGCGTCAGAGGATGGCAAGAGAGCATTCAGGATCACTGTGGAGGTATTGCAAGCCATGCTGTATTTGGCATCAGATTGGTCCTTGGTATCAATGGCATGCTACCATGTGAGAAAAGGACCATGCCAAGCCATGTACTCTCTTCTCCATAAGCTGATATATATGCTTAGAAAGCGAAGTTTATTCAAGTACTGGCAAGACGAGATAGGCCAGTACTCAGTAATTGAAGGCAGCCGTTGGCATAAACCTTCCCCGCCACAAGGGCCGCTACCCAAAGTAAATGTGCTTCTCTTCTTCATTGTTGCCAAGATTTATATGCTACTCAACTGAAATTGCATGGAAGATTTGCACATGCCAGTACTGCCGTAGCATCGTGCAGGATGTGAAGCTGCCTGATACCGTGAAGCCTGAGATTGCTTCATCCCTCAAGTCCATTGCCCCCACTGATCATCTAACAAACGGAGAAGCATCGCTGCAGCGGAATGAACTGTTCATCACCCCGTTCAAGGAGACACTGAGACGGGATGGCTGGGACCTAACAGACACCATGCTGATATGGCACATCGCGACCAACTGCTGTGAAACTGGGCTAACTCCTGCAGTGGAGATCTCTCGCCATGGTAAACTCAGGCACTACCGCGAGGTTGCCACCACCTTATCCAGGTACTCTGCATACCTCATGGCCTCTGTCCCGGAACTGCTCCCTGGTAACCCTACATATATCAGCTTCACATTTGACAAGGTAATGCAAGAAGCAACAGTGGTTCTGTACCCAGGGCAGGAGGAGGATATTCGCGAGCGTGCAATAGCAAACAGAGACATGCTGACAGAGGCTCTCAACCGCTCAAGACCATCAGACCAGGAGGATCACAATAATGACACTATATTCTTCAGAGGACTAAAGCTTGGGAAGGAGCTGGAGGACCACATAGATAACGAGGAGATCCGTTGGAAGGTGCTAGCCGAGTTCTGGGCAGAGATTATCCTCTACGTTGCACCATCTGACAATGTAAGAGGGCACGTCGAGCGGCTCGCTAATGGTGGAGAGTTCATAACCCACATCTGGGCGCTTCTCTCTCATGCAGGCATCCTGACCCGCCATCTCAGGCAACAGGAGTCATCCCAGCGATTCACTAGTTAACAGTCAGCTGAAGCTGCTTCTTCTGACTGAAGAACAAAAGAAGATGGTGCCAGCATGAGTCCACTCTGAATCTTAGTATGATGTATGTGGCCATTGTTGTGTGGGGGGGGTGTGCTTCCCGTGTGATTGCAGCAGGCTAGATTGTAGCTTCTCAGTGCTAGCTCTTTCAGTTGTGTGCTTCTGATTAATTATTCATTCACCTGGACTTGTCTTGTCTGCGTAGTAAGAGTGGTGTTGGTTTTTGCCTTTGGATTGAAACCTTTTTGCCGTACCTCAAAATACCTACAGTAGCTTGGAAGGCACGTGGAAAGTGGAAACCCCCTTGTTTCCCTGGGTTGTGAATCCCTGTGTTGCTGTTTGGGCAAAGGAACGGAAATCCTGGATATACCACAAAAGATAGTTTAATAATAAAAAATCAGGAAAATTTGATACAACGAGAAACTTATTGCAAGGAACTTACTTCAACACAAAAGAAAATCAGTAAAATTCAATACTATGAGAGATTCATGAACATATTTGGCATCAGATCATTATGCAAGAATCTTCGGTACATATAAAATGTAAAATGAGAAACTTATTGTAAGATAAGAAATCCAACAACAACAATATAGCGTTTCAGTCCCAAGCAAGTTGGGGTAGGCTAGAGTTAAAACCCACCAAAAGCCCCAAGTCACGGTTCAGGCACTTTAATAGCTGTTTTTCAAGTACTCATATTCAAACATAGATCTCTAGGTATAAGCTTTCAAATCTCTTTTTAATGCCCCCTATGTCAATTTCGGTCTTCCTCTACCTCTCCTCATATTATTAGCTTGGCTTAGGACTCCATAATGCACTGGTGCCTCTGGAGGTCTCCTTTGGATATGGCCAAACCACCTCAACCGATGTTGGAGAAGCTTTTCTTCAATTTGTGCTACATCTAGGCGATCACGTATATCATCGTTCCGAACTCGGTCCATTCTTGTGTGACCGCAAATCCATCGCAACATACGCATTTCTGCAACACTCAGTTGTTGAACATGTTGAATCTTTGTAGGCCAACATTCTGCTCCATACAACATAGCCGGTCTAATAGTCGTTCTATAGAACTTGCCTTTTAACTTTTGTGGTACTCTCTTATCACAGAGAATGTCAGAAGCTTGTCGCCACTTGATCCACACTGCTTTGATTCTATGGCTAACGTTTGCATCAATATCTCCATCCCTCTGTAGCATCGATCACAGATACCGAAAAGTATCCTTCTTAGGCATTACTTGACCTTCCAAACTCATATCTTCCTCCTCCTGTACAGCTCCACCAAAGTCGCATTTCATGTATTCGGTTTTAGTTCTGCTCAATCTAAAACCTTTAGACTCAAGTGTCTGCCGCCATAACTCTAGTTTCATATTTACTCCCGCATGGCTTTCATCCACTAACACTACATCATCAGCGAATAACATACACCAAAGGATATCCCCTTGTATGTTCCTGGTAACATCATCCACTAACAAGGCAAAGAGATAAGGGCTTAAGGCTGACCCTTGATGAAGTCCAAATTTAATCGGGAAGTAATTTGTGTTACCATCGTTTGTTCGAACACTAGTCACAACATTGTTGTACATGTCCTTGACGAGGGTCACGTACTTTGATGGGACTTTATGTTTGTCCAAAGTCCACCACATAACATTTCTTGGTATCTTGTCATAAGCCTTCTTCAAGTCAATGAAAATCAAGTGGAGGTCCTTCTTCTGCTCTCTAAACCGCTCCATAACTTGTCTTATTAAAAAGATTGCTTCTTTGGTTAACCTTCCAGGCATGAAACCAAATTAGATTATTGATATCTGCGTCGTTTCTCGCAGGCGCTGCTCGATGACTCTCTCCCATAACTTTATAGTGTGGCTCATCAACTTAATTCCCCGATAATTAGTACAACTTTAGATATCTCCATTGTTCTTGTAGATTGGTACCAATATGCTTTTTCTCCACTCCCCAAGCATCTTGTTCGATCGAAAGATATTGTTGAACATCTTGGTTAGCCATACTATAGCTATATCCCTGAGACATCTCCACACCTTGATTGGGATACCATCAGGGCCCATCGCTTTGCCCCCTTTCATCCTTTTCAAGGCTTCTCTGACATCTGATTCTTGAATCCTTCGCACAAAGCGCATGTTAGTGTCATCAAACGAGTCGTCCAGCTGAACGATGGTGTTCTCATTCTCACCATCGAACAATTTATCAAAATACTCTTGCCATCTATGTCTGATCTCATCCTCCTTCACCAAGAGCTGCTCCCTCTCATCCTTTATACACTTGACTTGGTTGAAGTCCCTTGTCTTCCTATCACGAGCCCTAGCCATCCTATAAATGTCATTCTCTTCTTCATTCGTACTCAAACGTCGGTAAAGGTCCTCATAGGCCCGCCCCTTTGTCTCACTCACCGCTCGTTTTGCAGTCTCCTTTGCCACCTTGTACTTCTCTATGTTGTCTGCACATCTGTCATGATATAAGCGCTTATAGCACTCCTTCTTTTCCTTAATATCCTTTTGCACATCTTCATTCCACCACCAAGTGTCTTTCGAAACGCATCCGCTCCCTTTGGTCACTCCAAGCACCTCTGAAGCAATCTTCCGAACACATGTTGCCATCTTCTCCCACATGTTGTTTGCATCGCCTTCATCCTTCCAATGGCCTTCTTCAATGACATTTTCCTTAAAGACCTTTGATGCACCCCCTTCTTATTTCCACCACTTCGTTCTAGCAACCCTAACTTATTTGTTCCCACGAGCTTGCACCAGAAAACGAAAGTCAGCCACCACCAGCTTGTGTTGAGCGACCACACATTCTCCAGGTATCACCTTACAGTTCACGCATGTTCGTTTATCCCTCCTTCTTGCAAGATAAGAAATCCATTGCAAGAAAATTATGTGTTGAAGCCTTGGGCTCAGAAGTACCTACGGCACATATAAAACAGAGATCCTTCCCACCGTCACTAAAATGTCACTTTGTAAGCTACTATAACTTAATTCACACAACTAGATAAGTATAATTCGGTAGCATTTGGGAAAATTTGGTGGCTCCATCAGTTGACATAAATAGCTGAAAAAATGGTTTGCATATTTTCTTTCTTCTGCACTCCTGAGTTCAAGCTTATGTTCTCCTAATAGCAATTATGATCCCTGAGATATCTGCGGTTAAGATAAATTGACATACAAATTAACATAGTCTGATAAGATGTATTCAGATCTTAAACTTGAGAAACATCAATCCAACATATTTAGGTATGCATTGGACTACATTGAACAATAACTTGAGCTTTACAGCTGCAGTTCAGAACTGCAACTTCAGGACAGTTTGCATTGCACAGCAGCAAGAAATGCAAAAGCGGACTGCTGATCGATCAATGGATGGCGGAGCCCACCATGCAACAGTTTGGTTAAAAGGGTATAGAAGAAGGCCAGAACTCCATATGGTTATCTGACTTTGAATTACTGGACTGAATGCCTGCTCATAGCTTTATGCATCCCTCTATATAGTTTTCAGTGAATCTGGGAGTTGTTCGCTTGGCAGCAGCATGATCAAGAAATATGTGAAATCCAGGAATGAATCAGCAAAGCTGAGTGGAAAAAAGAGCGATCCATCAATGCCTTCGGCGCGTGAGAGAATAAATGTAATCCAGTAATTTGCACACATATATTGCAGTTGATGAAAACCAACAGCACTTAACTGCAAAGCATCTTGTACCTGTGAAGGTATGATAGCAGAGATTTTGTTAGATTCGCACAACACAAATATGGAAGCACCACAACCCAAAGATATTTTGTGAGTACTGCTGAAAAAAAAATATTGTGACCATGTGCAATGCAATGCAGCACTACATGCCTCACCACATTTCTGAAATTCAAAGACTGGTCCATCACTTCTTGCCAAACTTTTGTAAATAACCACCATACCATTTGTGTCCACCACCTTGTGTATGTGCAGAACCTTGAGATGTTTGAACAGGAGGTGGCCAGGCAACCTTGCACTGCACTTCACCACGGCAGCATCACAATGTCCGTACCAGTACTTCTGTTATGGAAATAACAAGCATCACTGGCAGTGATTTCTTCAAGTGCGCAGCAGTGGCCAATGAATTGGCCTGAGAATCCATCTCCCTTGATCACAAATGGCACATGTAGTGTCCATGGCCCCGTGTCAACCATGCAAATTACCAGTTAGTGGCCAAAGCAACTTATGAGCATCATGCGCATCGGTGGCAGGACACGGCAAAACACCACCGAGTGAGCAGGGGTGACGGTGACCATGTACCTGCGCTACACGCGGTCGAGTGAGCAGACACTGTTCATGTCCAGTGGGAACTTAGCTGTGTGTACTGAGCCGACGTTGAAGTAGGACTGCTTGCTGACGTGGTCAGCGTGGCAGTGAAAGTGGTTGAGGCCATACATCGAACACCTGGTGGATGAGTCGGCGGGGACACTGTCCTTGAAGCAGGAGGTGCGATGCTAGGTTGGCCGCCGGGTTTTGCTGGCATGGCCGTGTGTGTGGCCTAGCCAGCGCAGTTGTTGTGAGGTGGTTGACGACGGCGGTGGTCGGTGAAGTGGTGTGCGTGCGTGCAATCAACGAAGTAGGCTGCAGCCCGTTGGTCACGGACGCGGGAACGCGCGCGTCGTGGCTGCGACTGGATGTCCAACACTTGATACGCTGCGCTTGGAGAAGAGAAGTCATCGCGGGCGTAGGTGTCCGGGGCACTTATCACCGGTTGCTCGCCTCGCCAAACCAACCACGCGGAGTCACGGGGATCGGCGTAACGAAATTGGGAGAACATTTTCCGGAATTTCACCAAATCCTGCAAGTCCGCGATGGAGTATAAAAGTTCCTGGCTCCGGGATTTGCAACCGAAAACTGGTACCAAATGTCATGATAGCGTCGCGCGCGGCAAATAGTGCTTGGCGGGCGGCGGCGTGTCGGAAGAGGAAGAAGAAGACAGCGAAGGCCGAGGGGGAATACAAACAAAAGTCTTGGGCCGACACACACTGGGCTCGGCCCAATATGAAACGGGCACCAGAGTTAGGCATTGTGTTCAGTGTCAAGTCATCAACAAGGCCGCTCCAAATTTACACTTCTCAAGCAAGATGGTTTCAAAATAATTATGATTTTTTTTTTCATACCATAGATAAATCACAGTTCTTGGAACTTATAAGTTGCTGGAACTACTATCAGCTTGCAACACTATATGATGTTATAGTATTTTTGATGAATCTATGCGAGCTGGAAGAAGCCTCTGGCGATGGTACCGTTGGCACCCCTGGGGAGGAACCCGCCGGGGATCTGCTCGTTGCGCGAGCCGTAGAGGATGCGGAGCACCTCCGCGGGCGTGCGCTGGAACCCGAGCGAGTCCTCGCCGGCGCCGAGGATGTTGCTGATGGTGCGCCGCTCCGCGCCCTGCTTCCGGTCCAGCACCTTGACCCCTTCGTCCTTGTCGCCGCACCCGGACATCCGGTTGCGCCAGTCGGAGATCCGGCGCGTGAAGTCGGCGACGGTGTGGCCCTGGTACGGCGGGACGAGCTCGTCGGCGCGCTGGTACAGCAGCAGCCGGATCACCGCGTCCTGCCCGGCCTCCACCGCCAGGATGCTGGCCTGGAGGCGCTTGGAGGCGTACCCCATCAGGCTGCCGCCGATGCCCATGGCGGCGGCGGCGGTGACGTGCGGGAACATGTAGGAGGCGAGCAGGAAGTTGAGGGGCCCCGCGTACGCGTCGAAGGGCGGGTCGAGGTGGACGCCCATGGCGTCGTCCATGACCATGGCGAAGCGGTCGGGGGCGAGGTCGATGGGCGGGCGCGGGAACCCGCCCACGGTCTCCCTGATGGCGCGGATGTGGCCCACCTCCTGGTACCCGAGCTCGGCGGCCACCTCGGTGGTGCGGAAGTCGAGGTCCGCCTTCCTGGCCCCCGTCGGCCGAGGCCCGCCGCCGGACAGGTTGCGGTCCAGGAAGTCCACGCCGCGGCCCAGCGCTGCGTGCAGGAACCACTCCGCCTCCACGAACTTGGCGTTCAGGAGGAACTGCAGCTGCTCCATGTCGCTCGGGTACACCGCCAGCGCGCCGCGCCGCGGCGCCATCGCCCGGCACCGCGGGTCCTTCGGGGCGGCGGGAACCGGAACACTCGGCGGCAACACGGTGGCCTGAGACACCACGGCGAGAAGCAGGAGTGCGCCCGCTGCCAGGAGGAGGAGGTGGTGGAGGGCGGCGTTGCGCGCGCGCGCCATGGCTGCCTGGTTCAGTGCAGTGGTTTGGCTTGCTGCTGCCTGCTGGGCTGGGCTGGCTGGGCGAGGGAGGCCAGCTCGGGAGAGTGGATCATTTGTAGTGTGGGCCTGTCACCTGTGAGGTGGAAGTTAGTTAATTTTAGTTAGTGTGGGTTTAGGAGGGGAGTGTGGGGGTAGATTGTGTTCTGGCAGGCCATGAAATGCTTGTGTGGAGATTGTTAGGTTCAACCACATAAGAAAGAATCTACTAAAATTTCATCATAATATCGATCTTTCAAAAAAAAAGGCATCAAATGTAATACAGTATAACAGAGTGGTGTTTATATAGTTGAAAACTTACGACCATGCACTATACCGTTTTCGTTTGTTGCAGCAACTTCCCACCGACGGGATTTCTTTTTTTTTCTTTTTCCCCTGTTAGAACTTGCAGTGTAAATCTTTTGGGCACCGGTGTGACGTGTCATTGCGTCGTCAAAAAAAAAACGTGCAAGTGGTAGTTCTCTATACCACGCCTTGTTTTTTTTTGCAAACCTTTCTTGATCCTATTTTGTAGGAACTCGTTTTTGAAAGTTACATGCTACTTCCTCTGTTCATAAAAAATATAACTCTAGCACAATACCATATTAAAGTAACTTAAGCTTAACTAACTATACATAAGAATATATCAATATTTATAATATCAAATAAATATCATTAGATTTGTATTGAGATACCGTTTCATATTATACTTATTATGTGCCGTAAGCATTAATACTTTTATCTATATATTTGATCAAACTTTAGACGCGATAACAAAAAATGCACCCTAGAATTGCATTCTTTCTTGGACAGAGGTTTAATTATTCAAAGTGATCCAAATGAGTAGAGAGCAACTTTTTTTATTTCTCTAACAATTTTCAATAATTGGTTGCTAAAAGAAATCAAAACCAGGGTGGAATTGCATGTTACTAAGAGAAACCAGGGAGAAACTACCAAGGAGAAACTAGTGGATAAAAGAGCGCCTAGTGATGCTGATGTGTGCGAAGTCACATGAGACTGAAGATTTACTAAGAGCATCTCCAAGAGTATTTTCTAAACTTAATTCTTGTAAATCCTTATATATATAGAGTACATTCTAACAAAGAATCCTCTATATATATTTCTCTTCTTCAACATTTACCCTATCGCTAATAATATATAGGGTGGACAACATGACATCTCAAACGAGAGAGCGAGAGAGAGAGAGAGAGAGAGAGAGAGGATAATTTAGGATAGCACTAAACATAGGATGTTGAATAGGGGTACTGTTGGAGGTGTTTTTTTTATTACACAAACCATAATTTTAGCTGTAGGGAAATGAACAGAAAAACTCTTGAAAATGCTCTAAGCACAAATGTTTAGAGAGGTCTAAAGGGCTTTCACCGATGTACTCGAACGATATCAAGTTGGATGGTGAAGTGAAAAAAGGGAGGCAACAAAGGAGCTAAAGCGCTAACCAAGTCTCGTGCGGATGACGCGAAAGCCGTTTCTTCTTGGAGAAATATATATTGATGTTTATATGAATCATGATTCCCTTCAATTCAACGTTACTCCCTTTGCTTATTCTATTTGATCTCGTCTTTGTGTAAGTTTTGGTCAAATTACCTTCTCGATCATTTTTAAACGAATTGCAATGAATAGCTGACTTGGCAATTTTTCGGGGGAAAAAACAAATCTCGTGAAGAGCAATGCACCTCAACAGCACTGGGCCTAAATCCATTGCTGACCCAATCCATTTGGAGTCGTCGCTGCCGTGCATGCCAAGTCAAGTTTGGGCCTTTACCTGTTGGACCCATCATCGAAGGCATCAGCACCAGCATCCATCCACGCCTCCTGCGCCGCCGTCGCTCCGGAGCCCGGACTCACCCCCGCTAGGTCCTTCCTCCTCCTGCCGCCGCAGCCGCCTCCCAGACCGTCTCCTCTGCCGCAGCCGCGATGCCGACGGTGAGCGTCGGCCGGGACCGGCTCTTCGCCGCGCTGGGTCGGACCTACAGTAAGTTCGACGTCCTTTGCTCAGTTCCTCCCCCAAAACCCCAGCTCTTCCCTCCGCGACAGCTCGTAACCAATCCTACTGGCTGCAGCGCAGGAGGAGTTCGAGGCGCTCTGCTTCGAGTTCGGCATCGAGCTCGACGATGTGGTGAGCATATCTCTCCGCCATTTCCCGTCCGCTGTGCTGGCAGTGGCGTTGTCTGAATTTTGAGGGTTTTGGGGTGTGCGTGTGCAGACGACGGAGAAGGCTATTATCAGGAAGGAGAAGCACCTCGAGGACGACGGCGAGGTGGACGGCGATGACGAGGTCATCTACAAGATAGAGGTCGCCGCCAACAGGTCAGTGGATTTTGTTTTTCGCAATTGAATCAATGGTGTACTGTGCATCCAGGATCATGGTAACCGAACATAAATATCGGCCAATTACACCATTCTTGTGTACCAGTTGAACATGTGTAATGCAATTTGAGAATCCTAAAAATATCAGCTAAGAATCTGTAGCAGAGAAGCTACATTACTCTAGTGTCAGGCAATACTATCCTCCTGTGATGATTTAAATTTTACCTTTTGAATATTATTGGTTGCTCTAGTCCGTATAGTGATACATAGGTATAGTTCCATTGTGGTTCATGCCCTCCCTGTTACCTACGGCTCTTCCGTGAATGGTGTATTTGAATGTAAGCATCAAATAGGTTACACAATTTTACATAAATGCACAAAAGCAAGTCATATAAAACAGGTGCGAAAGCTGTTTTTGCCGTGTTTGGCTGTAAGCAAACATCATGAGGTATCTATTTGGTAGCTAATTTTTGCTGCCCTGTTAGTCTTTTAGTTCAAGTTGTTTGGTTCATGGGGATTTTAGTAAGTGGGAAGTTTATGTATTGAGCTAAATATGAACCAAATTTTATTTTGCTCTGTTTCTGCTGATTCGTTATTTCCTTGAGTTTGAAATCTAGTCCAATAAGCTTAATGTTGTATAAGGACCTGCACATAGTATAAAGTTGAGTTGAATTTGGACTTAAAATAGTTGAACTCCAGTAAAGCACATTGCATTCAGCATGCCAGTTTGCATGGATTGATTTTCCATCTACACAGAGAGTCTCTTGTCTGCCTTTCTACCAGTCACCTCATTCTTCACTGATCTTTCAATTCCTGAACCGATACCTTGTGTTGGTGGATGAGCTCTTAGTTTCAAAGAACATGTTGAGATCTCATGCTTGATGTGTTTAATGCTCATTGCCAACGTATGCAGATATGATTTGCTATGTCTTGAAGGATTAGCAAGAGCTCTTCGTGTTTTCACGGGGACTGAAGCAAGCCCTGTATTCCAAGTTTCATCTATCCCTCGTGGTTCAATTATTCAGATGCATGTTAAACCAGAGGTAGGTTCATGTTCTTTGGACTCGCAGTGCATTTCAAATAATATCCTAGAAGAAAAAACTAGATTTCTTCAGTTTTCCATTTCTAAGTAGTGCATTATGGGTAGGCTGTAGAGAAAATTGTACAGAAGCACTGTTTGGTGTATGTTATAACCTGGCAATGCTCTTGAACTAGTTGATTCTTTTTGGATATTCGGATATGGAATGTTATGTCTCAGGAGTAATGGAGAAATGATGTGTGAAACTGCCATTCTTAAGGGAAAAAAGAAGCAATACCCTACTTGCATTTTCCATGCCATCAAATATGTATATATTTTTTTGGTGCATGCTCGTTGTAATGTTTTATTATTGTCCTGAAAACGATTATAGCTTGAAGCTGGCGCTAAAATGTCAAGACATTAACATATTCATTTTGATATTAGCCTGTTATTACTAATTCTAGAATCTATGTATTAACGGATTAATGCTGATCGTATTCTCCAGAATGGTATTGTTTATGTTCTTATTTTCTTCCAATGTAAGCCTTGATTTGTTTTTTTTCCAGACTTCAAAAATTAGACCATACGTAGTTTGTGCTGTCCTAAGAGGGGTAACTTTTGATGAAGCAAGATACAACAGCTTCATTGATCTTCAAGACAAGCTCCACCAAAATATCTGCCGGTATAGCTTATCTTATTGCCTTTTTCTTTTCATTGCATTGATATCAAGATTGTACTCAATACAATGATTAATTAACTCATACTACTCCGTGATGGATAACAGGAAGAGAACTCTCGTTGCTATTGGCACCCATGATCTGGACACTCTGCAAGGACCCTTCTCATATGAGGTAAAATTATCACAGTGCTGCAATGAGCTAATTTTGTAGCTCAATCTTGGGTATTATCTTATTCGCCCTGCGTTCATGGCAATCTCTGTCATGGACTTGCACACTGTTCCTATGTTTATGTGTTCCATGTTTTTTTTGTGCATCCAATTTCCCCCTTTTGATGGGGCAAATGATTATGTCTCATGATATGTGCTTGCGGCCTTGCACTATCAAGGGAACTAACTGCAGTTACTTTTATACCATAGTATGAAAGGATAAATGCAAGGACATGTTGGTGCATGTTTGGTTGATTTTATTCTCTCCATTGATGTGTAGAATCTCCCTTCCACTGGTTTTGAATCTTATCTTTGCGAAATTTGAATTTGTCTATAGTCATAACTTCATCAAGTGTGATTCCTTCTTGGGGGAATTTTAGAGTAAATCGTGGACTGTAATGTGTTCTATGATCTTAGTTGCAGAAAAGAGCCATCCTTTTTTCACCAGTCACAGTTAAGATGATACCTTATGGTCATAAGGTCTCTCAAAAGCCTAAATCAATCAGATCTTATTTTGTTTTGCTGCCTTTTTTTTGAAATGAAATACAGCAGGGGAGGCTCCTACTGCAAATTTCATTAAAATAACAGAGGCACAAATATACTGAACAAAAGGACGAAGCTAAAAGCGAGAACAAATGGAGAAGGGAACTAAACAAGCTCCTCTCAGGGGAGGACAGGGAAGAGAGTTAGGGAAGTGACTGGATCCAGTTTAGGAACATAAGCCAGTTGTCGTCATTTAGTTTATGAGATTGGAGTCTTGCTTCATCTACGAAGTCCTTATTTTGCTGCCTTGTTGGGGGTTTCTCATCGGGGAGTGGATCAGTGAGATAGTGCCCCACATAATTTGTCTACAGTGGGGCTTCAGGAAGCTTTATGGCCATAAAAATCGGAGTTTTAGTTCCACTAGCCAAAAACGTGTATTTTCCTCGAATTTTAATCAAAAGTCGGTTTCAACCCCTTTTTGTATGGATAATAGAAAACTCATCTTGGCCAGCTTACCGAGAAGACAATTTGGAGGAAGTTTAAGCACTACTCCCTATGCCTTTCGAGTTTATATTTGTTCAGAATGCATGACAGCATGTATACATGAAAGTATTAACTAGTTTTTCCCATAAAAGTGATAAGAAATTGTTAATTTAATAACCTTTTGACTAGGAAAAGTAATAACCATTGGTGTATAGTGCAGTCTGAATATCCAAACCGACTATTATAAAAGAACTATTATTTAGCTTCTAGCATCGAGGAACCTTAAACAGTTTTAACTTAAGATTTGTGGCTTTATAACTAGCTTACAGCTGAATAGTTTATTTATGTTGGTCAATATTTTTGGCGGAGAAGATAGATTTCTTAGGAATTGGTTGACTATGTTATATTTCGTACCATGCATATATGGACAAGCCTCTTAAATATAACATTTTTCGTTGGTAACCAAAGATTTAACCATTGCTGACATGTGGCTATAGAAATACCACTGGTGGTTTCTCTCATCCTTTATATCTGACATTTGATTTTTTTTTTCTCTCCCTAGGCTCTACAACCACATGAAATCAACTTTGTCCCATTAAAGCAGGTAAAAGTAATTGATTTAGTTCAATCAGATGATTTTTATGTTATATTTCTGATCGTCATTACAATTTTTAGTAAGTTGCTGAGAAGGCAACACTTTTGGACTCACTGTTCTAACTTTTGTATGATTCAGGAGAAAAGCTTCAGAGCTGATAAACTGATGGAATTCTATAAAGTAAGTAGCTACATCAGAGTGTTTGTTGTGTCATTGTGCACTAAATTGGACCATGTATCCGGATGGAAACTGTTAACTTTTCAAGTTTTACGCTTAATATCATAGGTTCTAGATCTTAATACTATTCTTTTAGGTGCTCTGTGCCTCGTATATTTTTATTACTGATCTCTTGCTTTGTGGCAGTCAGACATGAAACTGAAGAGGTTCTTGCATATAATTGAGAATTCTCCAGTGTACCCAGTTATCTATGATAGCAACAGGTAAAACAATGACATGCTCTTATCATTTCATTCGTTGACCTCTTTCTTTCAAGGCCTATGATCTTTTAGAAAAAGACTAATAGTTACTAGAGAGGACAACGATAATTAAATCGAAAGATTCTGTTGGCACAGCTCTCTGGAAATTTGTCTATCTAGTTAAACTTCAAAAAACATTGTTCATTTTTCAAGGAAAAGCTGTTCTCTTAAATATATTCATTTTACTGATAAAGTGGCCCATGTTCCGTCATGAGTGCCATGCTTTCTTTAACATCTATGATATAGAAACTATTAATACTGGTGTCGCTGCACAGCTGACATTGCAATACTTTGTAGGACTGTATTATCATTACCTCCTATCATCAATGGGGCACATTCAGCTATCACCCTTGCAACAAGGAATGTCTTTATTGAATGTACAGCTACTGACCTTACCAAAGCAAATATAGTGCTGAATACAATGGTGGGTGATGTTATGCTGTATTTTGGATGGGAACATGTCCTCTAGTTTAAGAAGTTTAAATTTATTGTATTGATGCGCTTGTTACTTATATTTCTAGGTTACCATGTTCTCTGAGTATTGTGAGACTAAATTTGAAGTGGAACCTGTTGAAGTGGTACATCATGATGGCAGGAAAACAGTTTACCCTGATCTTTCATGTTATAAAATGGATGTTTCATTATCTGACATTCTTGGGCCTATTGGCATCTCCCAGGACGAGAAACAGGTACCTGCAAGTTCCTGAAAGTTTTAGCAAGGATGTTTTCAATCTGGTTTAATAACTGTGCATCTGAAACTGCAGGTTGTCTCTCTTTTGAATAAAATGCAACTGCAAGCTGAAAGTCACTCATTGAAGGGGGAGCCTCGCATTTCAGTGTCTGTTCCTCCAACAAGAAGTGATATTCTGCATGCTCGTGATTTGTCGGAGGTATATCTGCTATTATCTAGCTGTTTGAACTGTTTTGTAGGTATTTGTTTGCTGTCATTGTTAACTGGTTTTAATTTCTGTTTGGCTTCTACAAAGGACGTTGCTATAGCTTATGGATTCAACAATGTGCCAAAATCAAAGCCGAAGTGTATGACAATAGGAGGAAGGCAACCATTAAACAGGTTCTCAGATAAAATTCGTGCCGAGGTACTTTAGGCATTCGATATGTCTTTGTGGCATCTTGCTGATATCTGATGTCTTTGTGTTTTTTTCTTGTTTTTATCTGTTCATCAGTTGATCGTTACTGAAAAATCCTTTATATCCAGGTTGCAAGAGCAGGTTATATGGAGGTGCTTACATTTATCTTGTCTTCACATGAAGAAAACTTTGACATGTTAAACAGAGCAGATGATAAAAGTAAAGCAGTCATTATCGCAAACCCTCGCACTTCTGAATTCGAGGTAATTTTTCCCCAATTTTATCGTCACCCACCCCGGTGCTGGGTGCAGCCATCAGTCAGCTCTCCTATGTGCTCTCAATTGACTGTAGTGCAAAGAATAGTGCAAATTTTTGGTTGATTGATGCCTTTCTTGCAAAACAAAAAAAAAGTTAATTCATAAACTAATTGTAGCATAATCATCTTTGCTGCGTTTATTTACTGATGCATCTTGCTGGTGTATCATGATTCTGCATTTTCTGTTATTCTATGACTTCTAGGTGTAATTAGCCGTACATTCTTGTAATCGTATCATTTAACTTTTGATGACTGTTCCTCCGTATCTAACTTCTCAGCCTCATCTTTCATTTTAGTTCTGCATGTTCTACACCAGCAAACCGGAGAAACAGAACTGAACTAACCCAGACCCCAGACCGAATCCGAAATGACAGAAACTGATTTTTTTGGTCTCTAGTTTGGCCTCAAGAACTAACTAAATGAATTAAGTCCCCGGTTTATTCGGTCTTAACCCGGTAACTGAAGAACCTGAAAAAAAAACAGCACTGCACATAGAAGCTGAGTAATACATTCGGTCTAACCCAATAACCCTTCCCAACCCTCTCTCTATATAAGGTGCCGTTTGGATACTGGGAAATGTGGGGTGGGATAGGGAAATGAGGGGAGGGAAATATCCTATCCATTGTTTGGATTTTTGGAATGGGAAATGATAAAGGATAGGGATAGGGAAATGATGGTCTTTTCCCTAACCTCCAAACCCAATGGAGGGGGTGGGTTATGGCCGGGTTATGACCGAGGCTGCGCGTCGCTTTGCCGCGCAGGCCGCCGGAGCCCGCGTCGCTTCGCCGCGTAGGCCGCCGGAGCCAACGTCGCCTCGTGCTGCCGACCGAGGATGCGCGTTGCTTTGCCGCGCAGGCCGCCAGAGCCTGCATCGCTTCACCGCGTAGGCCGCTGGAGCCAGCGTCGCCTCGTGCTGCCGACCGAGGCTAGCCCGGCGGGACCTTGCTGCTTACTTGCGTGGCCTGCTGTGTGAGATCGGAGTTGGCTGAGGCTAGCAGAGAGAAGATTGCAGACGAAAGGACGAGAAGGTGCTGACTATGGGTACAGGTTCTAGTATCCCTATCTGTTTCCTTCTCTTCTCAACCCATCTTATTTCCTATTCCCTAACCCAGGCTCCATCCAAACGCCACCTAAGAGATATCCCACTCTTATTCCTCACCACCTGCCCCCAATCGGTCCACTTCCTCTTGGTCACCAACAACACTCCACCTGTCCTCTCTAGCATCGTGGCACATAGCGATGAGTCAAAGGCGCCTGCACGGCTATGCCTCCTCCTGACTTGACCACTCGGTAGTGCCTCAGCGGGTCCGCCTTCTCCTGCCTGTGGCCTGCGCCTTCTCTCACATATGTAGAGCTGTTGATAGGTGGCTGACCAGGGAGATGAGGTTGCCCTCTGAGCTGCAGCAACGGTTGGCGACCTCCCTCCTCCCCAGTCCCCGAGGACCAAGCCAGTGATCATGTCTAGCTGCCGCTGGCCGAGGCAGCCACCCGATGTCAAACCTAGCTGACGCAGACGATTTATGCTCTCCTTTGTTGATCTGTGTTTCATCATGCTCATTTGTGTTCACTTACAAAATCTACCATTATATTACATAGGTGATTCTGTGATTTCTTTTTCGATGTGTGTATTGCTCACTTGGTTAGTGCAGTCGTGGCCGAGACCGAACCGAACTACCAAATTTGCTTCATCCTGAATTTTTTTTTGGGAAAACATCTTGATAATTTTTAGGAACCAATCAGTACCCAGTTTCTGATACCTGAAATTTGTGGAGAACCGATGAACCGAACCCATTGATTTGGTCTGACCGAATGCCAACAACTCATGTTTTCTCTCCATATTTGATTCCGAAGGAAATAAATATTGTTCTACAATGTCATTCATTTGCTATAATCATTCTTTTACTTGTTAATCTTGTTGGTTTGTTATAATCATTTTTTCCTTGTTACCTTGCAGGTTGTTAGAACTAGTCTGATGTCGTGTTTGTTGAAAACACTGAAACATAATATAGACCATCCAAGACCTATAAAGGTACTTTTTGAAAAGAAGCAATATTTATATTTGCTATATAAGTGATAAGGATATTGTCTATGGAATGTTGTGTCACACATAAAATGCCAACTAACTTAAGAAGAAACCAGAAAAAAAAACTTCAAATTTCTCTTGCTGTCAGTAGTGTCATTTTCCCTTCCAACTTAATTGTGATTGCATGATAATACTCTCCGTCAAATACTACATTTCAACCATAGTATAAGCCCATTTAGGATTTCTTGATAAAACCATTTAAACATAGACAATGAATATCTAAAAAATCAAGTAGATTGGTAACATACGTTTTATGTTGCTAGATTAGTTATAAAAAGTACTTTTCATAATATATAGCTCTTTCTATTTGGAACTACATGTTATTTAGAATATTACCTGTCTAAGTGTCATTGGAGACCATGTGTTAATGTTCTAATGGATTTTGGGATTGGAGAAAGTAACTATCTAGTCCTTCATTTTTACCCATGTTGACTTTAATTTATTAATACATAATCAATTTTAAATGGAAGAGCTTTAATACAGCTTCTAGTCTTGGATATGCCCAAACAGTTACTGTTGGCATGGTTACGATCTTCCTTCTAGATGGAAATGTTCCCATGATTTTGATCTTTCAAATATTTACCATTTTAGATTTTTGAAGTTGGTGATGTTGTGATGCTGGACTCGTCACGTGATGTTGGTGCCTCTAATAATCGCAGGCTTGCAGCTTTGTACTGCAATAGGGTTTCTGGATTTGAGGTATACGCTTAAGGAAAAAACATCTGTATAGGCATGTATTTACATAGCTTCTATGTAGGCCTATGCTAACTTGATTAAATTGTCCAGGAAATTATGGGATTGGTGGATAGTATTGTCAAAGTTGTCAGAGCTCCACATGTCAACTTTGGCGAGAATTACTATGTACCTACAGATGTAAGCGTAACTTCATAAATTGTCTTGTATTTTGCTGTTGTCAACATTTATATACTGATTTCATTTCTTCAGGAACCCGAGTTCTTCCCGAAAAGACAATGTAAAATTGTTACAAGTGATGGCAAACAAGTTGGCTACTTAGGAATTGTCCATGCTGGGGTACTTACACTGCCTCGCTTTTGAATGCAGTTATAACCTGTGCTACTTAAGTACCAGTAGTTTAGCTGCCATATGAATGAAGATTTCTGAGGATGAAATGAATAAAGTTAGCACCATATTATATATTTCTTTTTGTTTCGTAGCACAATCTTATATGCTTGAGTTATGAGCTACTCCAATTCCATAATTGATTTATACTAAGAGTAAGAGATGGTACTGGCAGAAATAAGAACTTAGGAACACAAGTGATATTATCTGATAATAATAAAATCATAACATGGATACACGTTCTGATTTGTTTTGCCAAATGTAACAGCACTATTCCTTGAGTGCTAGTCATACTCTGCGTTTCTTGCAGGTGCTAAGGAAATTTGGCATTCCGGATCCCTGCACGTTCGTTGAGATGGACCTTGAAGCACTGTTGTAATGCCGTCAACCTGAAACAAAGGAATGCTTGAATCTGATACCTGCTACATATTGGGTTTGTTCAGTAAACATGGATGGGGTACCAGCAAGAAGTGCATGTTACCCAAGCTGGAATATCTCAATGTACTTCTCAATTGCTTTGGATTTTACTATTGGAAAAAGGGTACAACGATACAGTACATACCCTGCCTTTTTTGTTTGTTAGGGACTATTTTCATTATGTTTCCATTGTAAGAGCTTATTCCTATCCAACTTTCTATCGAAAGTGTACCTTGTAAACCATCGGGTGTCCAAAAGTTATTTCTGCAACTCTGTGCACCTACATGACTACATGAGATCGCCATGATGTAAAGCAGCCTCAGAATATTAGACTTGTAATATCTCCTTGTGAAACACAGTGGATAACATGCTCCCTTGAGAGCCACCAATTGGCTGGGTGGCTTGGAGCAGGAGAGCAGCCGTCTCCGTTGGTCCTAGTCACCTCCAACTCCAGAAGCTCCCTCTCACTCCAGACTCCAGAGCCCTGTCACCTGGCATGGAAGCTCCATAGTTTAAACGCACCCCTCAGACACGTGTCACCTTCCCGCCACACGTGTCCACACGCGAGCAAGCCTCGCACGTATTTAGAGCGCGTCTTGCGACGATCCTCCGGGCGGCCTCTCCCGTCTGAGAGATCGACTTCGACTCGATCATCGCGCCACCAAGCAACCTCACCACTCCCACCGGTATCGTATCAGCCATGGCGGCCGCCGCGCACGAAGGCATGACCCAGCGCGTCGCTGCCAGTGCCAGCAGGGACGACGGCGGCGGCAGCGCGGCGGCGGTCTCGGGTCCCAACAAGAAGCCGGGCGGCGGCCGCGCCAGCACCAGCAGGCGCGGGCTCCGCTCGCTCGCCGCCGCGGTGTCCCTCTCCGCGGCGCTGACGGCGCTGTCCTTCTTCGCCGCGAGCCACTCCTCCTCGCCGCCGTCGTCGCCGTCACCCAAGGCCGCCACGGCATCGACGGTGGCGGTGGTGCTGGCGGGGTCGGTGGCGTCGGAGGCGGTGCTGGCGCTGGCGGCGTGGATGGCGTGGGCGGAGGGCGGGGTGCACGCGCGCCCGGCCGCCACGCTGCTCCCCTACGCCGCGCAGCTGGGAGCCGCGCTCGCGTGGGCGCCGCTCGTGCTGGGCCGCCACGCCGCGCCGCGGGCCGGACTCGCCTGCTGTGCCGCCATGGCCGCGGCCGCCGTGGCGTGCGCGCGCGGGTTCGGCGCCGTGAACCCTGTCGCTGGCGACCTCGCCAAGCCCGCCGTCGCATGGGCCGTCATCCTCGCCGTCGTCAACTACAAGATGCTCTGAGCTCGAGATCGAGAACACGAGCGCGTCGTTCGTGCATGTTCATGTTCGATCCATCTTGTGCAGGCCTCCGCACCCTCTTCTTGTTTCTTCTTCCTCGCGAGTGCACCGTGTTTGGTGTGATACTGTATGACGCTTTCTAGCTACTTGATCTACTACACATGTACTCTTGTCGTTGTGTTAACATTTTACATATCCTCTGTTTCTTGGTTTACTCGTGTGCATATATATATATATATATATACACACACACGTACTGTTCTGTAGTTACTGCAGAATAAGTTATTTTGTGGTGACTTTGAGTTACGATAATTACTATTACTATACTAATTTATGAGATAACTTCTTCATAAGTGATTTACTATAACATTATGGTAAATATCATCTTGAATTATAGTAACTCATGTATCGTAAATGTGTATTGTCATTATCGTAAATTGGTACAAATATTATCGTAAATCAAGATGATCATAGAATAAGTTATTCTGTGACCAGCTGCAGAATAAGCGTTACCACGTGTATACATAATATCACGATAACATATATATGAGCGCGTGTTATACTGTATCTAAAATAGATACTGCAATCGTGATATTTTACAAGTTGCAATACACGAGCATTCATTTTAATAATAACAAGTTTGTGCTTTACAATACATGTTTTATAATATATTATACAATTAAAAATCTAATCTCTCAATGTTTCGACTAAGAGAACGTGCTTTGCACGAACACCAAGCTACAGCTGGTCACCAATCAAAGATAATTCAGAAGATTTTTAAGTCCAAGATGCGGCATCTAACTTCTTACAGCTGATGCATGCAGATAGTTAAAGTTGTAGTTAGAAGTATCCTGCACATAAGTTTATTAATTTTTAAAGTTAAAGTACTATTGATATATGTTGAAAAAATATGTATTGAGGTGTAATGTATTACCTCTTTCATAGAGTTAGAACATCTTTATATACAATATCCTTTGTGAATATATCCTTTGTCGGTCTCTTCTTCTCCTTTCCTTTCTCTTTTTTCTTGTTTACGTCATTCTCAGCAGCCGGCATAGCTAAGATTCTAATGTTTGATCTTGTTGTAACTCTTGATAACGCCACATACAATTGACCATGCGAGAACACTGGTTTCATCAAGTATACCCCGACGTTAGGGATAGTCTGCCCCTGTGCATTGTTAACAGTCATTGCGAAGCTGAGCCGAATAGAGAACTGCTTTCGCTTAAATTGGAAAGTGAACATCTCATCGTCCGACGGGCATAAGGGTATTCGAGGCAGAAAAACCCGCTTTCTAGCGTGTTGTCCCAACACAATTTCTACGTCTATGGTATTCTTTTGGAACCCTCGTATGATAAGCCTAGTACCATTACAAAGTCTGTTCGTAGGGTCAATGTTCCTAAACAATATGATCGGACAACCAATCTTCAGCTTCAACACATGTGGAGGTAGACCATTGGGTGTCAAAGTGTTAAGAAATTCCTAAGGGTAGTAGTTGTGCGGATCGTCCACCGCACAGTTAAAGCTATGGTACACCATCTCATCCCCGTGGAAACGACCTATCATCTTCATATTAATCATATCAACCCATTCGTTCCGCATAGATAATATCATTTGAGAGGTGATATAATCTTTGCTTGACATATTTACATTGAGGTTAGGGAATATACAATCAATTAGAGTATCAAGATCACTATCTTCCCGGTGTGCGGAACACATATATCATGAGGAAGATGGATTTCATCATCAACAGCCGTCTCCTCAGAACCTCCACCGACGCGCAATAAGTATTTTGCAAACCACGGGTCACTCTTTGCCCTCATGTTACGCACCAGTTTTAGATGCCGCATAGAATCCTAAAGGTACGACATCCACAGTGAGGCACCAACTACCTGAGCCCTTGACCCTCTCCGAACAACGGGAAGAACCTGTCTGAAATCTCCACCGAACACCACGGTCTTCTCCCCCAAACGGCAACTCTGGTCGGTCCATTATATCACGAAGGCTATTGTCTAGTGCCTCAACACCTTGCCACTTTATCATTGTCACCTCGTCCCAAATAATAAGGGATGCGACCCGAAGCAGCTTGGCAGTACCACTCTGTTTCGTGAAGGTGCAAAAGGCCCATTATCGATGGTGAGGGGAATCTTGAAGCGTGAGTGGGCGGTTCTGCCACCAGGCATTATTGAGGCCGCAACACCAGATGTAGCTGTTGCCACTACAATCTTTTTCTGACTGCGTATAGCAGCGAGAAGTGCTCTATACAGATAAGTATTTTCGGTCCCGCCAGGACCATCCACAAAGAAGAGACCCCCGTCCTCGGTATCAATCGAGGACATGATCTCATCGTATGTAGCTCGATGCTCCTTGTTAAGGGTGTTTGACAGATCCACATCATCCTCGTTAATCTCAATGCTAGCCTCCTCAAAAATCTCTGTAGGAATATCATGAGACTATGAGAGACATCATATGTGTCGTCGATATCAGGAAGTGGGTACATCTTTATATCCTTCTACATTGATTGTAGCAATTTTCGAATATCCATGAGGACCATCTGTTCCACCATGAAGGTGGATTGATTATTGCGCCTATAGTCCTCCGACATTGTCTCCTTGTGTTGCTCCCATAGTCCAAACACATCACTAGGCTCACAAAATACCAATATTGTTGCAAAGAGCCTTCACAGCGCATATGTCATCATCCACCCGATTGCCTCAGCGAGACTCTCGTTCAGCGTGTTGTCCTCTTCGATTAAGCCCCTTCTTTCTGCAGCTTCATGAAAGGTCAGTAGGATTTTTCCATCCACGGTCCTTAGACACTCAAACGAGGTTGCACCTGCCATGTGGTTCAGGAGAACCCTAAGATAGTAACGCTTCCCCTCGACTGGATTGGCAGACACGATTCTTTCAATCTGTCGTAATGTATCACGACGTACCCTATTTTGTCAAACTTTGCCCTGTGCTTGCCACGTATATAACTCGGGAAAGTCCCGATACAATATACCTCGAGCTGTTTCATATGTCATGTTCTTTTTGAAGTACGCTGTAAGCATTGACTTGTCAGCACCTGGACGATCAAGCACTCGTCGAATCCCCTGGCGCCGATGAAATGCCACCATGTGCATGTCTGGAAGATGTAGCTGTAAGGACAAAACAGAATGGTATCTATCACTCAAATCAAACCCGTATATCCTCCACAAGGGTTCTGGGGGGTTACCCATCTAGCATCTCTGTACTGCTTGATCCCATCAACGTTCCCTTCACTATCCTCCTTGTCAGCCTCTCTCATAGCCACAGACGCCCGGTCACGACCCTTGTAAATGTACTTAAACAGATACTTGACTGCCTTGATGCTCCCACATGCCCCAACATTGATGTGGCAGTTGAATAGACGGAGGAAATACGAGTTGTAAGGCACGACCCATCTGTTGTCAAGCTCGTGTCCACGAACTTTTTCTTTTTGGCCATCTTCACGTCGTCTGTAAACTAGATATGAATCCTTACCTTGTACTGTGACATCGCAGAAAGGTCTAGGGTAACGATTCTTGCAGGAATCATGACCCTTTGTACATAGACAATCATGATTAAGCAATCCGCAAGGGCCACGCATCATATGTTTGGTAACCATCTTATACAAGACTGGCTACTTCTTCTTGTTTGGGAGCTCAGCTGAGATGAGGCGATCATACTGCTCTAGACATGTGATCTTGTACTTCCTATCCATGACTAGCAAAAAATGTGCATACGGTAGACCCCTCTTCTGGAACTCCACAACATAAACATGTGCTCGCACCTTTCCAAGGATATCCTTTTTTAGTAGTCTATCCTTCAGCTCTTGTAGTTTTGCTCTAAAGACCCGAACAATGAGATCTGGATGATCCTATGGTGCCTGACTAGGGTAGAGTTCACGCTTGATCTCATCCCAGTTTGGGTTACATGTCATAGTCAGGAAGATGTCCGGTTTTCCAAACCTCCGTACCAGAGCCATGGCGTCCATGTACCGACGCCTCATGTCACGTGGGCCTCCAATAAATGATGAAGGCATCACTGTCTATTTTCCAATAGCTTTTGCTCTACCTTCACCGGCATGTAGGCTATCAACCAATCATTGGTAGAGGTCGGCCCTAATATCATCTTGATGGTTGCGTATATAATCTAATTGAGAACTCTCGATCTTGATGTATGTGTCGACTGCAAACTGCTGGAATAGACGCTTGCCATATAGTATGAGGTTAAATATTCCTGGATGCATCTGAAACTTGTAGCAGTAGTAGTCACACATAGACACGCATAGTCTACCAGGGGAGTCTACAAAAAATAGCCATGAATTAGAGTTGTTTGTAGAATAACCACTGAGGTACATGTATGCGAAGTATTTAAATAAGAAGAATAACAAACCTATTTCTTCTTCTGACCCACTACAAGCCTTTTGTAGAGCACGATACTTGATGACTTTTTCCATACTAACTTCTTTCTTCAGAATATCCATGTGCCACCCAAGCTTACCCTTAGGGAAGAATAGAGGGTATGAAAGAGCATCGTAACTCCATGATATGAGCGGATGCCGTGTCTGCTTCTATCTTTCCCATGTAGGACAACACTATTTTAGAACTGACCAAGGAGTTCGCTTGCCTCGATCCAAACAACAGCCACCTTTGAAGTTGACGGTACATTGTATGTTCTCTAGTCCAGCCTCTGGTCAAGGTTTAGTGTGACATGATAGTCCTCAAGGTGGTGAGCCTGGCCCACACTCCTAAGATGTGAGTATGGGTTGTCACGAAGGATGGCCACACGCCTCTTAATGACTTCCTTGTCTTTTTGACACTTCTCTTCACGACATCATTGATAGCGGTGCTCAAGGCTTGGATCATCGTCGTAGAAGTAAAGCTCGAGATGTCTTGGCTCCTTACCCTCTTTTCTACCAAATGACCTTATGTTGTGATAGATCTGGCCATGCCCATGAAAGGTGTATATGCCACTGTTCTTCTAGTTACAGTAGCGCTATCGAGGTGACAATATAGAGAAGTGAAAGAGAAATGGCCATTGAAAAACCTAATGTTGTTATGAAAGTGCCTAGCATCTGCGTCATTACTTGACCAAAGCCTCATAAGCTCATTAGGTACGTTCAGTTCATTGAGCTCGACCTTTTCATCATGACAATAGAACCCACATGGTTCATGCTCAAACCTTTTCGCATCGCAGTGCTCGTAATTTGCAACAAGTTTTAACATATGGGTATCTGTAGGCATGTTACTATACACCTCATCGTATCGGTTAGGTACTTCAGGGACAGAAGTCGTGTCTTCCTCAAGGTCATTGTCTTGGACATCATCATCATCTTCCTCTTCTGAAATAATATTTAAGCCGTAATAGTTTAGATATATTTGGTCTTTCATACAAATACCTTGCCCGACAAATAGGTATCCCTCATACTCTTCATCATCCTCTTCAAATATATCTCCCTCATCATCATCTATGGCTGTCAAAGATACGTGAGTTAGTAGAACTACGGGTAAAAATAAACAAAGGAGTTCAAATAGTTTATAGAATGTTACAAAATAGTGTAAATTACCACTGTCATCAAAAAGTGGTGTCATCGGTGCATCTGATGCAGGCTGAGGGCTAAGTCCTGTCCTTTCTGATAATCATGTAATGACCATGGTTGAGTTAGGTATAATATGGTATACAATATAGGTCACCTAAATGGGGTCATGAGGCGTTAGTATTTACCGTTGTTGGTCAGGACTGATTGAGGCAAGGGTGTGTTATCATTCGGGTATTCTTCAGCCATGCATTCACAATCATCAAGCAGTGGTGCCGTCGGTGTGGATGATGTAGCCTGAATTTTGGGTCCTGCCCTTTCTGTTAATCATGGAATTACCATGGATCGGTTAGGTATAATATGGTATATAGATCCCCTAAATGGGATAATGAGGCATCAGTATATACTGTTGTTGGTCACAACTGATTGAGTCAAGGGTGTGTTAGCACCCACTCGGTCTTCAGCCATGCAGTCACCATCTTTATTAGATGCCCTTGTGTTCGAGCCAATGCGACGCTCAAACATCGTGTTACGACGCGTTAACAACACATGTCTTTGTCCAGATGGAGCATGTGATCTTTGTGTCATATGGACAGACAACAACTCATCACATCCTTCATCATCAGCCTCCTCATAAGGGGGAGGAATATAAAAAGGTGTTGCACTGAACTCTGGGATAACCCAATCACTGGATTTTGTCGTAGTTCCATGATTTCCGGATCTTCATGATGGGCCACACAATCTCAGGAATATGTAATGGGTTCTCCATGGCTATAGACTCTTCCGTACCTCTTTGAATTTTTTCTTAGACAATTTTAATGCCTCCTTACGCTTTGGGTTCAACATTGTGCAGCCTTTGACGCTCACGCCTTGCTTCCCTCTATTCAGGTGTTATATTTTTGTACCATCCACTCTTGTAGTCACTTCTCGATGTACTTTTTGTACCAATAGTGCTCTCCTTCTCTATAGTTTTTATTTCTGGCTCATCTATCAATGAAATCATATAAATACATTCATTAGCTATATTGGGTCATATTATTGTAATATCATTTTAAAAGACCTAAAATATTTTAGCATATTTAATTACATGATAATTGAGTGGACATGTTCTCATCAATAATATTGTTGCTATGATAGGAATCATTCCTATGGAGCCAATCATCTGTTTCACCAGGGATCAACGTTTTCCTTATTTGATGCAGCTTCGTCATCTACAAAATTGTACACATTACATATATCTGTAAGAAAAAATAAGTGTCAATTCATCACGCCATGGCAATATGTTAGGATTCACGCATTACAATTGGTAGTTACAAGAACATGCTGGTTTTTTCTCTGATGATATTTTCACGGCGCCTCTTATTAATTGCATCCTTTTGTTGAAGCCATCGATCTCTATCCCTTTCTCTCTTACGTTCTTTAGCATCGGCTGCAGTTAATTTTAGAGTAATATAAGTTACCATAGTCCATACACATAGTACATGCCATATAATATTTGACACGATGTTATATTACCTTCTTTAGCAGTGTTAGTCTTGTCTCCCTTTGGTGCACGAGAAGTATTATCCATTGTATGAATCTATTATAGAAACAGTGAAATAGTTAATATTAATTGCAATTAGCACTTAAGAGCTAGCGGTTAGTAGAAATGGTGCAGAAAAAATAGAAACCGTCAACCATTAATCTAGATATATCTGGGAGATGCATGCCTAACTACATATTGCAAACTACCTTAGCTAAGGTTCCTATCTACATACCATTGTTGAGAAAAATGTAAAGGGAAATTATCGTCTTCCTGATAAGGGTTTAGACATTGTCATCTTTGTTGCGCCTTCTTTGCACTCCCTAAACTCGTGCGAGTGTTCTATTCTCACTTCATCTGGAATCGACATTTACCTAGCTTGACAGGCGACAACAGGTTGTTTGGTATGCTCGTCCAGTAGTAGGGATTATATAGGGTCATGTTCTATTAATTGACTGACAACATGAGGTGATTAATGGTGGCAATGGAAAAACTGTTATCTTATGTTTAGAAAGTCTAAAGGCTGGGCATACAACCAATCAAAAATTATGTTGATTTTTGAAAAAAATCAGTGAGCTTCCCATGAGCACCACAACCACAAACTAAACAGATCAAAATGATACTATGTAACACCTGAATCAACAACCTCAATCTGATGACACAATGTCATGGGTGACCATATGAAATACTACATGATCCAACTATCAAAGCATTAAACTGTATATGCATACACATAGTATTAAATACACTGAGTGTTAAATAATTATAATACAATGCCATGGGCAGCATTAGTTGCAAGAAAATAATTATAATAATTACTTCAAAGTATTAAATACACATAGTGCTTATTTTCTGCAAGTAATACAACTCTACAGTGAAGGATAAACTGAGGGATCTCGACTGCATTTGCATACAATGAATCAAGATAAAACAAATAAAAAAGCATCGCCCCCAGATGTGGTAAACCAGCACAAATAAAGCACAAATAAATCATAAGAGAAACTAAGATTTTGCATACCTTGTGTACAACAGCTGATGGATGTTTGCTTTTTTAAAAAAAAAAATGCTTGACTTTCAGAGTCATTTGCTCAACTGTAAACAAAATATGGACATATCAATTCTATATCTTATTATGGCTGTTAATCAAAGAGGCAAAACAAACCCAATAAATTCAGTGAGCGCATGATAAAAATAATTACTTGACATCACCTTATGGTGCGGGGAAGGGATGCGAGATGGATGGATAGATAATGTTAAACACAATAAAAAATATCTAATGGTATAAAAGATGACTCCAGTCATTTCACAACAACTAAGAAAAAAGAGAAGTATGCTAGAAACAGCCATTCCTGAAATTGGCATAATCTAATCTAATGGTATAAAACTATTATAAAAGCATAGCCTACCCCCTCCAGGATTATGTAAACTCAAGAAAAACTACTGTAAAGAAGACAGAAGTCATGTTATAATACAAGAGATGCGAAATGACCAAATATTTCATTTTATAAGAATGGTCAAGTATTAACACATGACTTGTGATCTGTGACATGGACTGAAATCACTAATTAGTAAAATTACTCACTGTATGGCTCACTGTGCAGCAGCAGGGGGCAACCGAGCAAGAGCAGAACCACAGAAGGGCTAGGCTGCAGCCTACAGGGGCACTGCTCATCCGCTTGGTGGTTGGGTGCCTGGCGCTTGACGCTCTGGCCGACTAGGTCGCTGTGGGCTTGGCGCCAGACGCCCAAGCCAACTGAGGCGCTGCGGAGAATGGCGAGGGCGGCCACGGCGTGCGATGCCAAGAATGAGGGCGACGGCGATGGTGCGGGTGCGACGGCGAGGACAGGGAACGGCGGCGCGCGAGGAGCGAGGCCAGCGGGAGAGAACGTCGGAGGAAGGCAAGTCCACCGCCCTGGTCGACTGGCTCCCCTCGGCTTGGCGAGAGCGGCTGCGACGCTCGACGGCGACGGCGCGGGTGCGAGGGCAAGCGCGGAGAACGGCGGCGCGCCGGGAGCGAGTCCGGCGGGCGATGGCAGCGCGACCTCTAGCTACCGGAGGGGAAGAGATATTGCGGCATGGGAAGGAAAGCTCTGGAGTGCGCGGAATGGGATTGGGGATTGCTGTGATTGAGGGCTTTCCTTTTCCGTAGGATGACACGGGAGCGAGCGACAGGCCGAGGGGAGCGTCGGGCGGTCTCACGTGCGAGACTGAGCGAGCGAGCGGCCAAGGTTTTGTTTCGCACGAAGGGAGCGGGGCGAGCGATGATTTGTTTCGCACGCCTGTCAACAATTCTCTTATGAATATTTTAGTTGTGTGTGTATATATATATAAAGATACTGTTCTGTAGCTGGTCGCAGAATAAGTCATTATATACTGTAGCACGGAGCCGTTTTGGATTTCGAGATAGAAAATGATGGAGCCACGATTTTCGAGCTTCTCCGGCTCCGTGCTACAGTACTGCTACCGTCGCAGTGGAGGCCATGGTGCGGACGGACGTTGCACGCTACCGTCCGAAGAGGAGGTGCTGCTGCTGCAGCGACAAGGCACCAAGCATCAGCGACTCCATGCGAGTGCGCGCGGAGAATCACAGAAGAGCGCGGAGGTTCACGGACGGGACGGCGTCGTACCTCCAGCCGGCCGTGGCCCTCGGGCCGGCGTGTCTGTCCGAGGTCGCCCCCGCGTTTCGTCGCAGCTGCAGATGGCCAGACATCGTCAGGCCGGGCAGGCACAACCGCACAATGATCGTCCTGCCGTGTGAACGCGCATTGCATCAATTCGGAATCCTGTGAACGCGCATGAGCATTCGGTCACCATCAAAGCCGTGTGGTTGTATGGTTGCTTGCCACAATTGATCCACTGCTATCTTGTGATGCATTTAAGTTATCCTTTCAATCCTCTTGGCTTGAGCTGCTTTCCAACAGTAGAATCATGTTTTTCTCTCATAATATTTCAACTTAAATATTAGCATAAGCCAAATTTCAATATAAACGAACAGCTATAGGAACCATGGGTTAATTACTCTTGTAAACTACCTCTAGAGATTAATTTAACATATTTTTTAAACTAATTTTAAATTTAACACCGTTTTAATTTTTTCTTCTAAAACTAACACTTTTGGTCACGTCTATTTTTCTGGCGCGACGAAACGCCTGTACCGCACGTGGCGCAGCTACAGAGATAGCGTGGCGACGACCAGAACATTGACTGATGGCGTGGCGGAGGCCGGTAAATATCGCCCGCGCCACCCGTCTCTGCACAGGTTTCTGCTGTCTTTACGTGATCTGTGGAAGAAGGTGGTGTGCACTGTTGTGGACTAGCACTGAACACGATGCTAGCTTTTCTGGGTGTGTGGGAATATGTGTGGGAAGGTATCTGAGAGAAGGTATTGATGGTCATGTATGGGTCCAGGTGAGCGCAAGGGCAGTGGATGATGCAGGGCTCACTGCTGAGTGCTCCGAACAACATTTAGATTGCGGTGTAGCGTAGGAAGGGGTTTGGAGGCTATAATATAGCCAGCACCATCCCTCCTCCACACACGCGCGCGCGCACACACAAAAAAAAATTTCAAGCCCTGCGAAGACGTTTCCAAGACACAAAAAAATCAGCTAGCACACGTCAATTCACTAGCTACTAGTTGCATGCAAACTTCCAAAGCAAACAGGGAGATCGAAAGACGTTTCGCTGTTGCACGACAATGAATGAAATGCCTGAACCATACATGACCATCAATACCTTCTCTCAGATATTGAAGGTGATATTTCAATCTAATACACCATTTTTCTAAACCATACATGGCCATCAATACATTCCTCATTTGTTTTTTTGAATCTTTTATTTTGCAGGGGGCAATCACAGATGATGTTATTGCTGACTTCTAGTAGTTTAGGAGAATAGCTTTTGGAAAATAGCCTCCTGAAACATAGATTGTTTAGGAGAATAGCTTTTGGAATAGCCTCCTGAAACATTTCTGCATCTCTGAACATTCTGGAGCTTGCATCTCTGAACGAACAGACTATTTTGTGCATCACTGAACTTGCAACAATCAATTACTTTTTCTTCAATTCCAGGATAATTTACAACACAATGGCAATCTATACAATTTGCATGATTTTTTGTGCTTTAGATACAATCACAAGTTACATAGTAGTCAACACAAGGTGCTTAGCTACATTCCAAAAGTGATCAGGCAAAATCACTCAAAAGTGATCAGGCAAAATCTCCTGGACAGTGAGAGACTGGAGCATCCCGATACCCATCGCCCAGCCCTCTCCTGGATCGCCCAAGGGCCTTTGTCTCTGCCCTGTTCCAGAATACTTGGTAGAAGTAGTAGTAGACACCTGATAGTAACACAAAAATTCAGGCTAAATCACCGGCAAGGATCAGGCAAAATCACTCAAAAAATTCAGACAAGGAAGGATGCGGACCAGGTACAACTGGCGAGCGGCGCCGTCCTTGAACGCCAGCTTCGAGGGGTCGCGCTCCATCTGCTACCGCGCGTTCACCTACGCCAACAAAAACCTCAAAATTTCAGCAACCGAGAAATCCAGGGCGAAGGTCGGCAACGAGGCGTCGTCAGCCACGTACAGTGTGGAGCGGGTAGATAAGGAGCTGGGCGATGATCCCGCCGCCGGCACCGGCGAGGTCGTTGATCAGCGCATCTGACATCTCCGCCCGCTCGTAGGAGACCAAAACGAGGATGGCACGTACGGCCGGACGGCGACGGCGGCGCAGCTCGACTAGAACTACGAAGACGGCGGCGTCGATTTTTCTTTATTCACAGGAGCTCTCAGCAACAGCAGGTCTGTGTGGCCTATGATGGGTCTTTCTATTGTGCAGCCCATGTCACTTTGGTGGGTGTGTCGTCGGATCAGCAACGAATGGCACAGATGTGCCTGACTGCAGGTGCAGTCGTTTTCACCGAAGTTAGGTGATCTCGTTCCCCGCTGAGAGGTCGGCAGCGCCTGTTCCTTCATTGACTGCTAGGCGGACGTCGTCAACGCCTTCGGTGGCCGAGGTTTCTTTCAGGATCCTACGAGCTCACGATCCAGGTGCGATTCTGATCGACGTTTATTTGGTAGCTAGGATCTGTTTTGCGATCCAAGTTCGATATGATTCTATCAAAAACCGATCCGATGTAGTATATACCATGTGCATAACAAGTCTGTTAAGTGTTAAGCCATGCTTTACGAAGGCTCTAATCATAGGAGACACTATATAACCAACTTTATATGTACTAGCAAACGTGTATGTACTTTGCAACGAAAGCCAATATCTATTAGAATCGAACTTCATATCGTTGCTGAACGCGAGTTGTTTTAACACACATATAAGCACGAATTGTTAGTTCAGGTCACATATATACGGTTCACAAAGGGCATGGGACACTTTATAGAAAGTAAAAAGAAAAAAGACAAACCAAAGGATCACTTCTCTTTTATAATATAACAAATATGCTCGTGTATTGGATACGAGTATTCATAGGAAATGAGAACGTGAATGTTAGTTATCTGTTTATGTTTTATCTTTTTATAAAATTTTAAAACCATAACTTATTATGATCATGACACTCATGACAAAAGTTAATGTCACTAATAATACGATAATGTTCTATTAAGCCTGTATCAAATTAAATTAGACCTTTGATATATTTTTTTCTCCTATGTAAAGCACAAAAATATTTACTCGTAAATACATTATAATCTTAATTTTCAAACTATCCATACGTTATTATAGTTATTGAGTTCTGTGACTAACTTTGAGGACCCATAAAAGTCTGTAATTCTAATATTTGATTTAGGTCAACAAGTCTCAGCCACGATCTGTTCCATGTGCGACTCTGATCATTCTAGCTAGGATCTATTCCATGCGCGATTCTACCAAAACTCAATCAGTAGTGTGATTCTGTATCGTTCGGCTTCGGTTCGATCATATTAGTATTGTGCGATTCTGACAACCATCCTGTTGTTCAACACACCAGGGGCCGGGACGGATAGAGCAATCAAAATCAAAGATGGAAGGTTTTCTGGTGAACGCAGCAACGGGGGCACTGAAGGCTGTCACTGTGAAGCTGGAAACTTTGCTTGGTGATGAGTTGAAGAACATGAAATACGTGCACAAGGAGATCAAGTCTCTCTCTGATGAACTTAATTGCATGCATGCCTTCCTCGAGAAGATGTCAGAGGAGGAGAATCCTGACAACCAAGACAAGATATGGATGACAGATGTGAGGGAGATGTCATACGACATCGAGGACAGTCTTGATGACTTTATGATTTGTATTGATGATGACAAATCTGCTAAGAAGAAGAGCCTAATGAAGAAGTGTACGAAGTTGCTGGATAAGATGAAGGCACATAAACGGATCTCCAAGGCGATACAGGAATTCAAGACACAGATCAGGGAGGTGAGAGACAGGAATCACAGATATAGGACTGGTGTGATGACCACCAAGGATTCACATGAGATGATTGATATTCGGGCTCAGGCTATCTTTAAGGATGCGTCAGAGCTTGTGGCCATTGATGAACAAAAGAATGAGTTGATCAACTTGTTGATAGAAGATGGATCTTTATCTCAGCATCAGGTGAAGGTGGTCGCCATTGTTGGACTTGGTGGACTAGGGAAGACAACACTTGCGAATCAAGTGTATGAGTCACTTAAGGATAAATTTGACTGTAAGGCTTTTGTAACAGTATCACGAACTCCTCACATGTTGGAAGTGTTGAGAACTATTCTCCGTGACATTAGCGGGCAGGAGTACACCGGAGATATGCAACATCTTATCAGAAAGATATCCGATTTCCTTCAAGATAAAAGGTATGCTAGAAAACAGCTCATCCAATAGACCCTTCGTTCACTATATGATTAAGCATATTTTTAATTTGTTTTATATTTTTAGAGCTCCAGAACTACGTATTTTTAGACTTAGGAGTAAGTATGGGCATGCCATCTATTTCTAATCACCAGCCTGTGGTGCATGTGGTTGGTTCTGGCCCTACTACTAGGGGACTAACCAGGATGTCATGGTCGGTCCAAGTTAGGTTAGTATCGAACCTAGGGTTTGAAGGTTTTCTGAGGCCATGTAGTTGAAGCTTCTTTTTTATTATAATACCTTGTGGATGTCTAGGGTCAAGTTTTTATTTATTTGTAGCACACTTTGTGAGGCGTAACATGAAGGTCTTAAAAGAAACTCAAGTTACTAGCATTAAGATAAGATTAGTAATAAAAATTAGTGTCTCCTATATAATAATAAAGCATTGATGGAAAGTATATAATTTTATTTTTATTAGTATTTGTCCCTGAATGGAAGAAAACCTAGGTTTTAACCAAACATTCACCTTACGCTATGAATTTGAGATTTGGTCCAACTCAAAAAACACATTTCTATTGTTTGATTTGTATTAAATTTTTTTATTATAGTCCTTACTAATAGACTTCATTAACTAATTTGGCAGGTACCTCATTGTTGTGGATGATTTATGGGATTCGAAATCATGGGAAGCCATTCAAAATGCTTTTATAAAAAATAGTTGTGCCAGCGGAATCATCATAACCACACGTAAATTTGAAGTAGCTCAATCTTGCTGCACTTTACGTCGGGGTCACATATATAAATTACGTCCTCTTAATCCCAAGAACTCGAGAACGTTGTTCCTGAAGAGAATACTTGGTTCAGAAGAGGGATGCCCATCAGACCTCTCTGAAGTTTGTGATGGCATCTTGAAAAAATGTGATGGTTTGCCTTTGGCAATTATAGCAATAGCTGGCTTGTTGGCAGGGAAAGCACCAACTGTAGATGAATGGAACAAAGTTCAATGTTCATTTGGTCATGCACTTGAAAGGCACTCGGATGTCAATAGAATGATACAAATATTGTCACTGAGTTATTTTGACCTTCCTCCCCACCTAAGAAGTTGTCTTTTGTATCTAAGTATATTCCCAGAAGATTATATGATTGGAAAGGATCGATTGATACTGAGATGGATTGCTGAGGGATTCATTCATGAAGAGCATGGGTTCACCCAATATGAGATTGGGGATAGGTGTTTCAACGAGCTCATAAACAGAAGCTTGATTCAGCCAGTGGATTCAGGTTCTTTTGATGTGATTTGGTGTCGTGTCCATGACACAATTCTTGAGTTCATTCTGTCCAAGGCTGTGGAAGAGAATTTTGTAACTCTGTTTGGCCTTCCTAACATAAGAGTTGATCCACATAGGAAGATTCGACGGCTCTCTCTACAGGACAGGAATGAGGTCAGTGATGCCATAGTAGACTCACGGGAGAAAATAATATATTATCATGTCTGTTCAGTTGTGGTGTTCCCTAGAAGTCTTGATAGCCTCCCTTCTCTGCAGAAGTTCAAGCATTTGCGTGTTTTGGATTTAGAAGAGTGTTGGGAACTACAAGCCCACCATCTGACACATCTAGGCAGGTTATTTGCATTGAGGTACTTGAACTTTCGTAACACATTCATAGATGAGCTTCCTGAAGAAATTGTAGAGCTACAATATTTACAAACACTAGATATAAGGGGTACTTCTATAAAAGAGCTGCCATCCAGTGTTGGCTGCCTTTCACGGTTGGTCACTCTATTATGTGATTCTTATGTGCGGCTGCCAGATGGATTTGGGAAGAACATGCAAGCATTGCAGCAGTTGGTGGGGTTCATCAGTGTCCGCTATCAGTCACCTAGCTTTGCACAGGAGCTTCGTCAGTTAAGAAATCTACGGATACTAGAGATATCATTTGATGATGAGGTGAGCAAAGATTTGGTGTCATCTCTGTGTACACTTGGTACGGGATGCCTAAATTCTTTGGTTATAGGCTTCCACAAAAAGCATATGAAATTGGTGATGGAGCCATGGAGCCCCACCCCGCATGGCCTCAAGATACTTCAAATCTATCGGATTGTGGTCCCAAGGGTCCCTAGATGGATCGGTTCACTTGATAACCTCCAGGATTTGACTCTCTGTGTTGAGCAACTCGGGATGGCAGACTTTGGTTTGCTCGGGAGTTTGAACGCTCTTTCCAACCTCAATATCTACGTAGAGATTGAAGTTGCCGACAAATCCTCCTCTTCCCAAGGAACACAACGGGTCAAGATCAGCGGCACACATGGATTCCCATCCTTGAGAAGGTTCGTAGTCGGTTCAGAAGACTGTGCATTTGGGTTGTTGTTCGAAGGTGGAGCCATGCCAAAGCTACAAGAGCTCTATCTCGAGTTTGATGACGGCAAAACAGGGTCTCTCACCAATGGAGAGTTTGATTTTGGCATCCAGCATCTACCCTGTCTTGCTCTCGTAGGATGTGATTACTTTAGAAAATATCATGATCCCGAGCAGCCCGCGTGGGTTGCCCTGGAGAAAGCGGCCAGCTCCCATCCCAACCATCCCAAGCTACATCATTTACCCTCGGTCTGTTCGTCCGTTTGTTTGTGCTAGTTTGGCTTATAAGCTATGGCTGAAAGTATTGTTGACTGATTTGGTTTGAGAGAAAAATACTGTTCGTTAGCTGATAATCTATGGCTTATAAGCCGAATACGATCAAACGAACAGACTGTCTTTTGGTAAGGACAACAAAGCAGAAATGCGTGCTACGAAATGCCAGGAAGGACAAGGCGTTTCGCACTCCACTGCATTAATAACTAATTTATTGGTAATGTTGTTTATATGTGGTTCATGTTATTGTTATTTAATTTATGTTTTATCAGCCAACCCGAATGATTGTCGACGTCAGCCCGTTCGGCTGGTACGTTATCAACTTGTTTCAGCTGGTTTTAACTTATTCTCTCTCACAGAATACTATTGAATTATCCAAAATCATCTAAAAATGTACCAGCCGAACGGGCCCGTGGTAGATTTATATATTTTGTGTAAGCATGCACCCCGTCCGTCCAGCATTAACGAGTGTACATGTTGTGAATGAAGTTTCTGATGCCAGATTTATAAAGTGTCGATGAACACAACAAAATGCTGCGTGCACTTGTTGTAGTCCACCATCTCGATCACGCCGTCTGCTGCCACGCACGTCTAACGAGCACGGATGTTGGTCACGATCCTCGGCAGGTGCATGCGGGGCTCCCTTGATGAGCACCGGACGGACGCGGCGGTCAAATTCATCGTATCATCGAGAACGGGCCGCCTAATAAGTAGAGACCCACAACAATAGCGGCAGCCAAATAAATTGACAAGGATTTCCATTCCAATAAAGAAAAGCACAAGATTATTTCATCTGGCAAAATCGACACTTGCATTTTGAATTAGATTGACCTCGGCGTGTAATTTGTACCACGATGATTTCATGGCTTTCCTGGCACTTGGCCCCCATCTCCTCTGCCCCGCGCGGCGATTGTCCGTGGCTCCGTGCCACAGGCCACAGCCATCATCCATCCGCGCTCACGGAATGTGCGGGAGGCTGTCGTGCGGTGCACCGTGCACCCTCCTCAACAGTCAACACCTTCTTGTTCGAGGATGACATTGCTACCAAAAACCTGGATCCAGGTGTCGATTCTAGGAAGTGGGACTACTCTACCGAAAACCGATCCGGGTGAATCTGATATATATTCTCATGCCCGTGCAGTTTCAGTGTTTCCAGACAGTCTTAATAGCCTCCCATCTTTGCAGAAGTTGAAGCATTTGCGTGCTTTAGATTTAGAAGGCTGTGAGGGACTACAAGCCCCACCGTCTGGCACACCTATGCGGTTTATTTGCACTAAGGTACTTGAGCTTGCGTCAAACATGGATAAATGAGCTTCCTCAAGAAATTGGAGAGTTGAGTATTTACAAACACTGGATTTAAGAGTTACTCATATAAAGAAGCTTCCATCAAGTATTCTTCGCTCTGCATGGTTGGTCAATCTATTTTTCTAGTTTTGGTGTGCATTTGCCAGATGGATTCAGGAACATGCAAGCCTTGCAGAGGTTGCAAGACATCACAGTATGGAGTCAGATACCTAACTTCATGCAGGAGCTCTGTCAGCTAAGAAATTTACGGATACTGAGGGTGTGGACAGATGTGTTTACCAAAGATTTGGCCTCATCTCTGTGTATACTTGGTACAGGAAGCCTAAATTCTTTGACTGCAGGAACCAACGAAGAGTCCATGAACTTCGTGATGGAGCCATGGAACCCCACCCCTATCAGCCTCAAACGACTTGAAATATTGGGTATTCAGCTCCCGAGGATCCCTAGATGGATCGGCTCACTTAACCTGCAGCATTTGGGGCTCAAAGTTGACCAACTTGGGCCTGCAGATGTTGGTTTACTCGGGCGCTTAAGCGCTCTGTCGAGCCTCTGTCTCTGGGTAACGATTGAAGTAGCCGACAGACTATCCTCTTCTCAAGAAGCACAACGGGTTAAGATCAGTGGCGCACATGGATTTCCTAGCTTGAGAATGTTCCGAGTTGGTTCGATTAACTGTGGGTTTGGGACTTTGGGTGGTTGTTCGAAGCTGGGGCCATGCCGAAGCTACGAGAGCTCAATCTTGAGTTCAGCAGAGATAAAATTGTTAGCCCACAGGATTACCGGTTCAGGTGAGTGAACCACTCATCAGTCTTGTCGAGCATCCGCTAGTGTTACCGAGCACCCACTAGCTAAGCCGACCACGAACAAGCGTGGTTCATCCCCACATACTATGGCTAGAGGTTGAAAAAGAGGGAGAACAGAGCATACACACACAGTACAAGACACCTGCGTTGGCCGAAGTCCTGTATGGGAGATGACAAATCTGAACTCAGTGAGCTGTAGCCTACTCCCGCCGGTTTTGGGAAAGATGATCCCTTAGATCCACCGTTCTCTTGACGTAGCGCAGTAGCCGCTTCACTGTAGCCCAGTGATCCTCTCTGGGATCCTCCATGAAGCGACCGACGTAGCCCACGGCGAACGCAATGTTTGGGCTCGTGTGGACTAGGTAGCGCAGACCGCCGACGATACTCCGGTAGAGTGTTGCATCTACCTGCCGCGGTGCTGGCCTTCGTCAGCTTCAGCCGCTCCTCCATCAGAGTCATGCATGGCTTGCACTCAGCCATGCCGCTCCTCTCCAATAGCTTGGAGGCAGACGCGCTCTGACCGAGCGTGAGTTCCTCCTTTCCATGTCTCACATCGATGTCGAGGTAGTAGGAGAGTGCGCCGAGATCGCTCATTCAAAAACGAGCCGCCATCTCACGCTTGAAGCTGTTGATGTCCTCCGTGTGCGCGCCGGTGACGATTAAGTCATCCACATACACATCGACGATGAGCTCCTCCTTCCTCCATCGCCGCGTGTAGAGCGCGTGCTCGGTTGCGCACCGCTGAAACCCAAGCTCGCCCAACGTGGTGTCAAGCTTGGCGTTCCATGCTCGTGGGGTCTGCCGTAGCCCGTAGAGCGCCTTGCGCAGTCGGAGCACCCTGTGCTCCTCTCCCTTGATGGCAAAACCTAGAGGTTGCCTGACGAAGACCGTCTCCGCCAGCTCACCGTTGAGGAAGGCCAATTTAATGTCCAAGTGATGGACGCGCCAGTCCTTTGCTGCTGTCAAGGCTAGTAGCAAGCGGACAGACTCCATGCGCGCTACTGGCACAAAGACCTCCTTGAAGTCTATGCCCTCGCGCTGAACAAAGCCTCGGGCGACGAGGCGCGCCTTGTGCCTGACAATGGCGCCGAGCTCGTCCCGCTTGACCTTGTACACCCACTTCAGGTTGATCGGACGGCATCCTGGAGGTGGATCGACGAGCTGCCATGTCTCGTTTTCCTCGATCACCTTCATCTCCTCCAGCATCACCCGTCGCCAGTTTCCATCGCGCTCGGCCAGCGCGAACGTGGGTGGTTCCAATGCACTGACGAGCAGCAGCTCTGGGTCATTGAGCAACCTACCCGCCAGGCCTGAGGACCCTGTGCCGCCGACGATGTTGTCCAGCCTGCGGAACCGCACCTCCTCACCTTCATGGAAGGCAACCACGAACTCAGTGATGTCACTTGGAGATGAGACGAACTCGATCAGTATTGATGGAGTTCCCTGTTCCGCCGTAGTGCTTGGCACAACACCTGGAGTGCTCGGCACCCTGGTTGCAGTGCTCGGCACTACTTCTGGACTTCTCGTCATAACTCCTGTAGTGCTCGGCACCACTGTAGGAGTGCTCAGCCTCAGTTTTGGAGTGGTCAGCGCCACTGCAAGACCTCTTGGTTCCGCCACGGGAGTGCTCAGCACCCGTCCTGGAGTGGTCGCCACCACTACAGAACCTCCCGGCATCACTCCTGGCATGCTCGGCATCCCTCCAGGAGTGCTCGGCACTCCTCCCGAAGTGCTCGGCATCCCTTCTGAAGTGCTCGGCACTGCCCTAGGAGTGCTCGGCTCTACCGCTGGAGTGCTCGGCACCTCTTCCCCAGCGTCTCCACTACCGTGGATGACCAAGTGCTCGACGACGAAGGTGCTGATAATTGTGTGGTACTCTCCCTAAGCATTGTTCTGTTTGGTACTTTTGATTAGGATGTAGCTTGTGTATAGAGTTCGCCCCAGCTAAAAAAAAATTCTGGCTCCGTCATTGGTTGTTATATATGTGGTTCATGTTATTGTTATTTAATTTATGTTTTATCAGCCAACCCGAATGATTGTCGACATAAGTATTATTTTTTATAGTAATTTGTCACGTAGCGGATATGACGCCCAGAGTGGCAGATTTATATATTTTGTGTAAGCATGCACCCCGTCCGTCCAGCATTGATGAGTGTACGTGTTGTCAATGAAGTTTCTGATGCCAGATTTATAAAGTGTCAATGAACACAACAAAATGTTGCGTGCGCTTGTTGTAGTCCACCATCTCGATCACGCCGTCTGCTGCCACGCACGTCCAACGAGCACGGATGTTGGTCACGATCCTCGGCAGGTGCATGCGGGGCTCCCTTGATGAGCACCGGACGGACGCGGCAGTCAAATTCATCGTATCATCGAGAACGGGCCGCCTAATAAGTAGAGACCTACAACTATAGCGGCAAAATCGACACTTGCATTTTGAATTAGATTGACCTCGGCGTCTAACGATGATTTCATGGCTTTCCGGCACTTGGCCCCATCTCCTCTCGCTTCACAAGGCGATTGTCCGTGGCTCGCGTGCCACGTGCCATAGCCATCATCCATCCGCGCCACGGAATTTGTGCGGGAGGTCGTCGTCAAGGGTCAACAATCAACACCTTCTTGTTCAAGGATGACATTGCTACCAAAACCGATCCGGGTGAATCGATATATATTCTCATGCCCGTGCAGTTTCGGTGTTTCGAACGGTCTTAATAGCCTCCCATGTTTGCGAAGTTGAAGCATTTGCGTGCTTTGGATTTAGAAGGTCGTGAGGGACCTGCACACCTATGCGGTTTATTTGCACCGAGGTACTTGAGCTTGCGTCAAACATGGATAAATGAGCTTCTCAAGAAATTGGAGAGCTGAGTATTTACAAACACTTTGGATTTAAGAGTTACTCATATAAAGAAGCTTCCATCAAGTATTCTTCGCCTTGCATGGTTGGTCAATCTATTTTTCTAGTTTTGGTGTGCATTTGCCGATGGATTCAGAACATGCAAGCCTTGCAGAGGTTGCAAGACATCACAAAGATGTGGAGTCGATACCTAACTTCATGCAGGAGCTCTGTCAGCTAAGAAATTTACGGATACTGAGGGTGTGGACAGATGTGTTTACCAAAGTGTCGGTGTTTCAAACACCGGCGAGTAAATTTGTAATTGATTCGCGTTAGGCCCGGATGGTGCGCTAAAGGACACAAGGGTTATACTGGTTCGGGCTGAATGTCCCTACGTCCAGTCTGTTGCTGCTTATGTTATTAGCACCGAATGAGGTTCGTAGTAGGGGGTACAAACGGTTGGGAGAGGGAGAGACCCCAAGTCCCTGATAGAGTGATTGGAAGGACGCCAAGAGCTCTGTTGGCGCTCGGCCGTGTGGTGCGTGTGTGTGTGCTAACCTGTTCAGAATCGGTTGATCGATCCCTTAGTGGGGAGCCCTGCCTCCCCTTTTATAGATCAAGGGGGAGCAGGGTTTTTTACAGACGGGGAAGAAGAAAACACTAAGAGCATAGAAGGTCCTTCGAGGAACCCGGTCCTTCCTTCTTCCCCACGCCTGATCTGCCCATCATGGCAGATCGTGTTAGGATTGAGGCGATTGTAGACCGTCGTGGGCCACGCCACGGCCACTGTTTAGCAAGTGGGTACGTCCCATCCCACCCCTACGGGCGGCGTGTCGGACAGAATTTGCCGAGCCCCGACCCCATGGGGGGGGGGTCGGGAGGCCGTGATCGTTGGTTTGCCCTTGGAACGTAGTGGTTGTCGATGTCTGCGTCGGGTTCTTCGTCGAGGTGAAGGCGGCGCCTACAACACTGTTTCGTGCTCGCCACGGCGGAGGGGTCCAAGCGCCGCTTTGGTCACATCTCGACGGTACTTCCCTGCAGGGTGCAGGGCATGGCGTCTAACGCCGCGGTTGACCCGAACGTCTTGTCTTACCTCGCAATCGCCATCATGAGGGTACAGGGCGCGGTTCGTTAGGTGAAACTGGGCTAGCCTCTGGCTATCGGGCGAGGCGAGATTCGTCATTGGTCGTTCGGATGAGGTAAAACCTAGTTTTTACCCGCCGGGCGAAGCGGAGTTGTCCCCCGGCCGTCGAACGGGGCGAGCCCAACCCTCGGGGTCGAGCGGGCGATGCGCGCATCCCCGGGGTCGGGTGAAGCCGAGAGCCTAGCCGTTAGGAGGCGGAATCGCCTCCAGCCGTCGGGCGAGGCGGAGTCGCCCCCGACGGGGTCGGTGAAGCCGAGCCAAATGCCGTCGAGGCGTGAGTCACCCTCCACCCGTCAGCGAGGCGGAGTCGCCCCCCCGGCTGGTCGGGTGAAGCCGAGCCCAGCCGTCGGGCGAGGCGGAGTCGCCCTCGGCCGTCCGGGCGGGCGGAGTCTCCCTTCAGCCGTCGGGCGAGGTAGAGCGGGTCCCAAGGGCACATGGGCGCTCGGGCGAGGCGGAACAAGACTTCCGCTTGGTCGGGCAAGAGATGTAACCGCGCTTTCGAGAGTCCTTACCGTTCGATGGTTCATTGATTCCTCCTCTTTGGGGTACCCCGGTATTAGGTCCCCGACAGTAGTCCCCGAGCCCTTGGGTGATTCGGGTTGAATCATCCGGGGGGTTTCTTCGATCTCGTCGGAGTTACTTTTCCAGAGGGTGCGTGCGAGCGCAATCGGTGGGTGTAGTCCCCGGGCCCTTGCGTGGGCCCTCCGCGGGTAAGATCGTAAGATTTAGGTTTTCTTGTTAGCTGGATCATGGCATCCCGTTCGCGGAGATTTTATTCAAGACTTGCCTAACTAGGGCTTGACCGCGGATAGGGACCTCAGTAATGCTTACGCCCTTGATTTTGGGTCGTTCGCGGACCCGTCCTTGGTTGGGCTGGCCGCCGAGCCTCCGGGCCCTTAGGCGGGCCAAAGAGAGAGAACAAATCTTTATGACCCGTGCTTCCCCAGGTGGGAAGAGAGTTCGGATTCGCCTGGGAAAGTCGAGCCATCCGCCGTGGTTTATGGTGGGAGAAGATAGGAACTGCGGGCGCGTGTCCCGCGGCGTGACGGGACGGCGCGCGTGGTAGGCCCGGAGATCGAGGCGGGCGGTTGCCCTTCTCGCACCCGTCGCCCCTATAAAACCACGGGGTTCACCCCCGGGGTCCTATACCCTGCCTTCTCATCTTCGCGTCTGGGATCTCCATCGCTAGTTCGCCTTCAGCCTCCTGCTCCCCCACCGCCGCCGTCGAGCTCGAGCCCCCCTTTCTCCCAATCGCCTCGATGGAGTTGTGGGGTAAATCCGGCATCACCCCCCGACGTTTGGAGGGCCTTGTCCGCCGCGGCCTTCTCCGTCCGCTGTCCGCCATCCAGGAGTGGCTGCTGCCTGGTGACGAGGCTGAGCCGGCGCCACCCGAAGGGTTTGTTGTGTCTTTCGCCGTTTTCCATGAGCGGGGTTTCGCCATACCTGCGCATAGATTCCTTCGGGGGCTGTTGGATTATTATGATGTGGAGCTGCAGCATCTAACTTCCAATGGGGTTCAACATATGGCGGTGTTTGTTGCCCTGTGCGAGGGTTTCCTAGGGATCGATCCCCACTTTGATTTGTGGCGATACTTCTTCACCATCAGTTTGTCGAAGAGGTGGGTCGGGGGGAAGGAGGTGAATGTGCTGATGGGATGTGCCAGCATTCATCTGCGCCAGACCCGGTCGAGGGATTACCCGCTCATGCGTCTAGCGACCTCGAACAAGGGATGGCACTCGCAGTGATTTTACGTCAGGGATGACCCGAGTGCTACCCTGCCTAAGTACACCGGGCGCTTGATCGAAGAGGCTCCGGAGTCGTGGACTTGGGGTGTCCAGCTTAAAGACAAGAAGCACCTTGCCGACCTTCTTGCCGGTCTCCAAGCTCTGAAGGAACGGGGTGTAAAGGGGGTGGGGATCATTGGCGCCTACCACGTGAGGAGGGTGGCGCCGCTGATGGCGCGCGCGCTTCCCCTGTATCGGATGATGCCCGGGATGTCGTTCGAGGGGACGATACTTGTCGACGAGGCGCTCCCTTATTCCGAAGTGGCGCAGCGCGTTAAGGAGGCGACGGAGCCGACGAAGGATTCTACTGGTGACGTCCTAGACATTGTGTACCCGGTGCCCGGTCATCCCCCAATGCGGTCGGAACCTAGGTTCTTTGAATTTGTAAGCCTTATCTCCCCATGACTTTCCTTCTTCCTGAATCTCCCTGGTTCTGATATTTGTTTTTGTGATGTTGGGACCAGCCGAGGAGGCTAGCCTTTAAAGACAGTTTGGTTCCGCTGCCGAAGAATAAGGCCCTAGCGGCGGGGAATCGCCTCGCGGCTGAACTGGATAAGAAGACCAGGGAGCAGAAGAAGAAGGAGATGTGACGGAAGCAAGAAGCACGGGATCAAGGGGAAGACGTGAGCAGCGATGATGATGATGATGACGACGACGACGGTGAGGTAGCCGTTGGCGTGGATTGGGACATCCTGGAGGATGAGGGCACATCGACAGATGCCCACCCGTCCACGCAGGGACCCTTCGCGTTCCACGTGGAGGGAAGCGAGTTGGTGGGAGCTGGGGAGTCCGCTGCTTCGCACGGCGTTCAGGGCGAGGATCGGTGGACGGAGGAAGGCGGGCCTGCCGCCGCCGACCCTGTGGTGATGGTGGAGAGAAGCGGCTCTGGTGCCGTGCCCCCTGCGGTAAGGGAGATGAGCCCCCCTGCCTCGGAGCAGGGGGCAGGCTCGAAAAGGGCCTATCCAGACGAGTTGGGGCAAGGTCCTGGGGGTTCGTCCCCAAAGCGCTCCCGATGGCCGAAGGCGTCCACGTAAGCCGCTGATTCCCCCATTTTTTCATCCTTTTACCTTTCTATTTTGACCTGACGCCTCTTACCTTTGTGTAGGTTTTTGCGGACGGGCCACTCCCTAGGGCTGGCGCCCAAGAAGAGTCTCGCCATTCAGGCGGGACGGATGGTGCTGCCCGACGTCGCCCCTGTTTCGGGCAGGGACGGCACCGATGTCAAGGCCATGCTGGCTGATCCGACGGCGCCTGTGGTGGAGCCTGCGCCCTCGGCGGTTGTCGAGCCGGTGGTATCTTTTGAGACGGGCGCGGTACAGCCGGCCATGGGCCCGACGCTGCCGGCGGAAGTGGTGTCGGGGGGAGGAGCAGAGCTCGCGCCACCGGCGATCCAAGTGGAGATGGCCACGACCACTCCAAGCCCGGTGGGGCTAGACGTTGCTGCGTTGGCGTCCGAGGGGATGGAGCAGTCGGTGCCACCGGCGGCCCCGGTAGTAGTGGATGAGGCGGGCCGGATAGAGGTGGACACCGCCGGAGGGTCGTCGGGCGTCGTGGTGGTGGCGCATAGGACCAGGAGGGAGCCGCCCCCGGCCCCCTTGTCGGGAGGCGTGCGCTCCCCTGCGTGGGGGGAGCCGCCGCTCTAGTGGATGTCCCCTCGGGATCCCTCGTCGGTTGCCCTCTCGCTTGACGATCATGCCGAGAGCATGGAGCGGGAGAGCCTTGACCTCGGGATCTCGAGCATGATGGAGGCTCTAAACCAGGCCGGAGAAGTCCTGCGCGAGGTCTTTGTTCCCACGACCCGGGTATCGGCTTGATCTTCCTCGTTGTTTTCTTCTTTCTTCATATGTTTTTGTGTTTTTCGAACTTCTGATATTGGTTTCCTTTTGCAGATTATCGCTGCTCGTAGCCGGGATAAATCCCGTTTCCTCCGTGAGCAAAAGGTGGAGTGGGACCGCCTTAGCGAAGAGGCCCGGCTGCGAGCAGATATGGCCGCGCAGCTTGCTGCCGCCCAGGAGCGGGATGTCGAGGCGTGTTTTGATGCGAAGGAGATTCACGGGATGTTCGAGGACCTGAAGGCGAGGTCGAAGCTTGAAGAGGAAGAAGTCGCCAGAATTCTGAAGGAGCGGGACGAGCTGCTCGAGAAGGATGCTCAGGCCAATAAGCGGGCTGTCGAGGCCCAGAACGAGCTGGAGACGGAGCGGAACCTCAGGCGGAAGGCCGAGAGCGAGGCCGTGGCCCTTCAGAAGAAGGTGGACGAGGACGCTGTGCTGATCGATCATCTGTGCGGGGAGCGGGACGAGGCGCGTCAGTCCGAGGAGAGATTTCGCTCAGAGGGCAGTGCGGCTCGCGAGGAGCGTGACCGGGTCATCAGGGAGCGCGACGAGGCGCGCCGGGTGGCGGACTCCCTTCGTGTGGATCTTGAAACCGCGATGACCCGGAAGCAGGCTGCTGAGAATGTCTCCGCCGGACTAAAAAGGGAGCTCACCCAGGTGTGAGGGGTGCTTCAGGCTGAAAGTGACGGGCACGACCTTCTGCAGATCGCCATTGGGGAAGTCCTTGACGCCCTGCAGGTGGTGGAGCCGGTGGAGACCAGCCCGCTCGCGGCCCGTGTTGCGGGTATCACGGCGCGAGTGAGCCAACTTGAGGAAAATGCTTTTTGCGCCGGGATCACCCAAGCCTTTACCGCCGCCCATTCTCATTATGATAAGGAGATTAACCTGAAGGTGATGAGCCAAGGCTTCGCGCCTATTTATGAAGATCCTAAGCTGGACGAGATGGAGAAGGCGGTGGCACCTTTTGCGCGGGACCTGGCAGACAGATTGAAAGAGATGGCTCTTCCTCCGTGGAAGTAGTTAGTTAAATAAATTTGATGAGTGGTTATATGTAATATGCGAACTTAATGTCGGTACTGTCGTGTTCGGAAACATTTTTATGATTTTGCTTCATGATTTCATTTTGTTTGATCTTACCTTCTTTCCTTTTGGCAGAAAAGAGACTTATTTCGGTAAGAGAGAGGAGGTATTCGTACCTTTACCAGCCCCCGAGTGAGATCTGACCCCTTGTTTTTGTGGGGGTCGGATGTTACTAGAGACGGGACGGCTCGTTTTGTGGTGTTCGTTCCGCCCATCTTTCTTCACGTTTGGAGGGATTGGGGCGGCGTTATTTGCCTCGGTGGCTCGAATGACGTGTCCGATGAGCTTACTAACGGGGGTGTTCGGACGAAAAAACCTGGTCCGGCTGCTTTGCGGCAAAGCCCTCGGGCGGGGTTTCGTTACCCTTTGGCCTGCCTTCCAACAGATTCCCCCTCTGACGGGGATCCTATGGGCTCGGCAGGGGGTTTGGGTCGAACTTTTTAGAAGGTTGAGATGACCCTGTCCGCCTTAATGCGGGATGGGCGAAGGCCGTTTGAGGCTCATCTACGTTTTCTCCCCTGGCTCTTGTTTGACGCGAGGCGGCCTCGAGCCCTTCGCGGGCCGGCCTACGAACCTCGGTCTCTCGATGTCGGATCGAGCGGCTTGAGTCCCCGAGCCCTGTTGGGGTCTGATAGGGGTCGGCCATGTTTCGTGCGTTACCCCGTCCTCGGTTTTCGCAACCGGAGGGGTTGAGTTGACGACACTTGCCTCGACGGCTCGAGTGTCGCGCTCAATGAGCTCGCTAACGGGTACGTTCGTGTGAAATCCGGGTCCATCATTTGCTGATGGGGTCGGTAGAGCCTGCTGGTGGCATTTCACTTTTTTCCAACCCGCCTCCCGGCAGATGCCTGAGCCGTTTCGATGGGCTCAGGGGGCCCGTTGGCCTCTCCTCGGTGGAGATTCTGTGGGTTTGGCTCGGGGTTAGATTCGAACGAGAAAAGGTCGAGACGCCCCTGTCCGCTTCTGAGCGGGGTCGGGTAGGGCCGCTGGGGCTCGTCTCAGTTATTTCTCCCTAGCTCTGTTTGACGTGAGGCGGCCTCGAGCCCTTCGCGGGCCGGCCTACGAACCTCGGTCGTTTGTTGCTCGTATAGGACGAAGTGACTGCCACTTCATGACGCGACATGAAGTGTTGCGATGCAGCGTTTGCATGAGTTTAATATCTGATAAATTTGAAACGAAAACAGGGTTCGTTAATGTTACCTTGGTGGTGTGAGCGACGGGAAGCTCCTATCAGATGTGTCCGCGCGGTTTCGAGTCCGTTGTTTACGACGGGGTTGGCGTGACCTGCACGAGCATCGCAATTTTTGTTTCTGTCTCTCGGTGGCGATTCGAGCCGCCCGATTGACCTAGTCATCCTGACAGACTCTCCGCGAAGGAGGCTCTGCAGGGGGACCCCTCCAAACCCCTCTCGGGAAGGTGAGAGCCGAGGCTAGTGGTGCGGGGAACTATGAGTTCGATTTATGCTGGTGAACAAAAAAAACACCGTAGCCGTCGAGGCGTGGGGTCTGATGGTTCGGTGAAGAAATTATTGCTTAAAGTAAGTAAGCAGAGGTACTTATCTTTCAGCGATCGTTTCTCCGTTGTGTTACCTGGGCCGTCCGATCGGCCCATGAGGCCTGCTGGGCTCCCTCTGGACGGAGGTTTCGTTGTTGGGTCGTCTCACGGTCCTGCCTAGGAGAACGGAGAGTCGCTTGCGCGGGTGCGCCCCGTTCCTCGTGCCCGGTGGGTGGTGGTGGGCCATGCCTGCTTGGTCAGGTGGCGTCTCATTAATTGCGCGGCGTCCCGTCGGTCCAGGCGCGTCCCATCGGGTTCCTGTCAGCATTGATTTGCCACCTGTATGGAATAGGGGGGAAGGCAGAGAGTTTTTCGGTCCGCCTTTCGCCTTTCCTTATCTGTTGGTCCTCTTCCTTAAATAGGGAGAGGAAGGGGGGTTTTCGTCCGCTTCTCATTCTGCCCCTGAGCCGCTACCTTTTCTCCCTTTTCTTCTCCACCGAATACGCTCGTGCGTCGCGGCGGATCCTTGGTGAGAGAGGGGGTAATGTTAGAGGGAGATACTCACAGTTTTGTCGGTGAGTCAGGAGCGTGATGTCGAGCTGGAGGTCATCCAACGTAGATGAGATGGTGCGGGCCGCGTTCGCCGAGGAGGGGTTGCCGCCACCGCCGAAGGAGGGGGAGCACCGGAGGGTGTCAAGCATTGTTGACCTTGCCGTGGTTCGTTGCGGCCTTTCTTCGGCGGGGGGCGCCCCTCGTTCGAGCGCCGTTGTCGGTGTTGTGGCTGATGACGATGGCGTAGTCCCCGGATGCCTCGGTGGAGGGACACCACAGTCGCCGGTCGTGACGCTCGATGTTGCAGACGACGGCGTCTTCGAGGATCCTGCGGCGCGGTAGGACGTCGCCGATGGAGAGAATGGCGCGGCGGCCGCAATAGACGTACTGGCCCGTGTACACGCCCTCGACGGCGACGAAGAGCTCCTTCTGGTGCTTGTGCCTGACGAGATTGGCATGGAGACCGTGGTAGTAGTCGTAGTCGGTTTGTACCAGTTTGTATCAGCCCCCGAGTGAGGTCGGACCCTTTGTGCTTTGGGGGTCGGACATCACTTAAAGTTCGGGGATTTTGTAAAGACAGAAGACTGATATGGAAAAGTATGCGTTTATTTAGGGGTAAAAGCGACGTAGCTGTTCAATGTTCCAGGCGTTGGTGAAGACCTTGCCGTCGATGGTTTTCAGCTTGTAGGCGCCTGGCCGGAGTGTTTCCGCGATGACGTACGGCCCTTCCCAGGGTGGGGAGAGCTTGTGGCGGTCCTTGTTGCTCTGTATGAGGCGGAGGACAAGGTCCCCGATGTTGAAGGCTCGGGCCCGTACTCGTCGTCCGTGGTACCATCGCAACGCCTGCTGGTACTTGGCCGAATGGAGGAGGGCGATGTCGCGGGCTTCGTCCAGCTGGTCCATGGCGTCTTGGTGGGATGCCTCGGCTCCTTCTTCGTTGTATGCTTTGACCCTTGGTGCTCCGTAGTCAAGGTCCGTCGGGAGGACGGCCTCGGCACCGTAGACCATAAAAAAGGGCGTGTAGCCGGTGGCCCGGCCGGGAGTTGTTCTCAGGCTCCAGAGCACAGCGGGGAGCTCGGTGACCCATCGTGCGCCGAATTTGTTCAACCGGTTGAAGATCCTGGGTTTGAGGCCCTGTAGGAGCATGCCGTTAGCGCGCTCGACCTGCCCGTTCGTCCGGGGGTGTGCGACGGCTGCCCAATCGATCCGGATGTGTTGCTCATCGCAGAATCGAATGAATTTCCTGCCGGTGAATTGCGTGCCGTTGTCCGTGATGATGGAGTTTGGTATTCCAAAACGATGGATGATGTCGAGGAAGAACAGCACGGCTTGCTCGGATTTGATCGTAGAGATCGGCCGAGCTTCGATCCATTTGGTGAACTTGTCTATGGTGACAAGTAGGTGGGTGAAGCCCCCGGGTGCCTTTTTAAGAGGTCCAACTAGATCGAGCCCCCAGACCACGAAGGGCCATGTGATGGGGATCATCTGGAGTGCCTGGGCCGGGAGGTGAGTCTGCCGAGCGTAGTACTGGCACCCTTCGCAGGTGCGTACGATTTGCTCGGCGTCGGCTACTGCAGTGGGCCAGTAGAAGCCCTGTCGGAATGCGTTTCCAACCAGAGTTCTTGGTGCGGCGTGGTGACCGCAGACCCCGTCGTGGATGTCGCTTAACAGAAGCTTGCCCTGTTCGGCGGGAATGCATTGCTGCAAGATCCCGGTGTGGCCTTGTTTGTAGAGTTCGGCTCCTACAAGAACGAAGGACTTGGCGCGGCGTGCGAGCCGTCGGCCTTCCGTCTTATCTGCTGGTAAAGTGTCGTGGAGAAGATCCTCGAGGTAGAGCGTTCTCCAGTCGTTCGGAGGGTCGGGCGTTGTGCCTTCCTCAAGCTCCATGACCTCAGGGTCGGGGGGAGCTGCTGGTTGGTCAGCCCCCGGGGTAGGATCGGATGGGCCATCGTCGGCCTGCCCTGACCCTTCATAGCATACTGAGGGTTTGTGCTGGTCGCTGGCGAAAACTCCCGTGGGGACCGGCTCTCGGCCAGATGCTGCTTTTGCAAGCGTGTCGGCTGCCTCGTTGAGGCGTCTAGGGATGTGATTGAGTTCCAAGCCGTCGAACTTGTCCTCCAGCCGTCGGACCTCTTGGCAGTATGCGGCCATCTTGGCGTCGTGGCAGCTCGATTCCTTCATGACTTGATTGATGATCAACTAGGAGTCGCCCCGAACGTCGAGGCGTCGAATGCCCAACTCGATGGCGATTCGTAGGCCATTGACGAGAGCTTCATACTCAGCAACATTATTCGACAAGGGGAAATGGAGACGGACCATACACCTCATTCGGACCCCGAGGGGTGATACGAAGACCAGCCCTGCGCTGGCGCCTTTCTTCATTAGTGACCCGTCGAAGTACATTGTCCAATACTCCTGATCGACGATCACCGGTGGCGTTTGGATCTCGGTCCATTCTGCGATGAAGTCAGCCAATACTTGGGATTTGATCGCCGTTCGTGGGGCATATGTTATGCCATGATCCATCAGCTCGAGTGCCCACTTCGCGGTTCTTCCTGTGGCGTCCTGGCTCCGGACGACTTCGCCGAGGGGAAACGATGTTACGACTGTCACGGGGTGTGACTTGAAGTAGTGACGTAGTTTTCTCTTGGTGATGAGGACGGCATACAAGAGTTTCTGGATCTAGGAGTAGCGGGTTTTGGAGTCGGATAGTACTTCGCTGATAAAATACATGGGTCACTGTACCTTGAGTGCGCGCCCCTCTTCTTCCCGCTCTACTACCAGGGCGGTACTAACCACCTGTGTGGTGGCCGCTACGTATAGCAGGAGTGCCTCTCCGTTGCTTGGGGGGACGAGGATCGGGGCCTTTGTTAGAAGCAGCTTGACCATGTCAAGTGCCTCCTGGGCCTCGGGCGTCCACTTGAAGCGGTCGGCTTTTTTCAAAAGGCGGTAAAGGGGGAGACCTCGTTCGCCGAGGCGTGAGATGAATCGGCTGAGGGCGGCAAGGCACCCGGTGATCCGCTGTACCCCCTTTATGTTCTGGATTGGGCCCATGCTCGTGATGGCCGAAATCTTGTCCGGGTTGGCCGCGATGCCGCGCTCGGAGACGATGAAGCCGAGCAGCATGCCCCTTGGGACCCCAAAAACGCATTTCTCGGGGTTGAGCTTGATACCGTTTGCTCAGAGTTTCACAAAGATTTGCTCGAGATCAGCAACGAGGTGGTCAGCCCGCTTGGACTTCACTACGATGTCGTCGACGTAGGCCTCAATGGTTCGCCCAATGAGGTCTCCGAAGCATCTGAGCATACATCGCTGGTATGTTGCCCCAGCGTTTTTCAAGCCAAACGGCATTGAAACGTAGCAGAACGGCCCGAAGGGAGTGATGAAAGAGGTCGCGAGTTGGTCGGATTCCTTCATCGCAATTTGATGGTAGCCGGAGTACGCATCAAGGAAGCAGAGGGTTTCGCACCCCGTGGTGGAATCGATTATTTGATCTATGCGTGGCAAAGGAAACGGATCCTTCGGGCACGCTTTATTGAGACCGGTGTAATCAACACACATCCTCCATTTTCCGTTTTTCTTTCGAACAAGGACGGGGTTTGCCAGCCACTCCGGGTGGTGTACCTCCTTGACGAATCCGGCGGCCAATAGTTTGGCTATCTCTTCGCCGATGGCCCTGCGCTTTTCCTCATCGAAGCGGCGTAGGCGTTGTTTCACCGGTTGAGAGCCTGGCATATCTGAGGGTTTCCACGCAAAGATGTCTCTGTTGTCGTGGAGGAAGTCGACGAGTGCGCTTTCCTATTCGGGGGAGAGCGTGGTGCCGATGCGCACCGTTTTTCCTTCGGAGCTGCCGGGGTCTATGATGACCTCTTTGGAGCCCTCTGCTGATTTGAACGACCCGGTTACTTTCTTGGCGTCGGGCGCTTCTTCGGTGACCTTTTCCCTGAGGGCGGCGAGTTCCCCGGAGGCGACGATTGCTGTTGCATGGCCGCAGCATTCGACCTCACGTTCGTAGGCCCGCTAGAAGGAGGTGCCGATGGTGATAATCCTATGGGGTCCCAGCAGCTTCAGTTTGAGGTACGTATAGTTGGGAACAGCCATGAACTTCGCGTAGCATGGTCGTCCTAAGATGGCATGGAAAGTTCTGGGGAACCCTACCAAATCAAAGGTGAGGATTTTAGTCCTGTAATTAGACCGATCCCCAAAAGTGACGGACAGATTGATCTGCCCAAGTGGTATGGCCTGTTTGCCAGGTACGATGCCATGGAAAGGCGCTCGGATGGGGCGGAGGTTTGTCCGGTCGACACCCATCTCGTCGAGTGTTTTGGCGTACATGATGTTGAGGCCGCTTTCCCCGTCCATCAGTACCTTTGTGAGTCGCATTGGACCGATGATCGGGTCGACAACAAGCGGGTACCTTCCCGGGTGTGGGACGGTATCCGGATGGTCGGTCCGGTCAAAGGTTATGGCGGATTCCGACCACCGGAGGAAGGCCGGCATGGCAGGTCCGGCCGTGTAGACCTCGCAGCATGTGACCTTCTGACGCCGTTTGGAGTCGCAGGCCGTTGACCCTCCGAAGATCATAAGGGCGCCGTTCGGCGTTGGGAAGGTTTCGTCCTTCTCCTCCTCATTGTCTGCGGCGAGGGCAGGCGCCTACCCCTGCTCCCCTTTGTTGGTGCTCCTGAGTAAGAACTTGTGCATGAGACCACAGTCTTTGAGCAGGTGTTTCACAGGGAAGGCATGGTTCGGACACAGCCCATCGAACATCTTTTCAAAGTGGTTCGGAGTGCCCTCCGCGAGCTTTCGACTACCCTTGCGGTCGGCAGTGGCTATGAGCGAATCGTCGCGCCGTTGCTTCTTGTTCTTCTTTTTGGCGGAACGGTTGGAGGCGCCTTCGCCAGCGTCCTCGTCCCGCTTGGCCTTGCTGTCGAGGCGATCGAAGATCGCTCCGACTGCCTCCTCTCCTGAGGCGTGACTGGTCGCGATGTCCAGGAGTTCCTTGGTCGTTCGCGGGCTCCTGCGTCCTAGTTTGTGAACTAAAGACTCGCAGGTCGTCCCCGATAGGAAGGCTCCTATCACGTCGGCGTCGGTGACGTTGGGAAGCTCGTTGCACTGTCGCGAGAAGCGCCGGATGTACTCGTGGAGAGTCTCACCGGCCTTCTGATGGCAGTTCTTAAGGTCCCATGGGTTCCCGGGGCATTTGTATGTGCCCTGGAAATTTTCCACAAAGATTTCCCTCAAATCCACCCAACTGTGTATGGTGTTGGACGGTAGGTGCTCCAACCATGCTCGCGCCGAATCGGCCAAGAACAGTGGGAGGTTGCGAATAATGAAGTGGTCATCATTTGCGCCACCGGCTTGACAGGCAAGCCGATAGTCTTCGAGCCAGAGCCCGGGGTTAGTTTCACCGGAATATTTAGGAACGTTGGTGGGCGGTCGATACCTTGATGGGAAAGCGGCGTTGAGGATGTGTCGGCCGAAGGCTTGAGGTCCTAAGAGGCCGGGGCTCGGACTCCGGTCCTCGCCGCTGTCGTAGCGTCCGCCGCGCCGAGGGTGGTAGCCATGTCTGGCTCCTTCTCTTGAGTTGTTGTAGGCGCGTCTGCGGGCGTCGATGGTGTTGCGCGCGTCGCGGTTGTGGCCGAGGCGTTCATGCACCGGGACTGTAGCATCTCACCTGCCGTCTGGTGGCGTTTGGTGAACTGACGCATCTTTGGCGGGACGCACCGAGGGCGTGCGCTGGCTGGTGTCGAGCTCGCGTCGCCGAGACAACGAGCTCTCTGCCTGCTGTGCCGCCGCACGTTCGAGCAATGTGCGGATTTCTCGGCGGGCCCGGCGATCCTCGGACGTCGTGGCCTCTGGGAGACCGTGAAGTAAGGCCGTTGCAGCGGCGATGTTTTGGCTCGCCCGAGCGAAGTGTGGGAGAGCCCCGTCGTCGGTGAGGATCCTTTGGTGTATAGCCTGGGCAGTGGTGCGTGCGCGCCCACCATCTCCGTGGCGTTTGATCTCCTTATTGACTTTCTCGTATTCCCGGGCAAGCTGTTGCCCGGCTTCAGCGATCTCCTCCCTTCGGGCTCTTAGCTGCTCCACCCCTACGTATGGGGGCGGCTGCTCCTCTTTGCTGTTGCCCAGTGAGTCGAATGCGGGGGTAGTCTCCTCCCCGGAGACGCTTTCGACGTGTCCCTCGGGGGTTTGCGTCACAAAGCATTCCCGAGAAGGACGATGGCTCCCCCTGCTGGAGTTGGAGCTAGAGGATGACTCTGGCTCTTCGGCGAGGAGTTTGTGGAGAGACTCCGTGTTGTGTTCAATCACCCCCATGAACTCGTTGTCCGCGGGCATTAGAACCATGCGTAGTGCCAGAAGATGGCTCACGGTCGCCGCGGTGTTGCGGAGACCAAACGGAAGCGCCGTCGGGGCGCTCCGTACGTGTCGTTCCAGAGATGTGTCTCGCCCGTAAGGTCGCGCCATCTTTCGCCGCCGTTGGCAATGGCGAGGCGATGCTGCTTCTCCCTGGACTCCCATGGTCCATGGGAGACGTCGAGCTGACGCCCAAGCCTCTCATGGTAAAGGCCGTTGGAGGGAAGAGATTGGATGGCGGCGTGCGACCATGACAACTCTCCTCCCCCCGCGACGATGAAATCCAGACTCCCGAAACGCACGTGTGCGCCTGGGACCCATCTAATGTCGTGGTTAGCCATCCGCGGCCTGGTTTAGAATGCGCAAAGGCCCCTACCTGGCGCTGCTAAACTGTCGGTGTTTCAACAAACACCAGCGAGTAAATTTGTAATTGATGCGCGTTAGGCGGGATGGTGCGCTAAAGGACACAAGGGTTATCTTGGTTCAGTTGAATGTCCCTACGCCCGATCTGTTGTCGCTTGTGTTATTAGCACCGAATGAGGTTCATAGTAGGGGTACAAACGGTTGGGAGAGGAGAGACCCCAAGTCCCCGATGGAGTGATTGGAAGGGCGCCAAGAGCTCTGCTGGCGCCGCCGTGTGGTGCGTGTGTGTGTGTGCTAACTGCTCGTGAATCGGTTGATCGATCCCTTAGTGGGGAGCCCCGCCTCCCTTTTATAGATCAAGGGGGCGGGGTTTTTTACAGACGGGAAGAAGAAAACACTAAGAGCATAGAAGGTCCTTCGAGGAACCCGGTCCTTCCTTCTTCCCCACGCCTCGGGTCCGCCCATCATGGCGGATCGTGTTAGGATTGAGGCGATTGTAGACCGTCAGGGGCCACGCCACGCCATCGCTTAGCAAGTGGGTACGTCCCATCCCTGCCCCGCGGGGCGTGTCGGACAGATTTAGCGAGCCCGACCGTGGGGGCCTGGAGGCGCGGTGACTGTTGGTTTACCCTTGGAACGTAGTGGTTGTCGTATGTCTGCGTCGGGTTCTTTGTCTGGAGGCCGAAGGCGGCGCCTACAACACTATTCAGGCTCTGCCACGCCCGGAGGGGTCCAAGCGCTCGCCTGGTCACATCCTGACGGTACTTCCCTGCAGGGGTGCAGGGCATGGCGTCTAACGCTGCGGTTGACCCGAACGTCTTGTCTTACCCTGCAATCGTCATCATGAGGGTACAGGGCGCGGTTCGTTAGGTGAGACTGGGCCAGCCTCTGGCTATCGGGCGAGGCGAGATTCGTCATTGGTCGTTCGGATGAGGTAAAAACCTAGTTTTTACCCGCCGGGCGAAGCGGAGTTGTCCCCCGGCCGTCGAACGGGGCCGAGCCCAGCCCTCGGGGGTCGAGCGAGGCGGTGCGCATCCCCTGGGGGTCGGGTGAAGCCGAGCCTAGCCATTGGGCGAGGCGGAGTCTCCCTTCAGCCGTCGGGCGAGGTAGAGCGGGTCCCAAGGGCACATGGGCGCTCGGGCGAGGCGGAACAAGACTTCCGCTTGGTCGGGCAAGAGATGTAACCGCGCTTTCGGGAGTCCTTACCATTCGATGGTTCATTGATTCCTCCTCTTTGGGGTACCCCGGTATTAGGTCCCCGACACAAAGATTTGGCCTCATCTCTGTGTATACTTGGTACAGGAAGCCTAAATTCTTTGACTGCAGGAACCAACGAAGAGTCCATGAACTTCGTGATGGAGCCATGGAACCCCACCCCCATCAGCCTCAAACGACTTGAAATATTGGGTATTCAGCTCCCGAGGATCCCTAGATGGATCGGCTCACTTGATAACCTCGCAGCATTTGGGGCTCAATGTTGACCAACTTGGGCCGCGAGATGTTGGTTTACTCGGCGCTTAAGCGCTCTGTCTAACCTCTATCTCTGGGTAATGATTGAAGTAGCCGAATGAGATTATCCTCTTCTCAAGAAGCACAACGGGTTAAGATCGAGTGGCGCACATGGATTTCCTAGCTTGAGAATGTTCCGAGTTGGTTCGATTAATCGTGGGTTTGGGTGGTTGTTCCAAGTCAGGGCCATGCCAAAGCTACAAGAGCTCAATCTCGAAGTTCAAAGAGAGATAAAATGGGTCTCTCACCAAAGGAGAATTTGATTTCGCATCCAAAGCAGCTCCCCTTGTCTTGCTATCGTAAGATGTGACCTTGGTTACTTTATAAATGCAAACTATGAGCCCGAGCACCCCGCATGGGATGTCATTAAGAATGCAAATCGGTTCCAATCCTAACCATCCCAAAGTTGTATCATGGGTTGTAGTGACAACAGAAAGCGTAATTACTAGCTACAAGCACCAACAACCATCTTGGACAAAAGACCTTTTCCTCTCCACCGCATTCTAATTTATTTGTTTGTATTACACTTCATAGAACTTACTTATGCTGATTTTATATGTTTTATATTATTGTTACTTTATGTTTTACATGCTTCATTAAACTGAATTCTCATGATTCCTTTTATTTGCCATGAAATCAATGCCATCTTCTTTTGGAAATCCTAGCTATGGTACAAAAGTCTCGCTAAATGAGAACATTTGATTCCATATGTATTCTTCACTAGGACTATGATCTTCACATAAGAAGATTGATCTGTTTCTATTATTATGAGTTCTATGGTTGTTCTTCAAAGTGTACATTCTGTTTTAGATCTAGCGCAAAGCCCCGATCTCCATCCTTCGGTGTTGGATTACGGACGTGCTCCTCCGATCGTAATGTTCATGTAATAAGAAATTTCCATGTGAATGGTTTGGTGTACGTGCATCTAAAAAGACGAGCAAATTTGTGTTTAATCGATATGTCCGGACCAAGTCATAGGTGAATGTCCACAATTCAATTATATAGTGTCGAAAACTTCCTCCACATTTTGGCACACCTACCATATCCATCTCGCGCCACCGAATGTATGTGAGGGAGCTGACGCCGCTGCAGCCGTGCAAAGTGCTCCTCTGAATCCGATGCGCATGGCGCTCGCGCCCTTCATCTTGGGTTCAGTCCTCGATATTTAGGGCTGCAGGAGCAGGCCTTGATGCCATCGCTTGTCGGCAACAAGCCTCGATGCCATCGCTGCTGGCCTTGTCCCTTCCACAGGCGGCACCAGATCTCTCCGAGTACAGCCTCAATCCTGACACGGCTCTTTGAAACACCCCTCTCGCGATGGAGAGTGAAGAAGACTCTCGAACGCCTTGATTTTTTTATTTTTTAGCCATTTTTTTGAAATTTTTTCACAAATATGCCTAGGTAAGATTTTAAAATCTGACCCTTAGCTCGACGCCATCATTGCTTGGGGCGCCGAGCTCTTGGGCTCAAACAAATGTGGTGATGACTTGGCAGGCAGCTCGGCGCTAGTAACCACAGTGCCGAGCTCGGCTCAGAGATCTTGGCGCCGAGCTCACGCCAGAGATCTTGATCGCCAGCCGAGCTCGGCGTCGTGGTTACCGACGCCAAGCCTATCTTACATATGGGCCCCAATCATTTCTCTCTTCCTCTCCCTCTCTCTCTTGCACCTCCTCACCACGCCCGAAAGCAACAGACTGCCACCGCCACGCCACGCCCTCTCTTGCCCCCTTCACGCCCGTGCCCACTTCACCTACCTCGCCGTGCCCGGCCGCCCTCGCCCGCACCACCGCCCACGCTGGACCGCCCCAGCCCACAGCATCCCTCGCCTCACCCGATGTGCCATGCCATGCGCCCGCTTTTGGTTGTGCCGCTGCGTCGCCGGCCAGGTTTATCGTGTGCTGTGCCGCACGCACATGCCCATGCCATGCCATGCCATACGTCGGGCCATGCCGTCCAAGCCCGGCCTCATCCATGATGCCGCCACCACCGGCCGGCCAAGGCCTGTCGTCTTGGCCTGCCTTGCCATGGCTGGAGCGCCGAGCATCCCGAGCCTCAGCCGCCAAGCTACACCTCCTCCGTCCTCGGCGGTGCCCCGACACCTGCAGCGCCCGGCCGTGCCACCGCCGGCTTGGCTCATCGGCTTGACCCATGCCCGGCGTTCGCTGCGACTCTGTCGACGTCCGTGACTCCGTCGTCAGACAGGTAAAAATTGTGAATTTGCAATATGCGTACTTAGTTAGCTTTGATTGTAGTGTAGTAGTTTTGGCATTTGGTATTTACTAGTTAATGTGATGACTCAGGTAGTTGATTTAGTTAGTGATCTAGTGAGATAGATATGTAGATAGATAGAAACATAGATACATAGGTACATAGATATAGTTAGATAGCTACTTAGATAGGTAGTTATATATTTAGTTAACTAAATAGGATCTAGCTATTTAGTGAGTACACTATATCTATGTATGTAGTTATTATCTTATTTACTTAGTTTGTAGTTAGAAAGTACTCATTAGGTACTATCTATCGTCTAATTTAGACTAACGGACATGTGTCTCGTTACGTGTTTGAAATAGATGAACAACCTAGTGACCATTTATCATGGAGGCACTATTGAAAGCGATCACTATGGATATGTTGAGTTTGTTGACATGCAAAGCATGCCTGTGCTATTCAATGAAAGGCCATCATTTAATGAGATGGTTGCAAGGGCTCGGGAGAAGCTGCATTACCTTGGCGATAATGATGGCATTGCAGTTGAGGGTGTACTGCACCTAGGTTCTCCTCCCAACATCCTTAGGCGAATGATCCCAATTGAATGTGCGGATCAGTGGGACAACTATGTGAGATCGGCAATGAAGAGCCAGCTACAATGTTTGAACGTGGTTGTGCGTCGGGTGTTAGTTGATCCCATCCCTCATAGGGTTTCCCCACCAATGGGTCAACAGGCACACTTCAACCCTCCGGTCTCGGAACCTGATATGGATGTGGAGGTTGCATCTACGGTTCTTGATGCTCAATCTACCCCCAATGAGGTAGTTGGAGATGCTTGTCAGACTCATGTTGTTGTGGCAGATCCTCCTCATGAGATCCCTTTGACACAGAATTATCCGAGTAAGTGTCTTAACCGCATGGTTATTGGGAGTTTACATCCTTCCTTACATCCATTTCTTTCATTCTTTCCTTATTTCTCTACTTATGTTACAGGAGACATTCCTGAGAATGTGGATGTGCCCCCTGTTGCTGCGCAAGTGCAGTGTGGAGATGGATTCCGTGGCTCCAATAGTGTTGAAATTATGAATGATTTGGAGCCATATGAGATGGCAAGGGCTCTTGATTCTGATGATGATTGCCCTATTGGAGAGCTGACAGAGAGTGATGTTGAGATGTTGAGGCATATCTTTCCTAGCTGCCATGATCCAAGAGTTCACGAGTTCAGCGATCTTGCTCATTTCGATCAGGCGTGTGCAGAAGGACGTGATGATGAGTTTAGCGATCTTGCTCATTTTGATCAGGCGTATCTTTCCCGAGGTCATTGAAGACCAACCCGACGGCAGCACGCAAGGTGTCATGGTCGTCGCTCTCTGACTAGAGTTGACCCCGTACCTCGGAGTGTTGCCTCTGTAGGACTGCCCAAGCCGAACATCAAAGAGCGTTAGAAAACTGACTCCAAACGTCAAGCAAAAAGGTAACCAGAGCCTCACCTTTCACTTGCTCCTCAAAGATCGTCTTCTCCCTCTAGAGCACGCCAACATCCCTGGCCAAGGCAGCAGCCAGGCCCTCGGCTTCTTCCTTCAACTTCTGCTTATTTTTGAGCGCGCACCGAGTGTCGGTGTTCTCTTGACGGGCAAGATCGAGTGTCGGGTAAAGTCGTCCAAGCTCCATGGCATCTTCCCCGACCTTGGCGACCACATCCTTGAGCTTGTTGTCGGCCTCATCGGCATGTTGATGGGCTTCCCGCTCCTTGGTCTAGAGGCTCGCCACCTCCTCTTGCAGCCGCGACACTTCGATAGCAAGCCCCCAGACCTCCCTCTCACAAAGGAGGAATAGGGACTTCTCCCGGCTGCGCATCACAAGGGACTACGGAAAAATCAGGTTAGAATTATATAAACAGGGCTTGCAGGTAGAAAACATGAAGACACGACAAACTTGGTTGGCTGGGGTGACGTCATCCTTCAACACCCCCAACGCATCGGTCAGAGAGTGGACTGCGGACTCAAGTCTCGAGCGGACGCTCGTCCAGTCCTTCACCTCCGTCGGGTCGTCGAGGGTGAACACCGAGTTGCTTAGGTCCAGTCGCCTGGCCCAATGGAGCCGGTCTCTTCCCCACACGAGCGGATCATCGCCCGGTCGGACAAGGGACCGGGAGGGCCCATCCCCAATCGAGGGGTCGGCCGTCGCAATTGTTGGCGTCGGCCCGACAGGAGCCGACGGTACCTCCTCTGTCACCGGCGCTCACTCGGGAGCGGACCCTCATATGGCAGAGGAGGCTGGTAGCTTGGGCTTCAAAGTCCAAGCCGTCGCCACATTTGCAGGGGACGCCTCGGTCGCGCCTCCTCTCATCTGCCCCACCTCGTGTGCGTTGACTGGCGCTTGCGCCGATTCCACGAGCGCCTCCTCCGGCACAATCAGCGCCTCCGCCTCCCCCGCTTTCTCAAGCAGCGCCCTGTCCACCTCGGCGCCATCACGGTGCACCCCGACACTATGCCAGTCGGCTCCTAGGGGATTGGCCGACGCGCCAGGATCTTCTACGGTGCCAACGCCAGGAGGTTGCTGGGGCCGGTCCTGCGGAAGCACCAATGTCACATGATGAAATCCGAGAATGCAATGAAAGGGCAAAGAAGTTGTTAACTCACCTCGACGCCATTATCTGAGAACATTTCAGGGGCTGGTCACTCGACTCCAACTCCACCACGTCAGCAATTGGCCACTTCGATCCCCCGGTGGGGTCGATCGGAGCAGGGTGGACTTGCTCCTCCGACCTCAGAGGCGCGTCCTCCCCCATCGATCTTGGAGGCGCATCCTCTTCGCTTTGTGCCAGGGCTTGCTACGGAATTGGGGTTGTAAGGAAAATGGACCCTAGGCCCATTTACTTTGGATTTTGGTATCTCGCCCCTTGCGAGGGATTCCTTGCGAGGGGCTCCAACGAGGACTAGGGGGAAGCTTGTGTGCTTCTTGAGACCTCGGTAAAAATACCAGTCATCGATGAGAGTTTGCATATCTCTATCTTGCTCTTTAGCTTCCGTATTTACATTGTTTACATTACTCCTTTTGCGGTAGAGATAGCAACACACTAGCAAAACCGTAGTTGCACATTTAGATAGTTTGTCTTTTGCATAGGTTTTGCTAAGGGTAGAAAAAGAGGCCATAGTTTAGAGTCATAGTTTTTAAGTTGCCTAATTCATCCCCCCTCTTAGGCATCACGGTCGCCCTACAAGTGGTATCGGAGCCGATTGGCTCAATTTGGACCTTTGGCTTAACCGCCGTTGAGCCGATGCTATTTAGAGTGGTTGGGATGGATACCTCTAGGCCTCCGCACTTTGATGGCACTAACTTCCCCTATTATAAAGCTAGAATGGCTTGCCACCTTGAGGCGGTTGATTTGGGTGTTTGGAGAGTCACTCGTGATGGGATGAAACACATTAAGAATCCCGATAAACCCACAAATAGTGAAGAAAATTATATGTATTTCAATGCTAGAGCTAAGAATTGCTTGTTTGAATCATTTAGCATGGATGTGTTTAACCAAGTGTTCACTTTAAATACGTCACATGAAATTTGGTTAAAACTTCAAGAGCTCCATGACGGCACATCTAATGTTCGTGAGCAAAAACATTGTCTAGCTAAACAAAATTATGATTCTTTTACAATGAATGATGATGAGCTTGTTCGTGATATATATTCTCGTTTGAATCTAATTGTCAATGAGCTCCATTCAATAGGATTAACAAAGCTAGATGATGCAGACATCGTGAGGAAGATCATCTCCGTGCTTCCACAAAAGAAATATGCAAGCATCATCACCATCCTTCACAACATGGAGGACTTTCGCACCATGACCCCGGCCATAGTCATTGGCAAGATAGTGTCATTTGAAATGTCACGCAAGATGGGTCAAGAAGAAGCCTCTTCATCAAGCAACGACAAAGCTCTCGCATGTAGTGAGAAAAAGAAGATGAAGGACAAGCAAGTTGAGACAAGCTCAAGCTCAAGCTCCTCAAGTGAAGATGAAGAAGAAGATTAGGATGATGATGATGATGATGATGAAGATTCAAGTGATGATGATCAATCTTCCTCCTCCACCTCCGACCTTGATGAAGAATCAATCAAACTTATCAACAAGGTGGAGAAGATGATCCAAAGGCTCAATGTCAAGGGTGTGCCCATTCAAATTCAAGATATCATCTTCACCAATCAAAGAAATGAGCAAAGAAAGAGAGGATGCTATGGATGCAGCGAGTTGGGACACTTTGTGGAAGTTTATCCAAACAAGCTCACACCCAAGACAAAGAAGAAGGCGTGCAAGAACCAAGCCCTCATATCAATAAGGTCATGGGATGATTCTTCAAGTGAAGAAGAACACCATCACAAGAGGTGAGGCCGCAAGCACTCATCATCAAGCTCTTCTCGTGTGTGCCTTGTGGCACGAGGTAACAAAAGCTCATCCTCTAGTGAAAGTGATAGTGATGATGAAATGCCTTCTTATGATGAAAATGTGCAACAAAATCTTAATTATGCTAAAGTTTGCACTAGTCAACAAAAGAAGCTCGAAAAAATAAAAGAAAAGTTAGATAGTTCACAAGAAGCATAGAAAACTTTGCTTGAACAATATGAGACATTTGCTAATGTTAATATTGAACTATCTATGAAAATTGAGCAACTTGAGGCTAGTGCAACAACAAATGCATGCACAATCAATGATGAGCAACTTGTAAAGAAAAATGAAAAATTAAAAGAAAAGTTAGCTAGCTCACAAGATGCTTATAAAAGTTTGCTTGCTAAAATGGAAACCATGTGCAAACATTGTGATGAGCTAACTAATAAAGTTGCTAATCTTAAAGCCGTCAGTACAACCCCCACCGAGGCACCTAATAAGAAAAGTTCAATCTTTGACATGACTAAAAAGGATGCCTCTACTTTTTGCCATGATTTATATTTAGACTCACCCTCGTGCAACCAAGTTTGTGTTGAGAAAGTTGTTGTAGATACATGCACACAAGAGGTTGCAAAGAAGAATGAGCAACTCAAGCAAGAAGTGGCTCGCCTCACCAAGGACTTGACTCAAGTGAAAGGCAAGACGAAGCAAGCCCAACTTCATCAAGATAACACCGTCAAGGGAGTGAAGAAGCTTGATGAAGGACAAACTGTGGTTTGCTACATATGCCACAAGGAAGGCCACAAGTCCAATGAGTGCAAGGTGAAGAATGGAGGAGAAGCAAAGAAGAGAAAAAGCAGACAAGCAAGCTCTCCAACACCTACACCAACAAGGTGGACAAGAAGGCCTCCACACCATACTTGTTAAAGAAGAAGAAGAATGACAAGGTGGTGGCCATCAAGGTGAACAAGCAAGCCAACAATGAGATCAAACGCTTTTGGGTGCCAAAGGAAATCATTTCCAACATGAAGAGCACCAAGAAGGTTTGGATCCTGAAAGGAAAGTGAGAGGTCCAATGGACTTCGGGGAATTTGAAGACTTGGCAAAAGTATGGGTGCATTTCATGGGGTGCATCATTATAGATAAAGTCATTGCCAATTGGGTTAGTGAATACTATGGACCCAAATTCCCCTTCCTATGTTAGGTAACTAGATATTATTACTTTCAATTGGTATCTTTAAGCATTTAGTTACTTTTCATGCCTATGTTTGTATTTGCATGCTTATATTTTTTGTCATGCATACACTAGGTATATCTTATGGTAGGCTTGCTCGGTTTCATTCTTAACCCATGGAGCAAACCTACATGGTTTTAAATTGTTTAGGAGCACGGCACATAGCTTGTTTTTCGATTGTTCATCTAATATGTGCCAAAGTCCAAATTGTAGAATAATTTCTCCCAAATATCACCTTCGAAAATGACGCTCACATTCATGTAATGTCATCTTTCAAGTGGTATTTTTGATTCTAAAATCAATGTGCATGTTTCCTACAAGTATTCCATACTTGTGTGCACAAATTTAGGGGGAGGTTACTCTACAAGTTGGATGCTTTGAGACTAACACCTTTTCAAGCTTATCATGTGTGTAGTAGTCTTATTGCAAGGAAAATAGAGTCCCCAGAGTTAAGCATCATACTTCAAATATCCACCACCAATTGCAAGTGGTAGAAATCAAATTGATTTCCACATGTGGTATTTCTAAACCGATATCATCATGTTGATTTCATTTTTGATATTTATATGCTTTCTCCATGCATTATATAGATTAAATTCCCTTGAGGAAAAATTTACCAATTATGCATGTGCTTTGCTTTCTACCATGTGTATGCATATATTTAGGGGGAGCTTAATCTAGATAATATAAGAGTTAAATTTTGTGATCTATTCTACTCCACATACAAAGGATCACAAAGTTTGACCCTCCCTTGTGCTACTAATGTCTTCCTTTTCAGTGTTTGATTCCAAAGGGGAAGAATTTAGAGGACCAAAAAGCAAGCATTAATTTATAGGACCAAAAGCTAGATCATAATAATTTACAAGTGGTAATGGTCCGAGAATGGGAGGATAGTGGATTATGGATTAGTCTATGTAATGGGGAGATTTTGTAGGAAGCAAGGCTTAAATCCATAATGCCACATGGGGACATTTGCAAGGGCAAGATAAGTTTTTATGTGGTATCCTTTAGTTTTACAAGTAGTATCTTTTAGCATCATATAACCTTGCCCCTTGCCTTGCATCCTAGCAAGTAGGTAGTTTTCAAATTTCAAAATTCTGTTATTTGCTTGCTTTGGTCATGTTGTCATCAATCACCAAAAAGGGGGAGATTGTAAGGAAAATGGACCTTAGGACCATTTACTTTGGATTTTGGTGTTTGATGACCAACACAACCAAGTTGGACTAATGAATTTGCAAGTGATTGTTTTGTAGTTCAATAGGGTGCAAGACGTGACTTGGACGAAGGCGACGTGATGATCCGATGATCAACACCATAAGAAAGACCCTAGGAGCACAAGAGAAGACCCAAGATAGCAAGCAAAGTCCAAGCACGAAGATAGGAACCAAGCCATACGTAAGATCACGAAGAAATGAGCTCACAGAGGTGACCGGACGCTGGCGGAAAGTGACTGGACGCTCCGATCAAGAGGCTCAACAACAGTAGGCATCAGTAGCAGCGAGCAGACGCTGAGTACTGAAAAAGACCAGACGCACTGATGGTACTATTAATCATCACTGGCAACATATTCAGTGCTGACCGGACGCTGGCGGCAAATCGACCGGACGCAGAACTACAACGTCCGATCGAGTACAGAAAGGTTCTAGAGCGGCGAAATTGCGACCGGACGCGTCCGGTGGCATGTGACCGGATGCTGGCAGTGTCCGATCAGTTGATCGCGGCTCTAACAGTCGGGGCGACCGGACGCGTCCGGTCAGGACGTGATCAACGTCGGGTCAGTAGCAGAAAAGCAGGATTTCGTCCCCAATGACTACTTTCTCAGTGGGGCTTATAAATAGACCCCTAACCGGCCATTTGAGGAGTGTGAAGATAAGGAAACATATCTAGGGTGTCGATACACAATTTTAGTGATCTCCACTTGCATAGTGCTTAGTGATTCATTAGGTGATTAGCGTAGGTGCTTTACGAAGTGCTTAGGTTAATTAGACCACCACTTATGCGCTTGCTCTAGGTTTAGGCCTAGTGTTTAGTGAGGTTTGCATACCTCTTACCACTCGGTGCTTGCATGCACATTGTTGTACATCGGATGGGCTTATAATCTTGCGAGATCACACCAACTGCGTTTATGGTGTGGCCGCCACTATGTACCAGAGGGAACAAGGCCCGCGGCATTTCGGTTGGAAGCTTGATAGTGAAGACGGTGGGGAGCATCCGGGAGAGGCTTGCTGGAAGGCACATCGGAGACCCACTTGCGCGTGGGGAAGGCCCGAGGCTATCCACGGAGTTACCCGATTGGGAGCTTGACCCTTGCGAGGGATTTCTTGCGAGGGGCTCCAACGAGGATTAGGGGGAAGCTTGCGCGCTTCTCGATACCTCAGTAAAAATACCGGAGTCATCAACGGGAGTTTGCCTATCTCTATCTTGCTCTTTAGCTTCCGCATTTATATTGTTTACATTACTCCTTTTGTGGTAGAGATAGCAACACACTAGCAAAACCGTAGTTGCACATTTCGATAGTTTATCTTTTGCATAGGCTTTGCTAAGGGTAGAAAAAGAGGCCATAGTTTAGAGTCGTAGTTTTTAAGTTGCCTAATTCACCCCCCTCTTAGGCGTCATGGCCCCCCTATAGGGGTCACCCCAGTAGGGTCGGTCGGAGTGGGGTGGACTTGCCCCGCCGACCTTAGGGGCGCGTCCTCCCCTGCCGATCTTGGAGGCGCATCCTCTTCAGTTTGCGCCAGGGCGTGCTGCGGAATTGGGGTCATGTTGGCCTACCCCGCGTTGGCCTGCTCATCCTCATGCGCAAGCGTGCCCCATGGGATGTTGGGGTCGGACTCGTCCTCCTCCTCGTCGCTGTTGCTCTCCTCCAAGCCTTGCCAGCTCTTTCCACGCTGTAGCTTTGCTCGCTCCTTCGCCTTGTTTCGCTCCTTCTTTGACTTTGTCGCCTCAGCCGCGGCATGGTTTGCCACCCTCCTGGCCGTGTCCTCTGGTAGTGGCGGGTCAGACTCACGGGCGAAGAGGCCGAGCTGCAAATCCCGGTGCTTAGAATCTAAGAATAGAGGAGGGTCGGCCATGGAAAGAAACTCAAAGAAGGCTTACCAGTTCGATGAAACCCATGTCCGGTTGCTTCGTGGGATGCCCTAGGACCAAGTACACCGGGGCGAGATCCACCGATGGATCCGCTGGGCACTCCATCACTTCCTTGATGCATTATGTCGTTTCACCGATGCTGAGGGCCTCACCGGCGACCATCACCGTCCCTTCGGGCGCAGAATTTGGCGTCATCTTATACATCGGAAGAGCATGCACCATCCACGGTGCCAGCCTCCCGATGTGGTACGCTCCGACAACGCTGGTCCCGTGAAGACCGTGGCCCTTCAGAGTCACGATGGCTTTGAGAAGGTCACCGAGCCTCTTCTGCTCCTTCGTGACGAGCCTGTACCTCCATGCATCTGGCGCCTCCTCGATCAGGCGGCCGGTGAAGATTGGCAGGGGGGCGGCATCGTCGTTCTTCAGGTAGAACCAGAGCTTATGCCACCCCTTGTTGGACTTCGACAACAGGATGGACATGTACTCCGACGACTGGTTGCCTCGAAGACGGATGCTCGCACATCCCATCGGCACCACCAGGGCAAGGATGTTGCTACGTGTACGGAGGCTAGGGAGAAACGGCTCCGTTTATAAGGTAAGGGCGGAACAGGTGAGGGGCGAACCATCCGCCTAAATTAACACGCCCCACGCCTCGCTAGATCCGCTTCCTTCGGGGGTCGTGTCCTCACTGTTCCACGCTGCATTAGTCGCATCGCTGCCTTGAGAGATGAGCACATGCCTATTCAAATCTTCCCCATGAAGGATCCGCCAAACAACAGTTCGCCTTCAAAGGCTATGGGCCACCACAGGTAAGTGGGTTACAGAGCTGAAAATGCTCACACGGCCTATTAACGCCCAGGAGTTCAAAGGCTGGCCCACTAGTGGGTTCACGGCCGCTCCAAGGTAGCCTAGAGTGAGGGGAGGTTAAGGACGGGCCCGCTAGTGGCCAATACCCAAGGCGCGCGAAGCACCATGGGCGTCCCGACCCTCGTTTCGAGTCTTGGATGATGCAAGGTCCATGCTTTTTCCCCAAAGAAAGGCATCGAGCCCTTGGACCGGTCGAACGGATCTGAGAACTATATGGACCAGCCACTAAGAATCTAGAGTCAATCACCAGCTGATCTCGAACTAGGCCCCCACGAAGGGGATGCCAGGCTCCACTCGAACAAGCCCATTAACAACTCACCAAGCACCATGCTTCATCCAGCGAGGAAAGCACGACATGGCTCAACCCCTCCGTTCTAGCAAATGGACATGTGAGGGACGATGATCACAAGACGAATCGACCCCCCCACCGAACCCTTGCTACGCATGGGGGCTCGGGGGCTCAGCATCGCAAAGACACCGAACACGCGGTCGTAGACAAATGATGAGTCACCTCCGGTTGCGAAAACCGTGGATGGAGTGACGCAAGAAACCAAGCGACCGACCCCTAGAGGCTCGGGGGCTCGGGCTGCCTGATCCCCACTCGCGAAACCATCCGGCTGTACTGGTTGCGGTCGAAATGTACATGGGTGAACACCCCGACCGAAAGAAATAAGAGTCCATGGCCCCAAGGATAAGTACCGAAATGCTCAGCCTCCGACCAACTCCCCAGTCGTCCGCAGGCTCAGGAGCATGGGAGCCTATGTCTGCTCGACGTGCCTCCATGGCCTTTGCCAGTCCTCCCCATGGAGGCTGGGCACCTAAATCCTACCTGATTACCCTACGCAGTACGAAGGGAAAAGACGCCAAAGTTCCAATAACGACCCGCCTCCACAGCACAACGGCCACCGGAGCAACAAATCGTTAAAAGCCTTTGCAGGAGTGTCTCACTCCTCCAAAGGCTCAGGGGCTACTGTTAGATATCTATACCCGGGTATCTAAGCCAAAGGATTAATGAGCATCATGTCGGCTCATCCAATGGTTAAGGACGCAACTGTGGCCTCGTCCGACCACTAGGGGTCGGGCCACGCCTCGTCCGACTCCAAGGATGAGGTTTTCGCCTCATTTGACCCTAAGGCGTGGGCTCTGACTCTGAGGATGAGGTTTTTGCCTCGTTCGACCCCAAGGCGTGGGCTACGACTCCTCTGACCCCAAGGCGCGGGCTTTGACTCATCTAGTCCCATGGGGAGGGCTCCGCCTCGTCCGACCTCTGAGGGTCGGATTCCTTCTCGCCCAGCCCCCAGGGTGAGATTTCTGCCTCGCCCATTCCCTAGGGGTCGGACTTGCTATCGGACAAAAGCAGTGGCCCTAGGGTGGGACCCGAACCGCTTCAACCACTACGGCGTGGAGGTGCACGCCCGGGAGCACGTCTCGGGCCCATCCTGATGTGACTGGCGGTCGCATCAGGCCATACTAGGAGACTCATGTCGCCCACTACGTCAATAGGCCAACACTGTGCTGCTAACTCCTTGCTTGACCACCGTCCAACGTCATTCGACCGGCGTTAGTTGACTGGCACTGTACCGCCAGCCCCCCGTATGGCCTATGTCAGGGGACGCTTTGACAATTCCGTCTGCTTGGATGGGATGGAAGACAAGAATGGCGCACGACGCCCGCACATATGCTGCAGCGGCCAATAGGACCCCGATGCGACGCCGCTGCCATCACGATCTACAGGGTCAGCGGGACCCACGCGAAGAGGGGGACGGCCCACCCCCGAGAGCCTTATTTCTCTTTCTTTTTTCCCTCTTCCCTTCTCATAGTCTCTGGTATCCTGTTGTCTCCCCTTGGTCTATAAAAGGGAAGACAGAGCACTGTTTAGAGAGAGAGATCAATCGACCAATAGATCGAGCAGTAGAAGCATCAAGCAATCGAACCACTGAGACTTGGGAGCTCCTTTCTCTCTCGCCAGTTTGTAACCCCATACTATAAACTCAGTGCTAGTAACACGAGCAGCCCAAAACTGGACGTAGGGATATTCGTCCCAAACCAGTATAATCCTTGCGTCCTCTTAGCACACCATCCGGGTCAGACGCGCAATATACAAATTTACTAGTCGGCTGTTCGAAACACCGACACAAGTACAAGGGGTCAAGGTGAAGAAGACTCACCCTGCTTGCCATCTGCTGCACGGATCTTGGTCATGATCCATGGCATCACAAAATTTGTTTCTTCCCTAGCACTATGTTTCTTTCTTCATCTATATATTTCAAAAAATCATGCCAATGCCCTGAAAACCCCAATTTCACAGTGTATAGCTGTCAAATTCATTGTATCATTGAGAACATGCCGCCTACGTGGACACAACAGTAGCGCTAGAAAAATAATTGACAAGGATTTCCATTCCAATAAAGAAAGGACAAGTTTTCATCGGCTAGAAAATCGACACTTGCAATTTGAATTTGATTTGATTAACAAATTTTCCCAATAAAGAAAGATGTTCATCATAGAAGTGGATATTCCTATTAGTGAAAGCACACGCTCCCTTGCCCCGAGCACCGCCAATGAGCGACTCAGGGGCGACATCGCCGGCGCCCGAGGGTCCCAGTCCCTATCTTCCCTTTGGCCGCCGTCACTGTCATACGGCGTGTGGCAGCGCCTGCCCATGGTGGCCCCGAAAAAAGGGTGTGGCCGCAGCCTCCCTCCCTCCCCCTTATTCCTTCACCCCCTTCAACTCCGGCCCCCAAGTTCACCTCTGGCGAGGAAGTGCGACCTGACGGGTGGATCCAGGCACCCTCGGGGCCGGATCTAGCGCTTGCACCTTCCTGCGGCCCTTTTTCATCCCGCGTGGTGATGCAGCTTTGTTCGACCCTTCTTCTAGCGTCCCTAGGGCTTCACGGGGCGGACGACTAGATCCAGACCAGAGCTGGCGGCCTGTGCCCCTTTGGGGTCGCCCGTGGCTGCCTAGGGCCAGGGGCGGTGGCAGCCTGTATAGGCTATATGCTGCCCATACCGACCGGTTTGTCAGCCAGGGCCATCGCCTGCCTAGCCCTGGCGTGGATGGTGCCAGCCCACGGCGCCTAGTGCACCTGGCAGACGGTTGTGCCTGTGGCTGGCTAGCCTCGCTCGTGGGGCTGTGTTGGTGCCAACGACGGCCGGATTTGGTGGCCGAGGTGCCAGCAACGGGCACGGCCAGTGTAGCACCCGATTTTAAGGATAAAATGGGATGCAAAATCTTATGTGCGCCTAGAGGTCAGTCACATATATAAGCCGACAAATTATAGATGATACCACCACTAGTGTTTATTACATCACGAATAATAAGACATAGTCTTCACATAAGTGTAGCGGAAGTATAAAGTAAAATCTCTCGTGGAAACTCCATATCACAGGGACGTCAACTGGTTGACTACAAGTCTAGTAGTCCTCAGGAAAGTCATCATTACCATAGCCATCTGTTACCCATCCGGGATTTTTATCCAAATAATGAAAATAAATAAGCGTAAGTACGTGTCGTACTCAACAAGTGTAACATGGGGTTCATGAGGCTCAAAAAGGCTTGACACAGGTACAATAGCATTCAGCTTTTATTTGTCACAATTTTAGCATAAGAGTAGCAACAAGTTGTTTCAAACCCAAAGTAAAACACATGATCAATGTAAACATGAATAATGAATAGCATAAACGGATAATTCTTAGTGATCATCTATTCCCTAAATGTTCCAAGGCCACTCGTGACCGTGAGCACGGCTGATATACCAGTTTTACACTCTACAGAGGTTGCACACTTTCACTGTGAGTTGTGATACCCATATGCCCGGGTTTATAACTCCCAAAACACTTCCAAGGTGAGCAGGCAAGGTTCACTATGAAGCTTTTCAAAGGTTTGTCTAACAAGTTAGGGCCATTAAATTCACTCGGCAAACAGATGTGGAGCCCCCCCCTTCCCGATGGCACATTGACGTGTAGCCTATACTCATGGGGACAAAGGCCGCACTATACCCGATTCGTCAAGCCATTCTTACGTCAATAAAGGTAACCTCTAACAAGCTAGAAAAGGTCCTCATACTGAGCTAAAGCCAGAGCCTTGTAGCTTTCATAGCTGTACTGTAAGTCCCGAATGATCACTTACAGATAAGTCCTTAGGGAGAGGAATCTGAAGCATTTAGAAAGTAGCTAAACACTCTAGCCCCCTGTTTCTAAGTTGCTAAAAAGTCATATTTTAATGTTTATTGCATATACCATTAATCAAGTTACAAGATTATGGTTGAATTGAGCACTAGCAAAAACCACCCAATGCATATCCCATAGGTGACAAGGTATAAGTTCAATTCTAGGGAATCCCTATCAATGTGACACATACAACATGAATTAAATGTATTAGAGTTGATAGGAAACAATGATGATCCCATGCTATACTTGCCTTGAACAAAGTGCTCCGGCTAAGGAATACTCTTGTTCACCCACGAATTGCTCATCGTCCATACTCGATATTCACAGCAACATACAAGCATCCAGAAGCAATCATACATAGCAAACAAAAGCTATAGATTAGAATAGTACACCAACTAGCATAATATCAAGATGAAAAGTTTGTAAAACGAATCTACTTCTCACTACGAACACACAGACGCGAGGATCACAAAAATCGGAGCTAAAACAAAGAAGTTATGATTTAAACAAGATTTCCTTTAGTAAAACAATGGATTAAATCTAACCTCGAATTTAAAAGTTGAAAACATACTTAACAGTAGTATGAACGTGTAGATTATGGAATTACGAACCAAACGTAAGTTGAACGGATCAAATCGGAGTTAAAACGAAAATTTTATGGCCTATAGAAGGTAGTGGCAGTTTTGTAAATAGATGAAACTCGATTTTTGAATTTGAAATAATTAAAATATGATTTTAAACTAAACCAGGGACTGCGGCCACAATTTGAAGAAAAGGCAGGGGCTCTTTAACAAAAGTTTAGGGACGGCGGGTTAAGATCCAAATAGTTGTAAGGGCTTTTTTGGAAAATGACAGGCGAAGGTGTACGGGTGAATCTGGACCGTTGGATTTAAAATCAATGACGCAGATAAGATGGGAGCGGGGGAGAGGCTACCGGCGTGGTCGGCGATGAGCCTGGCGGTGGCGGCGCCATGGCCGGCACGGCGGCGCAATCGGATCTAAGCCTACGGTCCATGAACTCACGAACCGAAGACACCAAATGATAGAGGAAAGCAAGTTGAACTCACCAAGGTAGCTAGCATCGGCGGTGGAGGCACGGAGAAGGCGCGACACTCGGCTCGGGGGATGGTGATGGTGGCAGCGCTAGGGCTTGGCGTGACGTGGCGTGATGCGAGGGTAGCTGCGGCTTCGAAGCACGAGATAGGCGCGGCACGATGCGGGCACCCGATTTTTATAGCCGGAAGCGGCTTGGAGCGCAAGGCAAAGAGAGCGGCGTGGGCGGCGCAGACTCCATTGTCGGCGGTGTCTGGCTCGGGCACGCTCGCGAGGTAGGCGATGCCAAGTGGGGCTAGGTTGTCAGCGAGAGGGGAAAGGGCGCGGGCTCGGCTGGACTGGGCCGGCCTGCTGCGGAGGAGCGGAGACGGCGTTTCGGCCCAAGCGGGGAGAAGGTGGTGCGCCGCGAAAATAGCTGGGCCGCAGCGGGGAACTGGAATGGGCCGCGGGTGCGGGAGTGAGGCAGGAGAAAGAACAGGCTGCGCGGGAGCAGGCCGAGCTGGGCTGCGGCGGGCCGAAATCAAAGAAGGGAGAAAAAAATCATTTTCTATTTTCTAAACTAATTTCCAAACAAATTTTGAATGCAATTTCCAATCAATTTGAAATCTGATTTCAAACCACACAATACAAAAATAATATGCAGCAGCATGAATGCATAAACATGTAGGTACACCTTATATTTGATTTTAATTTTAACAAAGTTTTTATTTTTCTAAATTTTAATGCTCACAAAATATATAATTAAATCATTTTCTCCTCATTTAAAACCATGCAAGTTTTAGGGTCTTACAGCCAGGGTGTCCACGGCGGCCATGTCTGGGCGGCCGGTGGCCTGTCCTGGCTGGGGTGGGCCTCATCTGCACCCCAGGGGCAGCCTGGGAGGCGGCGCCTACAGGTGGTTGGCAGCCGGGCCATGGCCAGATCCCAGCCTACCAGCGCTGGCCATAGTTGGCGTGCATGGTGGGCAGGGCCTACGGGCCTTGGAGGATCTGCCCCTGCCTCCGCAGTGCGGGACACCCCAGCAGCTATACTCGGACAGATTTTGGGTGAAAACTCTGCCCGAATTCTTGCTTCGGGCCGCTGGTGGTGGTACAACATATGCCATTTACCTTCTTGAAGGCGTCATCGAATTTCTGTTCATCGCGTGAGTCGTTGGGGGCGTTTCTAGGACGAAAGTCCTCGTGCTCTTCGCTCAACGTTGTTGGTGTCTGTGGATGTCATACCCTTCTTATAGACTTCGTTGGAGCACTTCTGCCGCCGTCTCGCTCCTCTAGCCGAAGTTGCTCCTAATCGAGTTGTGCCTGGGTGTGCTTCAACTTTATCTTCGCTTTGGTTTGTCCAGGTCGTATGTTTGGTGTTGGCTCAGTCGTCTGGTTCTTCGTAGCAGATACTTGGCCGCTTGCGCTCTCTTTGGCGGATGCTTTGCCGCCATTGGCCAGGGCCGATACTTTGTCGCTGAAGTCGCTCCCCTCTTGTGGATACTTTGTCGCGTGGTCTCTGGCGGATGCTTTGCCGTTGTGCAGCAGGTTGATCTTGTTCGGGCGAATACTTCGCCGCCGTAGTCGTCTCTTCTCGGTGGGATGCTTTGCCACCGTGGCTTCATCTCCCCTGCTGGCAATCTTTTGCGTTGTTGTTTCCTTGCAGGTCCAATCGGTTAGGTTGTGGTGGAGGGTCCTCTCGCTACCGCATTTCTTTCTTTTGTGTACTTTGTTCTTAACCACTGTCTCTGTGTGGTTCATGTGCTGTGCTATGGGTTCTCACATAGTGTGTCATGTAAGTCATTCTTTCGGCACTCTCACTTCTTAATCATGTGAAGTCGTGTTCTTGGAACAAAAATTGATTTGATTGAACTCGACGTGTAATAATAATTTGTACCATGATGATTTCATGGCTTTCCTAGCACTTGCGGCCATCTCCTCTGCCCCGCGCGGCGCTTGCCGAGGTCGGTGGTACAGCTACCATATCCATCTACGCTCACCGAATGTATGTGAGTGAGCCAGACGCCGTCGTGCGGTGCAGGCTCCTGAATCCGATGCCGTGCGCTTCTGTGCCCTTCATCTTGGGTTCAGTCCTCGATATTTAGGGCTACAGGAGCAGGCCTCGATGCCATCGCTTGTCAAAGCAACAAGCCTCGATGCCATCGCTGCCAGCCTTGTCCCCTTCCGCGGGCGGCACCAGATCTCCGAGTACAGCTCCTCAGTCCTGACACGGCTCTTTGGAAACACCCCTCTCCGCGATGGAGAGTGAAGAAGACTCGCAGATGACGCCGCGTCAAACACGCGTTTGCCTTTCCCCTCCCTCAGACGCACATCCAGCTCGCACAGTAGCACTTGCTTGCCCATCTCCCCTCCTCCGCGCGGCGGTTGCCGAGGTCGCCGGTGCTCATCCGTGCCACAGCCATCCATCCGCCCGCACCGACTGCGGGAGGCCATCGTGCGCGCTCGTGAACGCCTTCGGTGTCGGAGGTCTCAGCATCCTACGAAACCGCGATCCAGGTGCGAGTACGAGTGCGACTTTGACCATGCTAGCTAGGATCTGTTCCGTGTGCGATTCTACCAAAACCCGACGAGAGCTGCGATTCTGTGTCGTTGGGCTTCGGTTCGATCCTGTAGTATCGTGCGATTTTAACAACCTTGTTGTTCAAAACACCAGGGCGGAGGCTGTGAGGGAGAGTGCAATAAAGGAATGGAAGGGATTTTGGTGAGCGCAGCAACAGGTGCACTGTGTTGCATAATCTAGACTCGGTTAGTCTCCTTAGTTATCTGGTGTTTTGTTAGTTAGAATAAGTGGGCCTGATCACAATCGGTCATGGCGCGTTTGTAGCCGCCAGACGCATGCAAAGTTCATGCGGTGGTGCTCCGTTTCTTTCGTTTCGTAGTGGCGGCCTGCATACTCCAGTCGTGGGATGGCGCGGCAATGGCGGAGCGTGGAGGTCGCAGCGTCGTGGCCGTTCATGGCTACTTTGTAGCATTGTAATTTGTCTACTTAAGTTGCAATACAGAGTCAGAAAAGCTGCAGTTCAAGGTGGCACCAAAAAAAACACCGTGTTCCTCTGTTCGCGTTGTGTGCGTGTGTGCGTTTGATTTCTGCGCAGGGCGTTGTTCTCGGCTCCGGCGAAGGACGCCGGCGAGACAACGACAACAACTGGTACTAGAGCCGGTTAGAGGAGGGACCGGGTTCGTCTCGATGGCGTCACGAAGCCACACGCCGCAGCGATCGCCGTCTCGGAGCCGTTCACCAAGGCGCCGTTCACGAACCCGTGGTGGACGCCGATCACGCCCAGTGCATCCACGGGAAGCCGTCGTCGAGCGCGTCGTGCGGGAGACGTCGGGCTCCGGCAACTGGCCGCAGCTCACAAAAACCAACTACGACTCGTGGTCATTGCTCATGAAGCTGAAGCTGCAGTCCCGGTATCTCTAGGATGCGATCGAGGACGAGGACGTCGACTTCCACGACGACCGTTCCACGCTGGAGGCCATCTGCTCCGGCGTGCCCCAGGAGATGGTGCCGACACTGGCGACCAAGCCATCGGCAAAGGAGGCGTGGGAAGCGATCCGGACGATGCGCATCGGCGACGATCGGGTGCGGAAGTTGACGGCGCAAAGTCTTCGGGCGGAGTACGAGCATATTGGTTTCCGTGATGGTGAGTCCGTCGAGGATTTTGCCCTACGCCTGTCTAATCTCGTGCAGCGCCTGGCGATCCTTGGGGATCCCGAACCGGAGCCGAAGGTGGTGGCCAAATACCTCCGCGTCGCACGACCGAGGTACAGGCAACTCGTGATATCGATCGAGACGCTCCTCGACATCAACGAGCTCTCGATCGAGGAGGTCACGGGCAGACTCAAGGCGGCGGACGATGGGCACGATCTCGGGGGAGGTTCAGGCTCGTCCACTGCGCGCCTCAACCACACGGAGGAGGAGCTTGTGGCGCGGGTTGTGTCCCGGCTGCAACTCTCGGGCGCAGGCGCTTCTGGAGGTGGACGGCCTCCGTCGTCTAACCAGAGGCGTGGGCGCGGCCACAGAGCGCCGAAGGGCCAAGAAGGCGGTGGCAGTTCCAAGTCTTCCTCCGGCGGCGACGGGAAGAAGAAGAAGCTCGCCAGCGATGAGTGCGCCTACTGTGGCAAGACCGGGCACTGGGCCTGCGAGTGCCGCAAGAAGAAGCGCGACGAAGCAGCCCATGTGGCCCAAGCCCAGGAAGAGCCCGTGGAGGGAGCACTGATGCTGGGTGTGGCCTCCCACGACTGTACTCCTTCCCCAACAATGCCGCCGCCGGCGAGTTCGACTCCCCCAGCTGCAGATGGCGATTTGTCAGTTCAGATCGACGGAGGAGGCAGTGTGCGGTGGACCTTCGCAGACGAGGAGCCGACTCCCGTTGCGCTGGTGGCTCTGGCTACACCGAGCACCGCAGCGCCTCAACCCTCATGCGTTGCGCAGGAGATCCACCTCCATGAGAACAAGCTGTTTGTTCAGCTCGGCGAGAAGGGCGACGGTGGGTGCACGCGCTGGATCCTCGACACCGGCGCGACGAACCATATGATGGGCTAGCGCGCGTTCTTCTCTAAGCTCGACACTGGCGTCCGTGGCACCGTGTGGTTCGGCGATGGCTCCGTGGTCGCCATCGAGGGCCGTGGCACGGTCCTCTTCAAGTGCAAGAACGGGGAACACCGTCTGCTGTTCGGCGTCTACCACATTCCCAAGTTGACGGCAAACATCGTCAGCCTGGGGCAGCTCGACGAGGATGATCACGATGTATGGATCAAGAAGGGGATCCTGCAGATTTGGGATCAGAGGAGCCGATTGCTGGTGATGGTGAAGCGTTCGGCAAGCCGGCTGTACTTCCTCGATATCGACATCGCGCAGCCAGTGTGCCTTGCCGCGCGGAGCACTGAGGTGGCCTGGCAATGGCATGCCAAGTTCGGACATCTCGGGTTCTAGGGGCTTCGCGCACTGTCCAAGGACGGCATGGTACGTGGTCTGCCGCCAATCGACCATGTCGACCAAATCTACGACAGCTGCTTAGCGGGCAAGCAACGACGGTGTCCGTTCCCGGCGGCCAGCAGGTACCGCGCGTCGCGTCCATTGGAGCTCGTGCACGCAGACCTGTGCGGGCCGATCACGCCGGAGACACTAGGAGGGAAGCGGAGTTTTCTCCTCGTGGTCGACGACAAGAGCAGGTACATGTGGCTTGTGCTGCTGGCGTCAAAGGATCAAGCGGCGTCGGCCATCATCCAAGGCCAGGCGCGCACCGAAGCCGAAGCGGGGAGGAGGATGGGCACGCTCCGCACAGATCGTGGGGGCGAGTTCACGGCACGCGTGTTCGTCGACTACTGCACCGAGCAGGGCATCGACCGTCATCTCACCGCGTCGTACACTCCTCAACAGAACGGCGTGGTGGAGAGGCGGAACCAGACGGTGCTTGGGATGGCCAGGAGCATGCTCAAGGCGAAAGGCATGCCAGGCTGGTTGTGGGGGGAGGCGGTTGCCATGGTTGTCTTCATCCTCAATCGATCGCCGACGAGGAGCGTCGAAGGGAAAACTCCGTACGAGGTCTGGTATGGTGCAAAGCCTTCAGTTCACTTCTTCCGTGTGTTCGGATGTGTGGCACATGTGAAGGTGGCCGTCAGGCATCAGCTGAAGCTGGATGACCGGAGTATGCCGATGGTGTTCATCGGGTACGAGCCGGGGTCCAAGGCGTACCGCTTCTTCAACCCGGACACCAGGCGTGTGATCATCTCGCGCGATGCGGTGTTCGATGAAGGCAGAGCATGGGATTGGAGTAGCGTCGGTGAGTCCAGCGGGCAGGACACTGAGCCGTTCCACGTCGAGTACACGACTGTCACACTTCGCCACGACGTTGCCGCTGGTCCATAGCAAGGGAGCACGGCGGACACACAGTCTGCGGTGGGCATCGACGATGCGGCGCCTGCACCAGGGTCGCCATCGACATCGATGCGCACGCCTAGCGGGGTTGGAGCCCCTGCTGTGGCTGGTGCGCCAAAGGAATTCGTCTCGCCGCCGACTGCTCCGGACATCGACGCAGATCACGATGACAACGCTCCTCTGCGGTTTAGAGCACTGGACAACGTGCTCGGGCCAGCGGATATTCCTGGCTTGGTGGAGCAGGAGTTCGTGGTCGACAAGGAACTGCAGCTCGCCACTGGTGACGACGAGCCAGCAACGTTTGAGGAAGCACGCGGGGGCGAGCGTTGGCGAAAGGCTATGGTGGAGGAGATGACGTCCATTGAAGAGAACAAGACATGGGCGCTGGTCGATCTCCCGCCTGGGCACCGCCCAATTGGCCTCAAATGGGTGTTCAAGCTGAAGCGTGATGAGCAGGGCGTCGTCATCAAGCACAAGGCACGGATTGTCGCCAAGGGATACATTCAGCAGCTGGGGATCGACTACGACGAGGTGTTCGCTCCTGTTGCACGGATGGAGTCCGTGTGGATGCTGCTTGTAGTTGCTGCTCAGCGGCGCTGGCTTGTCCATCACATGGACGTGAAGTCGACGTTCTTGAACGGTGAGCTGAAGGAAGAGGTATACGTCCGGCAGCCGCCGGGGTTTGTTGCAACAGGACATGAAGGCAAGGTCTTGAGGTTGAAGAAGGCTATGTACGGGCTTTGCCAAGTGCCGAGGGCGTGGAACGCGAAGCTGGACTGCAGCCTGCGTGAGCTGGGGTTCACCAGATGCACCAGCGAGCATGGCATGTACACCAAAGGCACGTCGACTTCGCGAGTGGTGGTGGGCGTCTATGTTGATGACCTGATCATCACTGGAGCAAGGCCAGCGGATGTGGATGCATTCAAGGAGCAGATGTCGCGTCTGTTCCGGATGAGCGACCTCGAGCTTCTGTCGTTCTACCTCGGGCTAGAGGTCAAGCAAGGCGAGGACGCCATCAAGCTTGGGCAAGTTGCATATGCTCGGAAGCTGCTGGACAAGGCAGGGATGGGGGCGTGCAACCCCTGTCACACACTGATGGAGGTTCGGTTGAAGCTCTCGGCAAAGAGCTCAATGCCGGAGGTCGATGCGACGATGTACAGGAGCCTGGTGGGGAGTCTGCGCTATCTGGTACATACAAGGCCCGACATCACATACGCGGTTGGCTACGTGAGCCGCTTCATGGAGAAGCCGCGTCAGGAGCATTTGGTCGCCGTTAAGCACATTCTGCGCTACATCGCCGGCACCATCGACTACGACATCATCTACTCCAAGCGCTGCGACATCGATAACAAGGTGATGGGATACTCGCTGATAGGGTACAGCGACAGTGACTTGGGGGGGACATCGATGAGAGGAGAAGCACGGGCGGCGTCATCTTCTTCCTTGGAGACATGCCTGTGTCTTGGCAGTCCCAGAAGCAGAAGGCGGTGGCCTTGTCGACGTGCGAAGCTGAGTACATGGCGGGCGCTGCAGGAGCGTGTTAGGCCGTGTGGCTCGTGCGGTTGCTGAGAGACATCACCGGCGTCAAATCCCAACTGCCGCTACTAAAGATGGACAATCTGTCCGCTATTGCGCTGAGCAGAAATCCTGTTCTACACGACAGAAGTAAGCACATTGACACCAAATATCATTTCATTCGTGAATGTGTGGAGAATGGGAAGATCTGCGTCGATCACGTGAGCACCGAGGAGCAGCTCGCGGATGTTCTGACGAAGTCACTTGGGCGCGCGCGATTCAGTGAACTTCGGTCCAAGATTGGTGTCGTCAGTTTGAGGTAAAACGAGTCAGTCTTAGGGGGAGATTGTTGCATAATCCAGACTCGGTTAGTCTCCTTAGTTATCTGGTGTTTTGTTAGTTAGAATAAGTGGGCCTGATCACAATCGGTCATGGCGCGTTTGTAGCCGCCAGACGCATGCAAAGTTCATGCGGTGGTGCTCCGTTTCTTTCGTTTCGTAGTGGCGACCTGCATACTCCAGTCGTGGGATGGCGCGGCAATGGCGGAGCGTGGAGGTCGCAGCGTCGTGGCCGTTCGTGGCTACTTTGTAGCATTATAATTTGTCTACTTAAGTTGCAATACAGAGTCAGAAAAGCTGCAGTTCAAGGCGGCACCAAAAAAAAACACCGTGTTCCTCTGTTCGCGTTGTGTGCGTGTGTGCGTTTGATTTCTGCGCAGGGCGTCGTTCTCGGCTCCGGCGAAGGACGCCGGCGAGACGACGACAACACACTGAAGGCTGTCACTGTAAAGTTCGCAACGTTACTTGGTGACGAGTTCAAGAACATGAAAGACGCGCGCAAGGAGATCAAGTCCCTCGCTGATGAGCTTAATTACATGCATGCCTTCCTCGAGAAGACATAAGAGGAAGAGAATCCTAACAACCAAGACAAGATTTGGATGACAGATGTACGCGAGATGTACATCATTGAAGACAGCCTCGATGAATTTATGATTTGTATTGTTGATAATAAATCTGCTAAGAAGAAGAGTCTAATAAAGAAGTGCAAGGAGCTACTAGACAAGATGAAGGCACACCGATGGATCTCCAAGGCGATACAGGAATTCAAAACACAGATCAAGGAGGTGGGGGACAGGAACCACAGATACAGGATTGGTGTGATGAGCACCAAGGATTCACATGAGATAGTTGATATTTGGGCTCTGGCTTTCTTTAAGGATGCGTCGGAGCTTGTGGGCATTGATGAACAAAAGAATGAGTTAATCGACTTGTTGACAGAAGATGGATCTTCATCTCAACATCAGGCGAAGGTGGTCTCCATTGTTGACTGTTATGCTTTTTGTAACAGTGTCATGAACTCCTCACATAGTGGAAGTGTTGAGAACTATTCTTCGTGACATTAGCGGGCAGGAATACTCCGGAGATATGCAACATCTTATCAAAAAGATATCTGATTTCCTTCAAAATAAAAGGTACGCTAGAAAACAGCTCATCTGATAGACCCAATGTTTACTATGTGATTAAGCATGTTTTTAATTTGTTTTAATTTTTGAGAGCTCGAGAACTACTAATTTTCAGACTTAGGAGTAAGTATTAGCATGTCATCTATCCTATCCTGCAAGTTTTACATATACAATGTTTTGACCTCCCCTATTGATCATAGAAGTTATTCCTCCCCTGTCCCAGTTTATAAGGCATGGTTTGACTTACATGGTCTCATAAGTTATACGTACCATTCGTTTATCTTATCTTATATTATGTTGTTTTTCTAATATAAACTCTAATGATAGTAAATATGTTTGATAAAGCTAATAATGTTATCAATTTTGTATTATTAAAGTTACAGATGGTTAACAGAATCATTGGTCAAAGATTACAAACTTTGAATATTGATATATGGAACATATCCCCTAGGGATAACTAGCTCGTTACCCTGAAGTGTGCCTGCACGCATAGGATTGCAATTTTAGAAAGTACATAAAAAGTATAACTTTATAAGTGATGATTGTTCTAATTTAAGATTTATAGTTGCCTGAAATGATATGCATGTGTGCACCATGCTTCCTTAATATAGTTCACTATGGAATCAAATTCTTAAGCAAAGTTAATTTTGTTAGTTTTCCTTATGCTTATGATAGCACAGCGTTTCTTTCTTTTGAATCTTTGTTTGAACTTTATTATTTAGAGAGCTCTGAATATAAAACTGATGTTTTGCTGAAAACTTATAGAACAGTACTACAATTCAGAACCAAACACTGATTAAGCATGTTTTTTAGTTTTAAATTTCAGAGCTCCTGCATTACTAATTTTCAGACTTAGGAGTAAGTATTGGCATGTCATCTATTTCTATCATGTGGCATGGCACCAGCCTATGGTGCATCTAGTTTTGGCCCTTCTGCTAGGTGATAGTTGCAGTGGTCACTAACCATGAGGTCATGGTCGGTCCAAGTTAGGTTAGTGTGGAACCTGGAGTTTGGAGGTTTTCTCGGCCATGTAGTAGTTGAAACTTCTTCATTATAATACTTTATTGAGGTTGTTCCCTACGGTCAAGTTTTTTTCTAGCACGCTTTGTGAGAAGTAACATGATGACCTTAAAAGAAACCTAAGTTAGCATTACCAGTAGTAAGATAAGATACGTTACCTATTCAATTAGGGTGTCCTATACAACATAAAAAATTATGCAAAATAAATTTATTATTTATTTGTCCCTGAATAAAAGAAAACATAGGTTTTAACTAAACATTCACGAATTAAATATTAGGTCTTACAAAAATCACATTTTTAATTATTTGATTTATATTAATTGTTTTTAGTTTAGTCCTTACTAAAAGACATCACTAACTAATTTGGCAGGTATCTAGTTGTTGTGGATGATTTATGGGATTCAGAATCATGGGAAACAATTCAGAATGCTCTTATATAAAATAGTTGTGCCAGTAATCATCGCAACCACACGAAAAATTGAAGTAGCTCAATCTTGTTGTTGTTTACGTTGGGGTCACGTCTATAAATTACGTCCTCCTAATCCCAAGAGCTCAAGAAAGCTATTCCTGAAGAGAATATTTGGTTCGGAAGAGAGATGCCCATCAGACCTCTTTGAAGTTTGTTATGACATCTTGAAAAAATGTGATGGTTTGCCTTTGGCAATTAGAGCAATAGCTGGTTTGTTGGCGGGGAAAGCACCAACTATAGATGAATGGAACAAAGTTAGACGCTCGTTTGGTCATGCACTTGAAAAGGCACTCGGATGTCAACAGAATGATACAAATATTGTCACTGAGTTATTTTGACCTTCCTCTTCACCTAAGAAGTTGTCTTCTGTATTTAAGTATATTGCCAGAAGATTACAAAATTGAAAAGGATTGATTCATACTAAGATGGATTACTGAGGGATTTATTCATGAAGAGCATGGGTTCACCCAATATGAGTTAGGGGAGAGGTGTTTCAACGAGCTCGTAAACAGAAGCTTCAACCATCAAATTCAATTTTTTTTAGTGTGGCCATGTCCTGTCGAGCCCATGACACAATTCTCAGTTCATTCTGTCCAAGGCCGTGGAAGAGAATTTCGTAACTTTGTTTGGTGTTCCTAACATAACAGTTGATCCACATAGGAAGATTCGGCGGCTCTCTCTACTGGGCAGGGAGAAAATAAAATATTATTATGCGCGTGCAGTTTCGGTGCTCCCTGGTTGTCTTGATATCCTCCCTTCTCTGCTAAAGCTCAGACATGTACGTGTTTTGGACTTACAAGACTGTGATGGACTACAAGCTCACCGTCTGGTACATTTGGGTGGGTTATTTTCTCTGAGGTACTTGAGCCTACATGACACAAGGATAGGCGAGCTTCCTGTAGAAATTGGAGAGCTGCAGTATTTGCATACACTAGATGTACACTACTACAGAAAAAGTTGGTAACAACGGCATTTTTTTTTAGGAGCGACTAGGAATGGAGGCGCCCCCTACAGTGGCGCATGCTCGAGACCTACGAGACCAGTCGCCTCTACAAATAGCACAGTAGGGGCGGCTGGTGATACGAGCCGTCCCTATAAATGGGTCGATTTGTAGGGGCGGCTTATTCACCAGCCGTCCCCGGTGTTGCGATTTATAGGATGGCTCACCAGCCGTTCCTACAAATGCTGCACGTACAAAAGGCTATAGCTCCCTTCTTTCTCCTCGGGCCACTCACTCTTACTCGAGAAAAAATGCTTGGGAGGCCTTGGGCACCTCACAAAAATTGTTCTACTAAGGGAGGAAGGTTTTGGTCTCAAATCCTTTGGTGGAGAGGTTGTAGAAGGTAAGAAAATGCTATTCCACATTTTTTTAAGTTTTAATGGTTGGTTACTGAGTAATTAGAGTTTTGCTTTTCTCTCTCTTCTATGGTGCTTGAGCTACTTATGAAGCAAATTAGATCCAAGTTTTGAATCTAATAGGGTAAATTAGGTAGGGGAACAAGATCATACCCTTATTTGGTCCATGTTTCTTGATTTTAGTGAACAATTAGTTAGTTTTATGGATGTTTCATGTGCATGTAGATCTAGATTTAGATCTAGGGTTTGGTTTTTTTATCAATTTCATTTTTGTAAATTTATGTTTGATGAAATTGGACTAGGGTTTGCATGAAAGATATTGGGTAAAATATTAATTGTTGCTAGTTGTTGTCTTTGAAATTGTTTATTGTAATCAATAAATATGTATTTTAATTATTTATGGATAAATAGGCCATTAATTAATTTTCCTCTACTATGGTATGTTTGTATGCTTCATGTAATTATATTTGATTTATATTCATATATATCTGAAGTATATACAATTATTCTCAAGTAATTATTAATTTGATTCATTTTTATATATATCTGAATAAGTAGTCCTTTAATGTTTTTTTTGTTGTTGTTGTAAAAGATGGAGTACATGAACTCTTGGATGTATGGTTCGTTAAGGTTCAAAGTAGGTTTCTGTGAAGAGGTGGATAAATTTATTGACGCCGCAGAGAAGCATGCAACGACGTTGACAGAGAATAAGGATACAATTGTTTATCCCTATAAAGATTGCAAGAACCGTATGGTATGAACAGATGTGACTATCATCAGATCAAATTTAATTATATGAGGATTTGTTGAGGACTACACAGTGTGGATTCATCATGGTGAAATGGTTATTGTTAACGATGAGGATGAGGAGGAATACGACAATGAAACCCTAGAATCCCTGTCCCAATATTCAGCAAAGCTTGATGCACGAATGGATCCCGAGTTTGACAATGAACAATGTGGTGATGCTAGTGGTTGGGATGGTAACGACGAAGGTGGTGCCAATAATGATGGTGGAGAACGTGTCGGGGATGAAGATGATTTGGAGGACATGATTCGAGCCCTTGAACCGTAGATTTTACTAAAGAGCCCGAAAGGTCTAGAAAATTTAGAATGGGTGACAAAAGCATCGAATGAGACCGTGTATGGTGTTGAAAAGGGTTGCCCGACACATTGGACATTGCTACGCTTTTGTGCTTGAGCTACTCATCCTGAAGGCTAAGTACTTTGAATCGAATCGTAGTTTCAATGATATATTGCGTCTCCTGTCATAGGTGCCGCCACAACCAAACTCAGTTCCCGCCAATACATACCAAGCGAACAAGGTCACAAGTCCATTGATAATGGGGGTTGAAAAAAATCCATGCATGCCCCAACCACTGTATCCTTTTTCGTGCCGAAACGTTCAAGTCACTAGATAAATATCCCTAGTGTGGGGCCAGCTGGTACAAGAACGATGGCCTTTACGGTGGGGACGAAGCCTCCAGGAGGAAAAAGAGGAATAAGAAGGGTACGAAAAAGGTGGTACAAGAATCTCAAATTTCTAGAAGACACTCCATTAGGCAACGATGCAAAGCGAGAGAAGAATTCTGCCTTGGTAATGTGGTACCGCCAAAGGATCGAACCGCTTGAGACGTATCTTGCTAAGCCCTAAAGAAGCCGCACTCATGACATGGTGGGATGATGAGCGCAAGGTGGATGATGATAAGATTGCACACCCGGTTGATTGTGGTCAATGGCAAAGGATCGATAAGAAGCACAAAGAATTCAGCGATGACCCAAGGAATGTACGGTTTGGCTTGAGCACCGATGGAATGAATCCTTTCGATGAGAGGATGAGTGACCACAAAGACTTGGCTGCTGATCTTGACCATGTACAACATCCCAACATGGTTGTGTGAGAAGAGAAAGTACCTTCTCCTCACTATTCTTATTTCTGGCCCTAAACAAATAGGCATTGATATAGACATGTTCCTCGAGCCTTTGATGCAAGAAATGGAGAGGCTATGGAGGCACGAGGAGCCGATGTAATGATGCGTTCGAAAGGAGGACTTCATATGTAGAGCAATAATATTTGTTACTACCAATGATTACCCCACACTGTTTGCTTTGTCTGGATAGATTAAAGGGAAGACAGGATGCTTAATTTGCTTGGATGATACTACATGGGTGTTCCTAGATGCATCCAAGAAGATAGTTTACCTAAGAAACTAGCGTTTCTTAAAGATAAGTTACAAGTACCGCAGCAAATTGTTCTTTAGATTTTATGACAACACCCTAGAGATTGAACCCCCTCTAGAGAGACGCTATAACGGAGAACACGTATGTAAATGGTGAAAAACATATGTGTCGCGTCTATGGAAAGAAGAATCCGGATGGGACGAATGAGATAGAAGCACACCTCATGTCGGCGGCGTACCTTTCAAGAAATAATCGATCTTCTTTCAAGATTCCGCCTTATTGGCCGGACTTGGAGGTCCCGCATGCCATTGATGCTATGCACGTGCGGAAAGAATGTCTTTGAGAGTCTTATTGCTACTTTGATGGACACAGCAAGTCAAAGGATGGTCTCAAAAATCATGGAAAGACATGGTTCCGCTAAACGTGATGCATAGCTTCACCTAGTACCTAAGGCTAATGAAAAATACACTCGCCTACGGCTTGCTTCAACCTAACACCGAGAGAGAAGAGAGTTATATGCACTTTCCTAAGAGGGGTCAAAGTCCCGACTAGGTTTTCAAATAATGTGAAGAAGCTAATGTCGATGAAGGACTTGTCAATAACACAATCGCAAGGCTCACGATTGTCATGTGATGCCGATGTTGTTTCTACCTATTGCAATCGTGGCTATAAAGCCGTAGTTCTTGAAAATGGCCATCACCCGATGTGCTACTTCTTTTCAAGATCTCACAGAAGACGATTGGCAAGAAAGAGACGAGTGACCTACATGAATTTGTGGTGGAGACACAAAACCAGCTAGAGATGTGTTTACCTCCTGCTTTTTTTGATATAATGCCACATCCCATGATTCACATGGTTCATCAGATACAGGCGCTGGGCCCTTGCTACTTGCATGAAATGTGGTCCTACGAGCGGTTCATGTCGGTTCTAAGCCAATACATGCATAATCGAGCATACCCAAAGGGCTCCATGGTAGAGGGTTACAGGATTGAAGAAGTCGTCGAGTGCTGTCAAGAGTACCTAAAAGTACAGAAAGGGATTGGTAAACCTGATTCTCGTCATAAGGGTAGGCTGGCTTGGAAGGGCACCAGTGGTAGAAAAGTGTTCATCGACCATGATTACAAAGAAGTGAGTCAGGCGCATTACGATGTCTTGCAAAGTACACAACCGATGCAACCGCACATTGATGAACACTTGGCTATCATTATGGCGTAGAGAAAATGGTCGTTCAAATGATTGGGTCATGAAACAAAGACAAGCAACGACTAACTACATGGTTGAAGGACCAAAACATACCGCCTAGAGAAACCATAGACTCTATTACCATCAGTAGGTTGGCGGAGGGGTCATCGAGACAAGTGACATCTTGGAAAGCTTATTACATCAATGGGTACATGTACTATACCCACGCAAAGGATAGTAAATATGTGAACCAAAATAACGACGTTCGAATAGAAGCTCTCGATGGAGTGGGGCAAAAGATCCAATAATTTGGCATCATTGAAGAGATATGGGAACTTGACTATGGAAGAGATATAACGGTGGCCCTGTTTTGATGTCGCTGGATCAAACAACACCAACTAAACGAGACCAGATTGAGAGTCCTGGACCTTGAGAATCTAGGCTACCAAGATAACCCTTGGGTGCTTGCTTCACGTGTCGCACAAGTTTTCTATATGGCTGACCCACAAAGTAACCTCCCCCGAAGAAGAAGACAAAACACGTGGTTGCCTCCGAGAAACAGCATATTATCGGAGTTGATGGCGTGGACGATATTGAAGCTTACAATAACTACGATGAGATGCCGCTATTCATAGACTTTCCTAAGAAGAACAGTGTTGTGGAAAAGAAGCTGCCCAAAGACATATTGCCATGGGAACGAAAAGGTGTCAAGGGAAAAGTCGTTACGGCGGGCTAGCTAGTTGTTGAACGTGGTGTGTTTGTGTAAGTGTGTGTGTTTGTAAGACTTTATTTATGCATGTGTGTGAGACTATATATTTATGTATGTGTGTGAGACTATATATTTATGTATGTGTGTGAGACTACCCTTTGCAACATCCAGATGAACCTATTGTAACATCCACTCTATTACTACTAAAACAGCCGTAACACGCAAACACTTGAAACAGACACTTATTACTACTGCAACATATTCGGACTACTATTGAAACACTTAAAACAAGCACTTAACACTTTATCAAATGAAGAAATGACCAAAATAAAAGTTGGAGACCTTGATGAGTTATACAACTTTTATATTCATCACCTTTATAGCTGAAATTATTTAGTGGTTGAAAATTAGGTTTGAGGTTATCATTTTCTGAAATTCAAAATTTGAATTGTCCAAAATTAGTGACAAAGATAGATGAATAGACTAAAATGATAGAGCATGATTTTAGAAAATTTTAGGAAAAAAAACCATCACATTTGGAGTTAGTATGAGGGAGAAAAACAGTTACAAGTTTCACCATAGATTAAAAGAGAAATCGCACTTGTTCATCATTGATCATCATGAACAGTTGTGATTTTTCTTTTAATCTCGGGTAAAATTTGTAACTAGTCTTTCTCCTCATTCTAACTCCAAATGTGATGATTTTTTCTAAAATTTTCTAAAATCATGCCCTATCAAGTTACTATATTGATTTGGTCATTCTTTTCATTTGATAAAGTTTGAGCAATTTAAATTTTCAAATTTAAAAAAAAATGACAAATTCTAACAAGATTTTGAAACACCAAATGATTTCAGCTAAAAAAGTGATGAATACCAAAGATGTATAACTCATCAAGATTTACAACTTTTATTTTGGTTATTTCTTCATCTGACAAAGTGATAGTAAACATTGTTCACAAATCAACATGTCTCTCATATAGTTCATGAAACTATGAGTGATATGTGAATTTGTGAACAATGTTTACTAATACTTTATCAATGAAGAAATGACAAAAATAAAAGTTGTAGATAGTGATGAGTTCAACAACTTTTATGTTCACGACTTTTGTAGTTGAAATCATTTAAGGTTTCAAAATCTTGTTTGAAGTTGCTATTTATTGAAATTCAAAATTTGAACTGTTCAAATTTTATCAAATGAAAAGATGACCAAAATAAAAGTTATAGATAGTGATGTGTTCAACAACTTTTATTTTAGTTATTTCTTCATTTGCCAAAGTATTAGTAAATATTGGTCACAAATTCATGAATCTCATACATAGTTTATGAAACTAGATGAGAGATGTGTCAATTTATGAACAATGTTTGCTATCACTTTCTCAAATGAAGAAATGACCAAAACAAAAGTTATAGAACTTGATGAGTTCAACATATTTTATATTCATGGCCAAAACAAAAGATGCAGTGGAGGATAGACTACGCAACTCCCGAGGGGCTGGTGTTACTCGGAGACGTAATGGGGCAGTTCATCCTCTAGCACAAACGGGACATTATATTGACTACTTCTTCGCCGCCTCTCCCTCTCTAAAATTTGGAGCGAGTTGTTGAGGACGGGGAGATATTTTCTCCATCTCGTGACCACCATATTCCTGAGATACCACATTCTTCCCTGCCTCCTAGCGAGCATATGCCTGATAAGCCACAACCTTCTCCAGCTCGTACCGAGCAAGTGCATGATGAGATGCCACAGTCTTCTCAACAAGCGCAGCCGATACATGAACAACGAGTGTCTCTTGAAGAAGGTGATGCACAAGAAGATGAGGACGAGCCTGAATGGAAACTTTGAAAGAAGCAGCCAATCACCATAAGGCCAATTTATGTTCCGATGAAAGACGTCTCGTCCGTGCATAAGTGGTATGCCCATGACCAGTTCAAGCTTGAGAACCAAGTTAAAAAAGTCTCAACATGGGCTTTTGAGGAGGCCGTCACAAGCAAAGTCCACCAAACAGCAAAGAAGTATACAAATATTGATGCCATCAAATGATCAAAGGATTGCCCGAAAATATATGAAAGAGACAAGCCCTTCCTACAAAAGCGGGACATCCAGCGCCTACCACTTAGAATGAGAAGGTTCCATGATTGGTACTTGCGTGTTCTTCTAACGAGCATAGACCTCGTACAAGCATACTTCCCCGCCGGTACATTTGGAAGCCCACCCAGGAAAATTATGTTTGACTTCAATGACATACAGACATGCTTTCACCTCGGAGCAATAGAAATAAATCTAATTCGCACGTGGTGCCTGTAAATCCTTGCCCTCCAGATATGATATGAATGTAATCTTTGGATTTTGTTGTAACTAACCCACGCCGTGATTTGTAGAATACAAGTGCACATTGTAAAACAAATGTCAAGTGTGAAAGCCGGGTATATAGACCCTCAAGCTATAGCACAAACAAATTTTAATTACCCTAGACAGTGGAAACTGGATGCCAAAGAGCTAGCTGCTGGAAAGACCCTTCGGGAAAAGAGGACATCCGTGTGAAAAAACTAAGGCAAGAGTCCCTTAAGGTTTCGGCATACATTGCCCAGGCTTTTAAAAATCTCCAACATCACTCTTCTATATGGCTACCATACAACTTCGAGTAAGTTCAACTCTATACTTAAAGCTTTGTTCGATATATTTTATTCGATGCAAAAGAGCTTATCTAGTTCTATGATTAAATTCATACAGCAACTATTGGATTTGTATAGGCGTCGATGTCAGGAGGAGCATGGCATGGGTCTTTGATTCAATAGATAGGGACCCGGTGACATACAAAGACTTCATATCGATTCTCAAGACGTATACATATCGACAATCCTCATTGGCTTATATGTTTGTATACATACTTATAACATTCACTTTTGGATACTGACAAGTTGCATTTACTAAAATAATTCGAACAGGGCATTCAGGTTCTATGTCAATGAACATCACGGAAGGCATAATCCAGTAAGGAAGGAAAGACTGGCTATAAAAATACTATGTGCGGTAAGTGTAACTTACTTTAGTACTTCGTTACATGGCTATCAAAAGCATTACTTAACATTTCCATATGCAAAACACACAGTGCCTCAAGCAGAAGCCTAGGGGTATATATTGTGGATACTATGTATGTTTTATGATGAGTAATCCTGGTGTCTACAGGAGACACCCCTTAAGGGTAAGTTTGAACCTCTTCACCCGTAGTATAAAAACTTCGCACATGATATAAAATACTAAACCGAAACTTATTCTCTTGTAGTGGAAAGAAGAGAAAGAAATGAAAAAAGACCCATACAAGGATGACCAACTCTTATAGCTCGTCGGTGACCTTTGCAACTTCATATTGGACCAGATTGTACACGTCAAAGGCACCTACCATGACCGAGATTCTGACTTAGGTAGAAATCCTTAGTACCAACACCTTCGTGAGAATGAAAGGCTAGCTCTAGCCCGTTGATAACAATGTGTATGGAATTTGACATTGGTCTTACCTTGTGGGACGGTTTGGACTTGTGGAACGAATTAGACTTGTGAATTATATCTATTTAATAATGGATTGTATATATTCTTTTGAATTGGACTTTTAATGATAGTTTATATAATACTCTTGTGGTTGTGGTCATTTGTTACAGTTAGATTTGAATTATATATGCATATATATATATATATATATATATATATATATATATATATATATATATATATATATATATATATTTCGGTCGAATTTGAATTGTAAATTTGAATTTTTATTGTGGAAAAATGTACTATAGGGGCGGTTCTAGACTGAACTGCCCCTACAAACAGATATTATAGGGACGGCTGGTACTACGGTCCCTACAAATCGATTTGTAAAGGCGGTCTAGGAACCTTCCCTACAAATGCATGATTTGTAGAGACGGTATGATATGTGCGGCTGGCCGAGCCATCTCTACGAAGCCTCATCAGCCGCGCCTGGAAACCATCCCTGTACTAGTGGTAATGGGTACCGACATAAAAGAGCTGCCGTCCAGCGTTGGTCGCCTTGTTGGGCTGGTCACTCTATTATGTGATTATGATGTTCGGCTGCCAGATGGATTTGGGAATAACATGCAAGCATTGCAGTGGTTGGGATGTATCGGTGTCTCCATTCAGTCACCTAGCTTTGCACAGGAGCTTTGTCAGCTAAAAAATCTACGTGTACTGGAGTTAACGATTGATGGTGAGGTTAGCAAAGGTCTAGCATCATCTCTGTGTACACTTGGTATGGGATGCCTAAAATCTTTGGATATGTGCGGTGACAAAGCTCAGATGAAATTGGTGATGGAGCCCCACCCGCCTCAGCCTCAAGATACTTCGAATTTGGATGATTGTGGTCCCAAGGGTCCCTAGATGGATCCGTTCACTTGATAACCTCCAGGATTTGGATCTCTATGTTGAGCAACTCGGGGTGGCAGACTTTGGTTTGCTCGGGAGTTTAAACGCTCTTTCCAGCCTCTGTCTCTCAGTAAAGATCAAAGTTGCTGACAGATGGTCCTCCTCTCAAGGAACACAACGGGTCAAGATCAACGGCACACATGGATTCCCAAACTTGAGAAGGTTCCAAGTCGGTTCGGGAGACTCTGCGTTTGGATTGCTATTTGAAGCTGGGGCCATGCCAAAGCTACAAGAGCTACATTTCGAGTTTGGTGGAGACAAAACATGTTCTCTCACAGATGGAGAATTTGATTTTGGCATCCAGCATCTCCGTAGCCTTGCTCTCGTAAATGTAAGATTTTTCACTGGTTACTTCAAGGGTGGCAGAGAGAGTATAAGCCCGAGGACCCCGCGTGGGATGCCCTTAAGAAAGCCGTCAGCTCTCATCCCAAGCTGTGTCGTTAGGCGTCCCACTGGCTACCACGATATCATTGCTAACTAATTTATTCGTAATGTTGTTAATATATGCGGTTCATGTTATTGTTAATTTGTGCTTTATGAACCAACCCGAACTATTCTTTCTCTTTTTTACAGTATTTGTTACGAAACGGATATGACGCCCAGTGTGTAGCAGATTTATATATATTTTGCATAAGCATTCACCCCGTCCGTCTGGCATTGACGAGCGAGTGTGTTGTGAAGTTTCTGGTGCTAGACATGATTTTTATGGTAGTGTTGATGAACACAAGAAAATGCCCCGTGCACATTTCGTAGCCTTGACGAGTTGACGTACAAGGGGTCGAACGAGCACGGATGCTGGGCACGATCCTTGCATGACAGGGGCGAATTTTTTTATTTTTAACACATCTTTTAAACTATTTTAAAACTGGCACTGTTTTTTTTTCTTTCAAAACTAACACTTTTGGACGCCTATTTGCACGACGCGGCTAATTCACGCTGCCGCGCCATGCATGGAGGCGCCGGGGGCACTCAATGGCTGCGGCGATCACGACGTGGCAGGTCCGACGCGCCACCCATCACGGCGCCGGGCGGGCATGCCGCGCGCCACTCATCACGGCGTGGGGGCTGCGCGCATACGCATCACGGCGCCGCAGCCCTTGTACCCGCCTCGCTTCCCTTTCTATCTCTCTGTCTCACTCGCGCCCACGCATCACCGCCGCACGACTCCCGCCGCCCAGCCACCACCACGCAGCGCCCGCGCCGCCGCCACCCCTCCCTCGCCCACCGCCCCAAAGGCCGCCTCGCCTGCACCTCCACGTCCCATCGCCACCGCCGTGACCTCCACCTCCAGCTCCACTTCCACGGAGCATCCCCTCAAGCCCGCCCCCGCCTCCCGCGCTGTAGCCCCGCCGAGGCCTAGGCCTCAGCCCGCCCACCTCCCGCCTCTCACGCCACCATCGAAGCAGCACGCAGCGGCGGGCCGCCACGGGAGGCACTCGACCTGTTCCGCCGTCTTCGCTGGGCTCCCTTCACGCCGCGCTCCGGGCGCCGCTCTACCACGCTGCTGCTGCGCCGCCGCCGCCGGCTATGGAGCCCAGCGTGTACACGGGCGGTGGCTTGGCACGCCGAGAGCTCGGGGTTCGAGCTCGACCTTTGTTGCGCTGCCCATCGTGCAGTCGTCCTCCGTAAGGGGGATTGCTCCGGTGAAAGCTCTAGTTTGGTTTTGGTAAATTAATGAAACCCTAAGTGCTAACCTAGTTTATCAAAGTGATCATGAGATAGGTAGCACATTTGAAGTGGTGAAGCAAATGAAGATCATGACATGATGATGGTGATCCCATGGTAATGATCAAGTGCTTAGACTTGAAAAAAGAAAGAGAAAACAAAAGGCTCAAGGCAAAGGTATAAGTGGTAGGAGCCATTTCGCTTTGTGATCAAGACACTTAGCGAGTGTGATCACATTTAGGTTCGATAGTCGTACTATTAAGAGGGTGAAACTCATATCGAAATGCGATTATCAAAGTGCCACTAGATGCGCTAACTCATTGCATATGTATTTAGGATCTAGTGGAGTGCTAACACCCTTGAAAATATTTGTGAAAATATATTAACACACATGCACAAAGGTGCGGACAGTCGGCCGGTGCCACCAGCTACTGCATAGAAAACGAGGGGTTTCACAGAGTGCATCGAATGCTGGTCACGCAATGACTAGGCGCTAGAGTCCTGCGTCCGGTCGATGCACGTAGTGAAAGGCCCTCGCCTCTCTTGACCGGACGCAGCGATCGATTCTTGCTTTAACACTGTCAAGATCCGTCCTCGCTGATGTGGCGGCGCATGAGGAGAAGATGAGTGACCGGACGTTAAGCGAAGTCCGGTCGGGGCGTGACCGGACGACGCGTCCCCGGTCGCTAGTGGAACCTTACTGGAAGTGACCGAATGCTAGGGTCCTGTGTCCGGTCCTACACTGTAGTGCGTCCGGTCACAACTTAAGTGCACTGATGACCATTGAGATCAAGCGATCAGCATTTGAAGCAGACCCACGTGGCGTGCATCGTCGCGACCGGAGGCTAGGGTCCTATGTCCGGTCAATCTAACCGGTGCGTCCGGTCACCTCGATTTTCAGTGGACTAAGGAGCCAACGACTCTATTTTATGGGGGCTTCTATTTAAGCCCCATTGCCGGCTCTAGCTCACTCTCTTAGCCATTTACATTAACATAGCAACCTTGTGAGCTTAGCCAAAGCCCTCCCACTCATCTCCATCATTGATTCATCATCTTTGTGAGATTGGGAGTGAATTCAAGTGCATTGCTTGAGTGTTTGCATCTAGAGGCACTTGGTGTTCGTGTTTCGCTGCGGGATTCGCTTGTTACTCTTGGTGGTTGCCGCCACCTAGACAGTTTGGAGCAGCAAAGATGGTCGAGCGGAGATTGGTGATGGTCTCTGGCTCCGATCGTGGTGATTATGAGGGGTTCTTGTCCTTTCCCCGGCGGAGAGCCAAAAGGTACTCTAGTAAATTGCTCGTGGCTTGTGTGATCCTCATCTTGTGTTGGTTGTGCGGCACCCTATTGAGGGTTTGGCGTGTGATGCCAATTAGCGCGTGAACCTCTAAGTGAGTGAATCACCACAACGAGGACTAGCTTGCCGGCAAGCAAGTGAACCTCGGTAAAAAATCATTGTGTTATCATTTGATTCTGAGGTGATTGGTCGTCATTGGTAATCATTCTTGTGATTGATTGGTTCATTCCTCAACTCGACGGTATAACCATCTTGCTCACTCTCTCTTTACATTACCGTAAACTAGTTGTCAAGCTCTTTAGTGTAGCTAGTCGTGAGAGTTTGTTAGTTTGGTTAGTGTGGCTCTTTAGTTAGCCTTTGAGAGCACACTAACTTAGTGTATTGACATAGCCATTGTGTGGATAGAGACTATATAAACTAGAATTGTGGTAGGTGGCTTGCATTTTTTTAGTAGGCTAGCGCAACACTCGCTTCACCTCATATTTGTCTAACCGATTTGCTAAGTGTTGTTATAGAAATTTTTAATAGGCTATTCACCCCCTCTAGCCATTAGGACCTTTCAGCCGACCGGCCGGCCATTGCCGCCGCCCTCCAGAAGTAGGCCGCTACCGGCCGGCCATTGCCGCCGACGGCCATCTCCTTTCCATTGGTGGATTGTGGTGACCCATAATCTTTGTCGAGGTAATGCTCTTCTGCATCTCTGTCAATTTTTTTGCTAGGGTTAGGATTCAAATTTAGTTTGACTGGATAGAGATTTATACAATTAGTTAGCAAAGATATTTAGTGAAGTTAGTAAATATAAGTTATGTATAGTTTTGCAGTTAGCTAGATATATATAGTTAGTAAAGTTACTTAGTATAGTAAGTATAGGTATTAATATTAGTGTGTTTAGTGTAGTTAGTAGTATAGTTAGTTAGAATTGTTGGTATATGTATTAATATTAGATTGGTTAGTATAGTTAGTTAGTTTAGGTGCGCCGGTTAGTTAGTACGCATTTACTTTATTTCGATGACCTCGATGAAGTTTCTAAAACACTTTTGTAGATGGATTGTTGTGTTAGAGTTTTCTACAGAGGAAGTGTTAGGAGAGAAGATGGTATATTTGAGGATATGGAAGAAGAATTAGAATGGTTTGATGAAGCTCCTAGCTTCAATGACCTTTGTGTCCGCTTGAATGCAAAGCTTGGCGGTGATTTCACACAAAAGGGGAGGTTTGATTCTAGAAAGACTAGGGCACACTATGTCCTCGATGCCTTGCGTGGGCCCCTCGCCACCGGTCTTGCTACAATAGGGTGCTCCAAGGTTCCAATGCGCCCATGGTCGAGGTGGTGGTGGAGAATGGGTATAGGATGCGGGGTGTCTGGATGGGCCGTCTATTGACGGTGTTGGAGGCAATGAGCAAGAATTGAGGGTCAAGGGAAGCAACTCAGGTAACATGGATTTAGACGGTCAGTCTGATTTAGGAGCGCTTTCATTCAAGTCAAGTAGGTTGTATAAGCAATGACTTCAATGTGAACGAGTTCGAACTAGAAGAGGAGGAGCAGGAGAAGGAGGACAGGATCGATGATGTAGTTAGCAAAGTGATTCGGACGATTCAGGATGATGGCCGTGGAGGTAGACATGCTATGCCCACACCGGTTGATGCCATGCTAGTACCTATTCATGGTATGCCA